>JARHVA010000076.1:5192500-5625000 GCA_037957365.1 Torreya grandis
AAATTGCTTAACTAGTAGTCAACTTGTGTTGATCATTTACGCAAGTTGGATACTTATCTTAATAGTGTGGAATTGCACTCCACTATTATTATAGTCAGATATCAATTGAACTACACGTGTTGTGTGAGTTCCCTGATCTTTATCTTGCATACTTTGCTCTATATAAGTAATGGTTATTTATGTATTCTTATTAGATCAATATTGAATTATTAGAGTAATTCATCATATTTGAGTTATTTATTCATTTCAGTTATTGTTTCAGATATACAGTCATTATTTATTACTATTACTATTTTATCTCTTATTCATGCTTTTTATTAGATTCATTAGATCATGTACGGTAATTCTAACATCTTCCTTCTTTTCTATTTTTTTTCAAGGATAGAAAGTAATAAAATTCAATATCAAATCCTATCTGTGAATATTGTAAATAGTTTATTTCAATTTTTTTTTCAATAAAAGGAACCTCCCCTTAGAGTAAAGGAGGAACTTCATCTCCTTTAGTATTGAAAAATATTCATATTTTCCCTTATGCCAAATATTTTTCCAATAAGGCTGATTAGTACTAGATGTACAGAGGGTCAGTTTGTATGTTGTGGAATATATTGTTGTATGGATTCAAAGTTATTTTTATAGATCATCTTTTGGTTCCCTTTATATCAATGTGTTTTTCTTAGGATTTATGATCCATATGTTTAATCTAATAATTGTTAGTATAGGGTATTACATACAACTTTTTCAAACCTAGGTGTGTCACTTTTCTCATTTGCGGTAACATAAATGTTCCACCCGAGAAGGTCAGAGGGTTAAATTTATAGGAGGTAGGGTATGAACACCCCAACAACATAATACTTAAAGTATGGGGTGGTTTCATATTGTATAAAATACACTAAAGCCTAAGCATATTGATTTAGGAGCAACCAAGTCCATATGTAATCTTGCATCAACTAAAAACTTGAATAGTTAGATAATAATAAATTATGGTCAAGTATTTTATTGTTCTAATAGTCTGTGACATATTTTCAAAGTATCAAGAATATTATTTGAGTCACTAAAAGTTTGGGTTCTTCACTGTGTATGTCGTGTGATGAATCACAAGTCATTTGATAAACTTGTGATAAAATGTAGTACCATTTCTGAAATGTTATGATAATCATGGTATAAAGGTTTTCATGGTAAATGGTGGCTACAAAGTCTTGCGATCTTGTGCAAATTTATTTGAGTTTAATACTAGTCATTTGGACACCTTGCATGGATAAATGGTGACACATTGGGATGAGGCTTATGAGGACATTGGGAATAGGTATTTGTGATGTGTTATGGTGCATTGATTATGTGATGCATTATTTTGAGATGTATTACTATTGGGATTTGTGTTCATTTAATGATTGTATGGACTTATGTGCATTTATTGATTACAATGTTTCTTGATGTGTCAAGAACATTTAATATTTGTGGCCTTAGTAGGGTGTTAAAATCAATTACTATAAATTGGTGGATTGTGTGTCTATGTAAACACATCTTATTCATTTTAAAAGGCATTCAATTCTAGATTGGAAAATAGTTTAAGATCAATTGCAAGGAGTATTTAGATAGAGATATGTGTATAGATATAGAACAAACTATTGGAGTTGAGCCACTTGGATAACACTACTATGTTAATTTATTATTTGTAGACCTATGGGCATTTGTGGAATTGTATTAGTTGTAAGGTTGAATCATTGGCGATCAGTCTGATGTTGTGTAATTTCTCTTTGAATCGATAAAATTATGTTATTATTTTTATATTTCCATTATGTAGTTGTGCACTATGTGGTATAATACAACTCTTAATTGGGACCTCTAACCATGACTGCATTATTTGGCATCAGAGCAAGGAAAATAACTCTAGAATTGAGAGATCAATGTTAGTGGTCTCCATTATTTGTGAAGGTGGCTCGAGAACAAGAGGAGTGTGTAAGAGAGATATGTGTATGTTTTCTGGTGCTTCAAAAACAAATCTAGAGTATTATGATCTCCATATTTTTTATTGGATAGAGAACAAAGGATTATGTAAAAGAGGTTTGTGTAGGATTTTGAGTGGTGAAATAATAGATCTAAAGGTTTTAAAAATTAAATATGTTACCAATAAGATTAGGGAGAGTGGGAATAATAGTTTTGAATATGAATGGAAGACTGGATGAGATCAAAAAAATGTTTCGAATTATGCAGGCAAGTTTGGCTATAGTAAAAGAGGATCAAAGAAGAATATTCATCCCAAGGGATGATATGAGCGATATAGAGACTGAATCACAAGATGAGGATAAATAAGGAGACCCAATGTGAGATCTATTGGATGAGGGAGGATAGAGGCTTTTTAAATCCATATCTAAGACTAGAAGAGGAACATAAATGAAGGTTTCATATTTTATTAGAACATTAAACCTAGAAGAGTTAATAGATTAGTTAACCAAGATGGAAGAATAATTCAAGTTTGATGAAGTAGTAGATGACTACAATCCAAAGGTTGCATAGAAAAAGTTAAAGGCACATGCCGCTCTATGGTGGAAGGAGATAAAACTTGAGATAAATCATGAGGGTAAAGATAAAATCACCAATTAGGAAAGGATGGTTGTGAAATTAAAAGCTAAGTTTCTACCTAGAGATTATTAACTAGATCTATTGAAAAAGTTGCAGAATCTATGATAAAAAAAGCTAAGTTTGAAAGACTATATAGAGGAATTTTACAAGATCACTATCTAGGTTGGTCATAGTGAGATGGACCAATATAAGGTAGAGCAATATATTAATGGACTATGATGAGTCATCCAAGATGAAATTAGCATAGTGAGATTATAGACTATGTAAGAAGTGTATTAGTATACGCTAAGAACATAAGAGAAGTTATCATGCATATGTAGTATGGTGAAAGATAAAGCAAAGATTGGAAGTAACAAGGAACAAATGATGGAAAAGAGTAATGAAGACATAGGCATTGTGTTAGTGTTGCAAGGTAGAGAAGGATCATCTTCTACAAGAAGTGGCAAAGGAAGAGGTAGAGGTGGAAGATTCAGAGGAATATATTTCAAATGTGGGGAGCAAGGACATCATTCATTTGAGTGCCTGCATGCGTAATTAAATAGTGGAAAGAGAGGCAATGGTGGTGCTCAAGACTTGCAACCAGGTGAAAAATCTAAAGAGATGTATGTACATCATATAAATGAACTTGAGCAAGGGGAAGTCTACTGATAGTGAGGAGAGTCTTAAAGGTCATGGGAAAGAGCAAAGACCTGAGACAACAGAGACATATTTTCTAGACTAAGTACATGACAATAGGTAAATGTTGTACAATGGTGGTAGATATTGGAAGCATGAATAATTTGGTGTCCACATAAATGGTGAGGAAGATGGGATACGAAAGGTATACCCAAGATCATACAGAGTTTTATGGTTGATAGAGGGTTGAGACAATGTTTTGAAGGAACATTTTGAATTAGAGATGATGATTGGTAGCTACACAAATAAAGTTTTATGTGATGTGCTAGAAATGGATGCATCTCATGTTTTGTTGGGGAGGTTGTGGTATCATGGCCGCCATATATTATATGATGGGAGAGTGAATATAGGATGAGTGAGGAAGGATGGATGAGTCTATATCAAATGGAGAATAGGGAGGATGTGCACCGAATTTATTTGGTTGTGTGCAGTAGTAAGGATCATTTATAGGAGCCAAAATGTGCGAAGACACAGAGTGACATCATGTCAAGGAAAGGAAGTTTTTATTACAAAGGAAGGTGAGAAAACCACAAACATGGGAATGCTTCCATGTGTAGTGTTGCAATGAAGGACTGAAAAAGTGGATTACGTAGTGCAGACAGAGGAGGTCAACCCAATGAGAGTGGGAGATATCACAACAGTGAGATGAAAGTCTTTTAGAGGAGAAATTCAGTTTTTATTCCAGTTTGTTAGCTAAGTGATTTGGAAGGTGAGAGTCATCTTGCATGACACAAAGGCGCGTTAAGACCTTTCAACAGGGTCAAATTTTTTTCATTACCCTAAGTGTGTGAGAACCATGCTCATATTTTCTTACCTAGGGTGTATAATGCAAGAGCATCCAACTCCAGGTGTAATCTTGCATTAACCAAAAAGATGAATAGTTAGATAATAATAAATTATAGTGAAGCCTTTTGTTATTCTAATAGTCTGTGACATATTTTCCAAGCACAAGGATTTTTATTTGAGTTACTAAAAGTTTTGGGTTCGTCATTGTGCAAGTCATACGATGAATCACAAGTCATTTGAAAAATCTACGATAGAATGTGGTATCATTTCTGAAATGATATGAGAATCATGGTACAAAGGTTTTCATAGTAAATGGTGGTTACGAAGTCCTACGATCTCGTTCAACTTTCTTTGAGCTTAATACTATTCATTTGGACACTTGTTTGTATAAGTGGTAACACGTTGAGATGAGACTTATGATGAGATTGGGAATAGGTATGTGTGATGTGTTATGGTGCATTGATTATGTGATACATTATTTTGAGATGTATTACTAGCGAGACTTGTGTTCATTTAATGACTATAGGGAATTGTGTGCATTTAATGATTGTAGTGCTTCTTGATGTGTCAAGAACATTTAATATGTGTGGCCTTAAGTGGGTTGTTAAAATAAATTACTGTAAAATGGGTGGATTGTGTGTTGATATAAATACACATTCTTCATTTGAAAAGGCAATCAATTCAAGGTTGAGAAATGGTTCAAGAGTGGTTGCAAGGAATAATGCGATAGAGATATATGTTTAGATCTAGAAGGAACTATTGGATTTGAATCACTTGGATAACACTATTGTGTTAATTTGTTGTTTGTAAACTTGTGGGCATTTGTGGAATTGTATTGAGGAGGAGTTATTGGATTTGAATCACTTGGATAACACTATTGTGTTGATTTGTTGTTTGTAAACTTGTGGGCATTTGTGGAGTTGTATTAGTTGTAAAGATGTATCGTTGGCAATCAGTTTGATGTTGTGTAATCTTTCTTTGAAGCATTAAAATTCTGATATTATTATATTTTTATTGTGTAATTGTGAATTGCTTGATAGAAAACATCTCTTAATTAAAACCTCTAATCACAACTGCGTCACGTATTCAGATATACCTGACAGAGAACTAGATGGTTTTATATACTCTAAACTTCATAGAATCTATGCATAGTCAAATGTATTGGATATATGTTATATAATTTACATAATTTATACTCTACCAAGTTCGAAGGATAATTGAGTTAATGTAATAATTAAGATGGTGGTTGTGCTGGGATTTTTTTAGAAAAGTGTTTTTTGGCAAATGAAAATAATGTCTAGAGTGTATGCGTGCCATTTTCCATTTCTGTTAATAGCTTAAGTCTTTTCTTTCAAAATGCATGAAGTCCCGGGTATATTGGTTATTTTTAAAACGAAATATGTAGGCAAAGTGGGCAAGCAATTTAGTTTTGGATTTTTAATGGTGTAGATAATGTAGTTTTGTTGCTGTTTTGTATATTTCGAACTTTTTCTTCTTAAAAACAGTTGTGAAGTTTGAATCAAACGTGGTTCTCGATGTACTGGTTTTGTTTATTCAAAGGAATTCTGTTTAGGGGTTTTTAATCTTAATCAATTTAAGCATTTTTATTTTTATTTTGCTATTTCTGTGTATGCATCTAAAAATTTGTGTGTTCAGCTGAAAATATCATATCATTACTCTAAATAAAGATGTGTCCTAAAATTAAGCCATACAGGCTATCAGCCCTATAGGAGGAGGAGGCAGCACCAAGAAGGTTGACAGTATTATGTATGGAGTCCCAACCATCTTGTTTAATATTTTATTTTCTATTTTCTTCCTCAGCATGTAATCAGAGAGATGAGAAACCCAACAAAAAAATACCCAAACTTAAACGAGAAAACTTGTCTTACCTATCCCAATGCCTAGGATCGTAGCCACCAGCTTGCAAGAATGGCCAACCTCCATGGCCACCTGATGGTATTGCCCTATGACAGAAGAGAAGTAAAAAATACTGAGCGGCTGAGAGACCTGGGCCGCCCTCTCTAAGCTAAAGAAGGGTTTCAATGCATATTCTTAAGGATTGGCTACAAGCTATTCCCAGATGATAAGTCCAATAATAAGACCTGGAGTGTTGGATCCTGGATGATGAGTGCAATAACAAGGGTTTTAATTGCACACAATGATCCAGAAACTTGTAATACATTAATGCACTGAACAAAGCACATTTATCATAGCTCTCCCAAAATATTTTTGGGTAATGACTAGTCATAAAAGTCACCATGAAATGACAAAATTATACATAAATAAAATCCCAAGACAAATTAATAATTTAAACATATAATCTACCTGCAACCATTAAAATACCCAGTAATTTTTTGTGGAGATGATAGGTACTGCTAACTGCAACATTTCTAAAACTATTCTCCACAAAAATACTCTTGATCAATTATCAAACATGAAAACATTGGTACTGAAGGCTATTGGAAACAATTGTGGGGAGAGCTTTTATATCCAGTTTTGATCACACTCCCTGATCAATCATCAACATAGCCAAGACAATTTGTTTTCTTAATGAATGTACATACATTGTTAATAAATTCTATCAAAACCCAAAACACAATTTGTTGGCTTAGGTCACTTTAAATCAAAACTCAATACAATTGGTAGCAATTTATTTGGTTCCACATTCTAAACCACAATACTTACATCACATTTAGTATAATCTTGGAAATGCATAAAGCATACAACATGAATCCTCAATCTACTGTAAATCTCCGGCCATTGGTCTTAACAGAATTAAAACCAGGCTGAAGTGGCACAGAAAGAAACAAACAGAAAATAAAAAGAAAATTGAATAGAGAGAAAGGCATGAGCCTTCCCTTGCCGTTGTATTTTGACTTGCCGGACTAATAGTTCCTTAATCCTTCTCCCCTAATTCCAATCACCATTAAAGGTGATCATGGCCTGGGGGACTCCATACATACATCTTCTTCCTCTTCATCATCTGCATACATGCAACAAATACACCTGCACACCATTTTTTTGCAGAATTATTACAGAACATGAAATGTACACAGTTAAAGAAAACTGAATTCAGCTCACTGGTATATAAAGGAGTTACAGGAGAACAACTGAGGCCACCATTGATTGATAAAAATATATTATGGTGGGAGCATAAAGTAATGGTAGCTGTCTATTTCTACCTGCAATTATTATTAGAAAATTATTGACAGGAATTGAGCCACTAAGTTGCAATCCTTATCCACAGAATTGTTTATTTCACTGTTTACACAGTGCTGGGTGAATTTGTGCTCGCCCTTTTTCTATGTTAGTGGGTGCGCATTGTCTGTAAATGGCTTTAAATTTTCGACTTTAGATCTAATCAAATCCTCTCTACAGCGACTGGTCGGCAAGAAGTCGCCTCATTATTGATTGTTTATTGACATTTGTCCATTTATATCTGATTGTTTGTAAATATTAGCCTATTTATATCACTTTTTTCCTAGTTTAGGGTCTGTTTTTTCTCTAATATGCCACAGAGAAATGACAAGGTTCAGGGTCAGAAGTGTTTTCGTAATTTAAAAGGAGTGCATATTATAATTTTATTATTTTGAATGGCCCACATTCATTTGGAATACCATTAGGGTTCTGTTGTTTGAATTGCAATCATTTAATGCGTTAATTTTAGGTGTTCCTAATTTTAGTCGTTTGATTGTTGGTGGGATTTGAATTTAATTTTTTTCCTTATATAACAAGATAATGACGTTTTATAGGTATGGCAAAAAAATTACCCTTGCTTTATAGAGATAATATTATTTTTAACGCATTTCAAGAAAATCAATCTAAATAATGTCGTAAGGAACTCAATAACAAAGAAAATCCTTTTTTCTTTCATTGTACAATGAGATAATGGAGCTATTATCCCACTTCCACCTCTATCATTTCAAATGATTGTAAAAGAAAATGTTGTCCCTGGTGAAGAAAGTAGCCATTATGGGTATTAAACAAGTAAGAACGGAAAAAATCATAGAAGCATTGGTGCGTATTGTAATGCAAGAAACTTGCACAATGATGGAAATGCCCAACAAAAATCTAATCACTAGTTTAGGGTTGGTAGTACAAAAAGATTTAATTCGTTTACAAGGCAAAAAACCACGACAAACGTTAACTAAAAATCAAAAGAAAAAGAAGAAAAGTAATCAAGGGACCAATTTGTGCTCTTTCTAGTTAATCTTTTCTAGGATATTTTGCTTAGGGAGAATGTTCCTTGTATTCATACATATTATTTATCATGTTCAAATATGAGAATCATGTTATGAAATGGGAGTTTATATATTTAAATGCTAGATCATTATGTTGATAGGCGTTCTACAAAGTCAACAAGTTTTTTCTTAGGCATTCTATAGTGGGTGTTGGTGGATTGTAATGTTCATGAGGTGCTAATAATTAATGGTCAATCTTAAATCTGATGTTTATTTGGGGCCGTCAAGGGTAGTTTCAACCTTATATTTGATGTCTATTCGATCATCAAATGGAAGTTTTTTCTTTTTACTTGGAGAAGTTAATAAAAAAATGAGCTGTAAACTGAAAATACAAGTGTAGTACATCCAAAAAACACTTTTTCACGTTTAAGAGATCCTTCAATTTCTCGAATTTTTTGTTTAATTTTGTATAAAAAAATTTAACCAGAATTAAAATAAAGATCAAAATTAAATAATAATCAGAGAAAATTAAAAGAATTCACCAGCAAATTGATAACGGAGATCGGCTTCAATAGCCTATGTCTCTGGGTCCGTTCGAAGTGAGGACCGTTCTCATTAATTTTATGCAACAAATGGCTTCCAAAATCAATACAAGTCTTCAATTCACCTTCTTTGATCTCTGCTTGCCCGTAATTATATCTCTCACACCTGAAAATAATGGCCCAAGGCCGTACAAAGCAATAATAAGACTCTAACCTTCTTAAATCTCTTTACACAGTCGGCTTTTCTCCCCTCTTCAAGTAGAATTTCGTTCCTTTTATAGCACTTCGACCTCCGTAGCTCAAGTGGTCAAAGGCTATTCCTTTTGTGCCAAAGGTGCAAGGTTCAAACCGCCAGCCTCCTCTTTAGGCGCATTGGAAACCGTCGGCCTCTTCCTTTGGCGCATTTGACTCATCTTTATCCCACATTTGTTGGGGAATAACAGTTTGTATGCTTAATATAGGTTGGTCGGTCCCTTTTCAAATGCTGACGTCTACTTTAAAGGAGACTTAGGCGCTAGCTTAGGCCACCGTTGGACTTGGTCATTCCCTGATTTGTGTGGTGATGTGGCAGCTAGTTGGTGGCGTCTTACTTCAAAGTGATAAGTGTTTGAAACTTAAATACAATTTCTCAAATAGCATGTGAATAAAAACAAACACCAAACCAAATTTTTTTTGCACTAAATCATTTTGCCACATGTCAAATGACTATTCGTCCACTTGGCATATTTAAACAGTGCCACGTCACTTTCGACTCCCATTATTCCCTTGTCGCAAGATTTCTTCAACTAGCTATATCTTGAGCATCCGGACTCCGTTTTTCGTTCTGAAAGAAGCGCTAGAAAGCTCTCGATGAATTATATGATGTGCAAATGATTCTACCAAAATTTGAAGACTTTCAAAAATAGAACGGTACATGGATCCACCTGGATCACTCCTCCCCACTGGGAACTTTTGGACCTTCGAAAGTTGAAATTAACTGGTAATGAGGTGAGGGTATTTTTCCCTCACTTTTTCGACTTCCATCCATTTGGCCTTGTTTGGGTGCATCCCTTTGAGACCAACACAAAGATATTCAACATTATCTCTTCGTGAAGTCCGCATATTCCTATCAAGTATAGTATCTTCCTGCAATTTTGTTAGATATTCAAGAGAAAAATCATCAACAGAAGGAATGGATATACTTTCATCATGATCAATTATCATTGGAGGCTCATACAATTTCAGATTTTCTACATTTACAACTAAATAAATCTACATGTAAGATGGTAAATCTAATCAGAAAATATTTGTGCCAATTTTTTTCGTTATCTAAAAAGGACCATACCGGATTGGTTTCAACTTTTTACCTTCACTTGTCAGTCTTTCCTTACTAATGTGAAGCCATACCATATCACCTACAAAAAATTGGTGATCAATACGATGTTTGTCATGCCTGTATTTGTACTTGGCTTGACTTTTCTCCAATTGAGTATGAACAATCTGATGTATGAGCTATATTTGTTCAATGAACTCTTAGCTTGAATGGCTTCTTTTGGTTCACTAACATCTGTATCTTGTCCATAGCAAACATTTAGAGGAGATTTAGGCAAATATCCATAACAAACTTCAAATGGAGATTTCATAGTAGAAGATTGAAGTGCCCAGTTATATGCATGATGTATGTAACACAATTGTTCATCCCATAACTTTGGATGTTTATTGCTATAACCCCTAAGCAAATGTACCACAGTGTGGTTCACAACCTCTGTTTGTTTGTCGGTTTGTGGATGAAATGCAGTGCTTTTTTTTAATTTAGTGTCCATCAGTCCCCAAAAAGTTGACTAAAACTCCCCAATAAATCAAGAATCTCGATCAAAAATAATTGAAGTAGGCAAACCCAAATGAACCCATACATGTTTAAAGAACAAATGTGCAGTGCCTTCGCCATTAATTTACTTAGTGTAAGGAATCAAAACACACATTTTGCTAAATCTATCCACAACCACATATAAATAGTCATGTTTTTTTTGTGTCATAGGTAACCCCCCCACAAAATCCATGGAGATACTTTCCCAGGGGCGGGTAGGAACAGGTAGGGGAGTATAAAGTCCCAATTTCCTATTACTAGGTTTACTTGTGGCACAAAGAGTACACCCCTTTATATATTTAGCAACATTTTCCTGCATACGAGGCCAGTAACAATACATTTTCAAATGTGCAACTATTTTAGCAACTCCAAAATGACCATAAATAAGAGATGTATGTGTTTATCTAATCATGTGTACCCTCTTATTTTGAGGAATACATAATTTACCCAAATGATACAAAAGATCATTGTGTACATGATAGTCCAATTCTTCTACTTGTCTTCTACTCACCAAGTCTTTATAAACATCCTAAAAATCAAGATCATTAACATATTGTTCTTTATAACTTTCATGAGACAAAGAACCATGTTGTAAAAGAATAGATACAACAACCATAGGAAGCCTAGATAGCATATCTACAACCTTATTCTGAATACCTTTTTAATACTTGATCACAAGATGAAATTGTTGTAAGAAACCCATCCAACGAAAATGTCTAGACTGTTGTAGTTTGGTTTGTGATTAGAGATACTGTAAGGGTGATGATCTGTATGTATTATTGTTTCTTTGCCCATTAAGTAATGTTTCCATTTTTTAACACTTTGAAGCAATGCACACAATTCATTATCATAAGTTGGATATTTTCTTATTGCACTTGTAAAGGTTTCAGAATGATAACAAACTAGTTTCTTACCTTGCATTAAAATAGCTCCCATAGCATACTCACTTGCATCGGTCTCGATCTCAAATGATTGTTGTATATTAGGAAGTGCCAAGACCGGAGCAGTACTTATCTTTTCTTTCAAAGTGTCGAAGTCTTTTTGATGTTTGCCTCCCCACTGAAAGACATGTTTCACACTTGTCAAAGAATGCAAAGGCGATGCAATATATGAAAATTGAGCAATAAACTTTCGCCAAAACTATACTGCACCAAGAAAAATTCTAACATCAGTTGTGTTAGTGGGTGTAGGCCAATTAACAATGACTGCCAGTTTTGCAGGATCAATTTTCAATTCACCATGTCCTACAATGTAACCCAAGTATATCAAAGAGGTCTTGCCAAGTTCACATTTTGACATTTTTAGATTAAGTTTTTCCTTTCGTAAAGCATCCATGACTTTCTTAATGTGGATCACATGCTCTTCCCAAGACTTGCTGAAAATCAATATATCATCTAAGTAAACTATAACAAAATCATCAAGGAACTGTCTAAAAACATCATTCATCAATCTCATGAATGTATCCGGGGCATTACACAACCCGAAAGGCATAACAAGCCATTCAAACAATCCCTGTTTTGTTTTGAAGGCGGTTTTCCACACATCACCTTCATTAATTCTTACTTGATGATATCCACTTCTCAAATCTAGCTTAGTGAAATAAATATCATGTTTTAATTGATCCAACAAATCATCAATACGAGGAAGAGGGTAACGATTCTTAATAGTAATTTTATTTAAAGCACAAAAATCAACACACATTCGCCAAGTGCCATCTTTCTTTGGAACCAAAATAATTGGTGAACCAAAATGAGATGAACTTGGACGAATAACACCTCTATCCAATAGATCCATTACCTATTTTTTTGATTTCCTCATTTTCCACCACTGATAACCTGTACATGCCAATGTTAGGGAGAGTAGAATCTTGCAATCGTTGAATTTCATGTTGAACTCCCCTTTTAGGGGGCAAGCCCTTAGGATCCTGAAATACATCATCGTAAGTAGAAATGATTTCAACCAATTCATTCTTGTGTCTAGGATCACAATTTTCCAAAGCTTGAGAATATTCTTTTTCCCTAGACTTAATCAACATTAGACAAAAAGTCTTGCTTGAATTAACTAGTCTTTTCATTTGCCCTGTTGTAACCAAGGAAAGACTTGTTCTAATGTGATGTGCTCTAACTATATATTCAATGTCATCCTTAACAAGCAAGTACTTATTCTCCTCTCTATAAAAGATTGCTTTTCTATCATAAAGATATGGGCTTCCCAAAAAAATCCCACATATGTCCAATGGGACAACATCCAACTCAACCTCATCTACGAACTTGGATGTGATGGCAAACCTTAGTCTACAAGTTTGTGAGACTTGTAGCTTCGCATTGTCACACACCCAACCTAGTGGATAAGGCTTCGGATGGGAATTGGTTTGTAAGCCTAGCTTCTTAACAACCTCTTCAAAAAATAAATTTTCTTGTGATCCACTATCAAATAGAGTATCAATCTTAGTATGTTTTGAAACAACTCTAATGTGGAACAATTCATTTCTTTTCTTATCAACATGCACATAATTCTATTTAGAAGAATATGCATCATTTGATGACTTAGTGCTAGCAACTAAAAGAGAAAAATCATTATGTAATCCCATAGTTGTGATCTTAGTTTCATCACCTGAATCTGAACCTAAATCCTGAACTATAGCATTAGCCTTCTTTTCTTTCTTTTGAAACCTCTTAGCCCTTAACTTAGGGTGTAGTTTCCAACACTTAGACTCATCATGATTTTTCTTGCAATGATTACAAAATAGTTTTCCTTCTTCTTTTATAATAGTAAAAGTGGATTTCTGTTTACCCTTTCCTAATGAACTTTCCCCTTTGGATTGCTTAACATTAGATTGCTTACTTTTAGGAAAAGATTCTTTTGATTATTTTCCTCTAGCCTCTAAATGAGTGGCTTGAACACATATTGCATCTAAATTAGTGGGATTGAACATAAGAATCATATGTCTTAATTAACTATGTAGCCCACCTATATATTTTAGCAGTGTTTCTTGTGTGTATAGAGGAACATTCAAAAGTAAATTTTTTTCCTAAATTCTTGTGTATAATCTTAAACATTTTGGCCTTTTTCTTGTTTGAAACTTTGCCAATCCATCATGGCTTGTTGCATATAGCCTAAAAGATAGAATTGATTTTTGAGTTCTTCAATAAATTCATTCCAAGTAGAAATTGAGTTACCTTTTTGAAGCTCGGCTTCCTTCAACTTACTCTCCCACCAGATGAGAGCTGTGCCTCCCATACAAAGAGTAGCCAAATAAATTTTTGACTCATCCCCTGCAATCTTTTGGACTCTGCAATAAATTTCAATCTGCTTGACCCAATTATCCAACTTTTCGGCATTAACTTTGCCATTAAACATTGGTAATTCAAACTTAATATCCAATTTTAGTGAATGGAGAGATTCCACAGTTTTTTTATTGTCCTCCGATGAAGAAGGTTTTTTAATTTCATTACCTTTTGATTCTCGTGAATCACTTTATTTTTCATTCTCGAATTTCTTTTGTTTATCATGGTATAGTTCCTCAACCATGCTTTTCATATCCATGAAGGCTCGACGAAAAGCTTGTTCGGATTCCATCTCTTCTTCGGCCATCCTTGAAGCACGCCTTGAACCAATCTCTAGATTATACTCAACGAGTTTTCCTTCACCCTTTTGGGATTTAGACCTTGTCAACATACACTAGCAATCACTATTAAATAACAACCGCTTTGATACCAAAAATCTGATATGTAAACTGAAAATACAAGTGTAGTACATCCGAAAAACACTTTTTCACGTTTAAGAGATCCTTCAATTTCTCAATTTTTTGTTTAATTTTGTATAAAGAAATTTAAACTAGAATTAAAATGAAGATCAAAATTAAATAATAATAAGAGAAAATTAAAATAATTCACCAGCAAATTGATAACAGAGTTCGGCTGCAATAGCCTACATCTCTGAGTTCGTTCGAAGTGAGGACCGTTCTCATTAATTTTGTGCAACAAATGGCTTCCAAAATCAATACAAGTCTTCAATTCACCTTCTTTGATCTCTGCTTGCCCGTAATTATATCTCTTAGATTTGAAAATAATGGCCCAAGGCCGTACAAATCAATAATAAGACTCTAACCTTCTTAAATCTCTTTACACAGTTGGCTTTTCTCCCCTCTTCAAGTAGAATTTCGTTCCTTTTATAGCATTTCGACCTCTGTAGCTCAAGTGGTCAAAGGCTATTCCTTTTGCACCAAAGGTGCAAGGTTCAAACCGCCGACCTCCTCTTTAGGCACTTTGGAAACAGTCGGCCTCTTCCTTTGGCGCATTTGACTCATCTTTATCCCACATTTGTTGGGGAATAACAATTTGTATGCTTAATATAGGTTGGTCGGTCCCTTTTCAAATGTTGACATCTACTTTAAAGGAGACTTAGGCGCTAGCTTAGGCCGCTGTTGGACTTGATCATTGCCTGATTTGTGTGGTGACGTGGTAGCTGGTTGGTGGCGTCTTACTTCAAAGTGATAAGTGTTTGAAACTCAAATACAATTTCTCAAATAACATGTGAATAAAAACAAACACCAAACCAATTTTTTTTTTTGAACTAAATCATTTTGCCATGTGTCAAATGGATATTGGTCCACTTGGCATATTTAAATAGTGCCACGTCACTTTCGACTCCCATTATTCACCTGTCGCAAGATTTCTTCAACTAGCTATATCTTGAGCATCCGGACTCCGTTTTTCGTTTCGAAAGAAGCACTAGAAAGCTCTCGATGAATTCTATGATGTGCAAATGATTCGACTAGAATTTGAAGACTTTAAACAATGGAATGGTACATGGATCCACCTGGATCAAAAAATGTAATATCTTAGGCATATGGTAGAGTTTTGACCTTGATTTTTTTCTTGAAAAATAGTGTATTGATCCCCTATACTGTGGTGTAGCTAGATTGAGGCCATCTATCAACAGTCAATCCATAGATTGAGGCATTTCGATTTTGAATTTCCAAAGGTTATAAAATAAAAGAAAACTTATTCTTAGTCCATAGCTTGTCATGGCCACAATCTATTTCTTTGTCGATGACAATGGTATCAATAGGCCTTGCCTCATTGTTATCAAAATCAAGGATATCTAGGTGAGGAGGTGGGAAAAACACAAAAGAGGAAGCACCCAAAGGTCTAACACATGATTGCAAGTATTTGACCCTCAAATTAACCTCCTTGACGCCAAAGTGTGTCTTTTTTATGATTAAGCTTACTATTAACATAGAAAAAAACATTTTTGTTCATCTGAAACAAAACTCCAACTATGTCAATCATTGTTGTTGAATCCATGTCATGAACCACATCAAATGTGTTTCTTCGCCCATAGGTAGACCCTAGATCAATCATTATTTTTTATGAGCTAGTAGATGGTATCCACATCTTCTGCATCCATCTCTCGACCTACTTTCACACAATCCATTAGCCAACACTGAACAAAGTCATAGCGAATTAGCCTATAAATGTAGTACATAATTCATCCATTAGATTTTTTACATTTGGACCTAATTCACCAATCTAACTCTTTTGTTCCTTGAAAGTTTCTTTGCTTACAATTCATGATCTTTTTTTGTTGTTCTAGCTTAATGTCTTGTAGCAAGGGAAGGGTAGGATTTTCCCTCACCCAAATCCATATGTAAGAATACTTCCACACAGACAAAGCATAAGAGTAGCTTCTTTATAGGGATTATTTATAAACTTGTCAACCCAGGGGAAAATAAAATGCTACCATGGAAGAAATCAGACCCCAAATCATATTAGACGGAGCACAAGCATTCCAAACCATTTAGGAGAATCATGTTTTTAGCATATAATTCTACCCAGAAGCACCTAGACTACCAAATCCATGTAAAAAAATCAAAGCAATCTTACAAATACAACAACGTATAATGCACACAAGTTCATATTCCTAGATGGCCCTAGATAGATGAATCATCACTTAAGTTATGTCTTTTTTTCCAAACTATCTAGAGCATCATTCATCATGCAAGAACTAGATGCACAATGACCAAACATTACTCCTAGAATTGTTAAAATTGACACCAAGTTGGAAGCATAGGCCAAAACACCGTTAAACAAAAATTGAGCACAAAGTATTTATTACCAAGCCAACCATTCACTCTCACCAACACAAATATCCTTGGACCCGCAAACCAAAAAATCAACACACCCAAAGTCCCCCAACCATAGAGTCCCCTTAGTATCAATGCAAGATGACTCATTTGCGTGAATTTCACATTTTCAGACATCCAAAATGACTTTTTAATAAAGCATACTCCATTCATATGTAAATCAACACATTTCATTATCCAAGCTCATACTCACATTGATGTAACATCTTAGAGAGACTATGGAGAAGGAAAGGAAAGCTACCTTATTGATTTCACTGAAAATTATGTGACACCTTGCCAAGTGTCACTCCCATCATCTGCTTCACTGATTGTGTCTGCCAAAATGACCATCACCCATCCTTAATATAGCAATTCACATGTTTACCAAAATTTCTTAGTCGACACACACTTTATATTCCTCTATCACCTCATCATGCATGTTGGCCAATTCAAGAAAATGATTAAGGGTGGATTGTGAATCCTTAACCATAATTCATTTTAAAAATAATTAAGGGTTAGAGGGGCTCTTACCCAAGAACTCAACGACAACATCCTTCATCAGAAGTTTTCTAAAGTCACTCAAAGATTCTTTCTCCTAAAACTGATCTGATTTTTAGATAAAGAAAATAATTCAATTTCTTTATTTTACAATTTATCAGTGACTTTATTTCTATCCCTTTTAATATAACGAAAATTTGTCTCATCAAATTATTTATTCAATTATTTAACTTCTTCAACCAAAACTTTAAACCTCCATGAAAAAACTTCTCCTCCTTTCATTATATTTATCAATATTTAAATATTTAAAAATCACCTTCCACTATTAATTTCGTCTATCTTTTAGTCACAACCACCTATAAAACTTTTAATAATACTAATCCTTCTACATAATTGTTGGTATTTTCCCCAAATCTAAAACAGAGAGAGAGAGAGTCGAAGCTCATCCCAACCCAAAAAAATATAATAACTTCCTTTTCAACAAACATAGACCCAACTCCATTATTGAAGAAAAATATATAATATAATTATGATTGAAAAAATAATTAAAAAAATCTTTTTCACCAAATTACGTTTGGGTTTGTATTAGAAGTTTGATAAGAACCCGTACTAACTTGGGTAATAACTTCCTTTTCAACAAACATAGACCCAACTCCATTATCGAAGAAAAATATATAATATAATTATGATTGAAAAAATAATTAAAAAAATCTTTTTGACCAAATTACGTTTGGGTTCGTATTAGAAGTTTGATAAGACGGGGGGGGGAAGCCGTGTATGGGTTTGTCAAACCGCACTAACTTGGGTAGCTAAAATATGAATGTACATTAAAAGGCTATGATGAGATTGGGGTTTTCCCATCTATCATGAACGGCCCCCAAGCCGTGGTCTCTAAAGTTAAATTTCATTATTATTTTTAGTTTGGGTAGTTTCGTTTGGGGTCCCTTTGGTTTGATATTTGTTTTCTATGTTTTTTGGTACTTTTTTTATAAGATATTTTTTTAAGTTTGTGTTTGATGTGATATTTGGGTATGATTTTTTGAAGTATGTGTTTTTATAATTAGTTGTTGTTTTAGAGGTTTAAGTTGTTTTGGAAATGATGTAAATTTTTATTTTTGTAGAATGGGATTTTGTATAAGGGGTAAAGATTTTAAGGCGATTTGAATGTTGATTTAGTGAAGCGTAATGACAGGGATTTTAAATGATATCAAAAGTCAAAAGGTCTATATCATACATTAAACATATTTAAGGCAACGAGGTGGATTCACATGCCTTACAGCCATTACAACGAGGTTCACAACTTGCAGCATGATGATATTTTTGATTGACAATTTTCTGTTGTCAAGAGTAGGTGAGGACATCATGAACACTAATTTGATTGCAACATGACTCCACATTTGATGAGCTGTTCCAATCAATATTATAATGTCATTGACTAAAGTAAAAACATTTAAGATTTTAGAATATATATATATATATATATATATATATATATATATATATATATATATATATATATATATATATATATATATATATATATATATATAAAACATGGATTCAAGGCTACAAGGTGGATTCACATGCCTTACACCCATTACAAAGAGGTCCACAACTTACAACATGATGATATTTTTGATTGACAATTTTCTATTGTCAAGAGTAGGTGAGGATATCATGAACACTAATTTGATTGCAACACGACTCCACATTTGATATGCAGTTCCAATCAATATTATGATGTCATTGACTAAAGTCAAAACATTTAAGATTTTAGAATTTATATTTATATATACTAATTATAAATATAATATATAGATATTTTTTATTATATATTTATAATTATATATATATATATATTTTATATGATATTTTTAATTATATATTTATAATTATAAATATTATTATAATATATATATATATATATATATATATATATATATATATATATATATATATATATATTGATCATGTAATGCTAATATAAAAAATGGTGAGAAAAGTGAAACTATAGGGTAAAGAAGAAAAATTTGAAATTAGAGATGTATGGGAAAACAAGATTAACAAGATAGAGAAACCAAAGCGATAGATTGGAGGATCTAGGGCAATGGATGGAGTATCTGCAATAGAGATCAATAATTTGTGGGCCTCTAAGTGATAGAACAACAAACTCAAGGTGAATTTTTGAGAACACGAAGCAACATATGGGGCTTCTAAAGTTGATGACTCTCAAGGCTAGGGTTAGAGGAATGGAGAATTAGATGCGACGAATGACAACCTTAAGGTAACGAATAGAGCCTTGTCATTTCGAATGGAGTTTTTGTTGCAGAGGTCCACTTGTCTAGGGCCACTCTATAATGTTTTGTATGAGAAGAGTCATCACAAGATGTGGTTGATCTAATAACATCCAAGCTTGAGGGTGAGCCATCCACTTTGGAGGGTGATGTTGCAATCGTTAGATACTAAGACTATTGCAACTACAACAACCACACTTAAAATTGAAGACGATGATTTTAAGCTGGATCTAGAGTATTTTGAGCACTGTACTATCATCTACAAAGTCAAAGGAAGAAGACTTAACATGGAGGAGGTAAGAAATGAAATTAAGAAGATTTGTCTTGATAATTGCCAAATTATTTTCTTGCCCAAGGATTTCTTTGTAGTAACTTTTTATTGCTCAAAAGTAAGGGACTCTGTGCTGGAATTTAGAGATAGTTATTTCTTGGGTCAAAGAGGTTTATTTATCAAACCATGGACAACAAGTTTTAACCCCCATAGTAAAAATATAGACATCATTTATATATGGGTTAATCTTTATGTTTTTATAAAATTATGGGGAAAAATAATTTTCACAAAAACAGGGGATACCATTGGTCAATATATGTACATGGATGAGCAATTAGAGGAGAATATGAAACAAAAACCAAATATGAGTAAAGTTAGAATAACATTTTTGATGGATGTCACAGTTCCAAGTCTAGAAAGTTTAACCCTGTAGTCAAATGAGGGTATTTGGACTCAAACGATTAACAATGAAAACATCAACATCCATTGTTATGGATGTCACCAAATAGGGCACTTGAATAGGAACTGCCCAAATGGACGCTTCAACAAAAATCCAAATGATAATATCAACAAAGAGTGGACAAATATTGAGTATGTTCCTAGTGATACTATTGAATAACTAGTGCAAAATAAGGAAGACAAGTTTCTAGTTTATTAGTTGGACCAACGGAAGACCCACCTTTCTTTACAGGGTAAGCTAGGGCACTCTCTAAAGAAGGTAGTAGTTAGTTACCTACGACATTCATTTTTAGCTAATTACGTTCAACTTGAAGACAACATTAGTTTGTCAGAAGAACTAAAAAATCTTGAAACTCAAAAATACTATCTTCGGAGCTTGAATTACAAAAACACTTTTTATAATCTCGTGTCTCTCAAAAAAGAGGATTTCTTCCAAAATAGGAAAAGCAAGCATAAGAAACATAAAGATTAAATTTTAGTCCTTTTCCTGTTGTTTGCCCTTTGTAGCAGGTTTTGAGCCTTGGTTGGTTGTTTATTAGTTGTCCCGTGTTTGGGCTCTTTAGCAGCGTTGTTTTATCTTTGTCCTTTTCAATCCCCATTGTCACATCTTTTGTTCTTATTGTAATAAGGGTTTAAGCCATTTCAAAAATCCAATTTTACCTTTAATATATATATATATATATATATATATATATATATATATATATATATATATATATATATAAAATTAATTAATTATTATAAATATATATTAAATTTAAATAAAATAAATAATATTATATTAATCAATATTATTTTAAATTATAATGTTTATAATAATAAATATATATATAATAATATTATAAAAAAATATATTATTCTTATTATTATTATTATTAAATATTAAAATTATTATTATTTGAACTATAATCAATTTGGGACACTAACGAGCATCCAATTTTTCAAGAGAATACTCACCAATGGTCACAATCGGCCTCAAGGATACCACCAATAGCCATAGCCAACTTCACATGCCTTAGCAAAATTTGAATCTAGGTGGGACTAGATACAACTAAACCACTTTACCAATTCACCTACATCTCATTAGTTATATTATATAATAATAATAATAATAATAATAATAATAATAATAATAATAATAATAATAATATTATTATTATTATTATTATTATTATGTAATAAAAAAATGAATTGAAGTCACGATTCAGGGAGGTAGCACATGATTAAAATTTTGACGGGTAGATGTTACTAAGAGTGTCGTTGACACTTAGAAGAAAGATGACTAGGTGATGTAGGTTGATAACATGTGGCACATGGGTGAACATGTGGTAGCAACTATTTGATGTAGATGGGGATCTCCGTGATGATATTTTCAATAATCAATTAAGATATTTGATATGGGCTCATTGGAAAAATTATCCTCGAACAAGCATTCTTCTCTTTGAAATGAATAATTTAAAAGTTTTAGAGCTTGACAATGGAAACTTTCCAACATTATGCAATCTTTCATTTCATGTAGCTTGTCATAACTCCACTGATATTTTTAGTTTCACCAGTGTGTTTTCTTAAAGTTTTTGTTTGTTGTTCAAACAATAACATATATAGTGAAGGTATTACCCAAGTTTAATTATGTAGGGTACAATGCAAGTATTACCCAAATTTAGGGTTTGTAGCCTACAATGTGGTGACATTTTTGATAGGCAGTTTTCTATTTTCAAGGGTGGGTGACGATGATATGAGCATCAATTTGATTGTAGTAAGGCTACACATCTGATGTGCAGTTCCAATTAGTATTGCAATGTAACTGACATGGGGACCAAACATTAAGGTTATAAAGTTTATATTTATATATACTAATTATAAATATAATACATTATAATAGTATACTAACATACATATCTTAGATAAATTTATGTAAAATATGTCTAGCGATATCATTCTCAAAGCACTTATTTCACTTATCTCACAAATACAATATATGTGTCTTGAAAATGATATCTCTAAGTGTCTTTCACATAGATTTATGTAAGATATGTATGCTAGTTTTATAACAATAATAGGTTTAACTTATAATGACAGGGGAGGGTGGTAGTAGACTTACTGTTAATAATAATGATCAACCTCAAATTTGATGTTTATTTAACCGTTACAAGACATTTTCAACCTTAAATCTGACATTTATTTCTTAATTATATTATCATAAATATAAAATAAAATTTGAAATCCATTTTTTGAGAAAAATTATCATAATCATAAAATGAAGTTTGAAATCCATTTTTTTAAAACCCAACATAATAATATAACAAAATTGAAACCACCTAATAATTATGAGGTTAATATCGCTCGACATTATTGATCAAACTACAATCTATTTAATATAAATTTATTAAATAAAAAAATTATACAAAAAATAAATTATGTCCTTTTAGGGGGAAAAAGTTATTTCACTAAATAACTAAACGTGCAAAAGTCTAAACCAAACAAGACCAAGACACATTAAATTCAATTTAATAGCCAACAACACAAACTATCACATGAAACGCATCTAAAAAATATATATTTTACCTAAAATATCAAATACAATACATGAAAGTCATGCGACCAAGAAAAAAAAAGAGAGCAAGTAGTTTATTTATTTGCCACTTCGATAGCTACTCGCCTGTATCATGCATAGCTAATGTGTGAAATATAATATATCAATGGTATTGTTAGAAATAATTTTTTTTAATGCAAGAAAAATAAAAACATAGGGTTATCTTTAATTTTTATTTGACGAGTATGACATCAGATGCTTCTTCTCTCCTATTATTATTGTATAACACCTCTTAACATAATAATATATTATATAGATAAATATATTATATATTTGTAAGTATAAATACTATTAAAATATATGAATTACGAATATATATATATATATATATATATATATATATATATATATATATATATATATATATATATATATATTCGTAATTCATATATTTTAATAGTATTTATACTTATTAATATCCCTAAGTATAGCACATTATAAGAAACATAGTCTAAAACACTATTAAAATATCTTGTGACTTGAAATATATATATAATGTGCTATACTAGATATGATGCATGATTTATTACCACATAGGGGGAGGTAATAAATCATGCATCACTTTATGGGATTATATATTAATAGTGTCAGGAATAATACTATATATATAAAGGTGACATAGAGTTATTCTTAATTATGAGAACCAAGGACATACCATAAAGTGATGCATGATTTATTACCTCCCCCTATGTGGTAATAAATCATGCATCATATCTAGTATAGCACATTATATATATATTTCAAGTCACAAGATATTTTAATAGTGTTTTAGACTATGTTTCTTATAATGTGCTATACTTAGGGATATTAATAAGTATAAATACTATTAAAATATATGAATTACGAATATATATATATATATATATATATATATATATATATATAATTTTAAAGTTCTCACCGAATCTCTTAATGTAAAATTCATATAGGTTTGCCTACTCCATCTCCTACTTCAGTTTTAGATTGAATCTAGTTTGAAAGTAATTGGTAAATTCTTAGGTGAGTTTTTGCAAATGCACCTAGACACCAACCATTTCTCTCACACTTCTTTTGTAAAGATTTTGGTGAATATTGACACCTCCAAAAATCTACCTAAAAAAATCATTGTACAAGTAGGTGACTGCGCTTGGTCCCAAACTCTCAACTATGAAGGTTTGTTGTTTCATTGTTGTAGTCATTTTAATATAAGACATTTGACCAAAAACTAAAACTACCTCAGAAAAGATAAGGATTCTTTTTGGTGGAAGGACTTCTATTGTACCCACCTTATTATGTTGGTTGATTCTGATAGCGATAATTCTACCTCATCTTCAGATGATTTTGAATTCTCTGCACCTCTTCATTCCGAAGAACTCCTAGTAGATTTAATCACTTTTAGGAAGGTTGCGAACTTAACTTGAGTCCCCTCCATTTCAGACATCTCCACAAAGGTGAATATAGAGACAAATACATTCACGGTAGAACCATTTAATGCTACAACTACAAAAGATAAATCTTAGCCTTATAATTCAATTGAAAATCCTTTACCAGTCCAGTCAGAGGTTGTGAAAGATAAGGGAGGGTGGACCAAAGTGTAAAAAAGGAAAAAAGATAGAAAAGTGATGGTTCAACGTTCCTATATGACCCTCTATCAGGGGGACCCCAAGCATAAGTTCAGAAGATGGGCAAAAATGGGATAGGCCCCTTGGTTAAGTTTGGTGGAAGCATCATAACAGATTACCTAAAGGTAACCAAGTTGCAAAAGGAAAGTAATATCTTCTGAGTGGATGAGGAGTTGAGGCTCCTCTGTTTCTCGTGGTTATGCGGTTGATATGTAGAAGTAGAAGTTTAGTGGAAGACTGTCTATTTCTGGTTGGATATTTGTTTAGGTAGGGGCTTTTTTTTTGGTAGGCTAAGGTTTAGTTGTCTTTTGGATGTTTGGTTCCACATGGACCGTTGGTTGAGGTGTCCGATTCGAGCTTAATTATTTTATCTTTTGTAAAAAGTTTCAGGACCTTCTTAACCTTGTATTTTACCCTATCAAATAAAAAATATTTATTCTATATAATCAATTATTATAAATATATATTAAATCTATATATAATATATAATGTATGCTATTTTATTAATCAATGTTCTTTTAAATTATATATATCTATACAAATATATAATAGTATTAGGGTAATATACAATATTATAATAATTGTTTTATAATAATATTATACATATAACATATTAAATATTTAAATTATTAATATAATAATATATTAATATATTACTATTTTATATATTATATTAATATTATTGATATACTATATATTATATTAATATAACAATATAACATTAGATTAGATTATATTTATTATTATGTCATAAAAAAATCAAAATTTATCAAAAGGGTTGTAGTTTGACTGGTGAGGATGATGGTTGTTTATATCCATCTACTAGGATACAAATCTTTTTAGGTGCCTGACATGGAGAGTTAAATGGTTAAGACCAGGATCGTGCTGTAGGTGACTTTGATGGCTATATGACCTTGACTCATGGTTGCTTAGCTGAAGGAGCTCACTGATTTAGATGCATGCTTACTCATCATTGTAATATGTTATATGTTTATTTTCAAAATATGGGTTGAGATGCTAACATTCTATTAATGTAGTGATTCCATGTGAATGTTGCCTATTGAGGCACGCACAATTTATTTTTGAAATGAAGTAGTGATTGAAGGAGGCAACACATGATTAAAATGAAGTATTGAATGGTATATGGTCTATTATGTTGAGTTTTTTTTATAGAGCTATCAATTTATTGATATGGAATCATTTTTCTCTAAAATTTATCTCTTAGGCCTTGCTCATAGTTTTTGAGGTAGGAAATAAAATAAGGTTCAAAGCAAAGTTTTCATGTGTGTTTACCCCTTTTTAGATGTAGATTTGACAACAAGCAATTGCTAGATAACTAGGCTACACTTATTATCTGTTTTCACACCACATCACATGGAAAATGCCATGTTATCTCCCAAGTGGGGATAATTGTGTTTAGGAAGTTTTGAGGGTTATAATTGAAAGCAAATTCCTCTGATGAATTATTGGCCTCAAATAAGAGGTAAAGGATAAGGATTCTTCCCTTTTTATACAAAAAAATGCATGGTGTGGCATTGGAAAGTATGACAACTACTCTTCAAAAATAATTTTGTGAATGTCTTTACTCAAAGAATGTGATGACAGTAAAAATGGGTGTAATATCAGATCATTTTTTCAAGGGAAATTTTGTGAATTTGTATTCATTAGCCAAGGATTTAATAACAATAGGATAATCGGTATAATATCATGTCAATTTTTCAAGGGTAAATATATTCCCTACTATAAATTTCTCTATGGATTAATGGTTCTCAAAGAATGTTTTTGTGATTATTTTGTTTAATGTGTGTAATATAACTATATCTTCCCTTTTAATAATAAAATATGATGGAATGTTTTTAAAAATTATATTAAATGTGATCTAATACCTTCCACTCAGTATATCTATTTTCTAGTCAAATAAAAAATGAAAAAGAACAAACAAATGAAAAAAACATGATCGCCAATCTTAAAGTGAAGTGAGTATAAATGCTTCAAATATGACAAATTATTCAAACAACTATGGAAGTCATCTATTGTACTTATTTATGTGTAATATAACATAATTCTCTATTGATTTGTAAATAACAACCAATTTTTTTTAAATTTACACCTGATAATTATTACACAATGACCAAATAGAATGGTTGGTTAAATATCCACCCGTTAGAAATGGTGGACCATCTAAACAAACAAATAAATAATGAAAAAGTGCATCTATATAATCTTTAATTTTTATTTAGATTTTGGATCATTCTTCCATAGGTCGTGAGTTCAATTGTGAGTAAAGAGTTGAATGCAATGTTTCTATTTACACAATTCTTTTATGTGTGCAACGATCACTAGGTTTCCTTAAATTTCACATATTCCAATTAATTTAATTAAATCACCTTAACTTTGGGTAATGAATACAATATACATGTCATTGTATGAACAACTAACAAAAACTTTAGGAAAATAAGGATTATCCAAAGCAACCCTACACATGTCAGACATCCAACAAAATATTAGAGGAATATTTAGATATGGAGACATATCTAAGGTGGAAACCTAGCAATTAAAATTCCTTCGAAATAATTAGATATATAATATTATTTTTATTATGAATATTACATTATATTTGGTTGTTTTAGAATCATTTATAGACACCTCAAAATTTTCCCTAGACATTTATTAGTAGTTAAGTTGCACACATTTATAGGATATTGGTGTACTTGTTGATTATTGGCCTAAATTAAGTGTTATTGGTGCAATTATTGACTTTAAATGATCCTCACACATATTTACCACATTGTCCATTTGTCATTTTATTTACCTCAAAGTTTGGCTATGTTATGCTCCCTTTGCTAGAGATGTAGACTTGATGTTTATGGCATGCCAAAAGAATTAAGTGTACAGTTTTGTAAAGTTTTCTCTGGGTTGCTTTTCTTATTTCCTTATGTAATCCTTATTATTATTTATTATTTTTTAATTTTTATACATTGATTATGTAATCCTTATTATTATTATTTTTTTATTTTTTTATTTTTATACATTGACTTATATGCCATTAGGGTCCTAATTTGAATTCAATTCATCCATAAATAAATAATAACCCTAATGCATTTAGGGATTTATTATATATCTAAATAAAATCTAAACATCATTTTAAAATAATCTAACATTTATTGTTCACATAAATTTATTGAGAATTTACAAGCATTTAGATAAATCAAGTAATCATTAGAACATTCATTGTAACACTAAATTTCATGTTAACGACACATTGAAGTTACACTAGTTTTCATGACTAATGAAATAATATAACATTGGAGTGTTGTTTTCAATATTTTAAATTGTTGAAGGACCTATAAAATATGAACGCAACTCAAGTATCCTTTGTTGTTACGTAGACCCCAAAAAATATGTTATTTTACTTATAATTTTTAGATCGAGTTTCCCAATTAGGGAAAGGAGAAGAAGCATATTTTTCTAGTTATCAAAGAAACATTTTAGAAAGCTTGGTGATGTTTTTGGAGCCTTGGATGTGATGAACATAAACCTCATTTTAGACCTGGAGGATTCCCTCTCTTTTGTATTTAGTTAGTGGTTCTAAAGTGCCATTTTCCCCCTTGTGTTTAGAAAGAATAAGCCCAACATGTGGAATCTATAGGTTAGACATCCCAAAAGCATAACTTGATAGTGAGGACTAGCTCCTCCATTCATCATGAATTTTTAAGGATCTCATTGTCTTACCACAAAACCTTAATTTTGACTATCATAATTTGATGATTATCATGTGATCTATGGATATTAGTGCAATTATAAACTTTACTTTTGTCTTTATTTCTCTAATTTTATAAAATTAATTAGGTGTGATTTATTGTTTTACATATATTTAGGCCTAGTTAAATGCGTATTGATAGTTGTATTGCATTTGATTTAAATCAATCTATCCATTCTAAATTTTGTTGAACCCACATTATATTGCATATGTCTTACCCCTTTATTGCTAGATCTTTTTTCATATTGTGATTGGTCTAAATTTTTATGGGGTTACTTGATGTGTTTTCTCCCCTAAGGTTAGACTTTATTTCATATAGTGTTATATATGAATCTATTTGATTTTAAAGGGTTTATCCTGTATGCAATCATAAATGCATCATATCTACAAGTCAATCTTGGCTCAGAGAAGATAGATCCTAATTACACTTTTGATTGGGGATACATTAGATAATCGAGAACATGACCAATAAGTGGATTTTCTAGGCCCAATTAGGGGAAATCTTACCACAATAATAATACTAGGGAGGGTTCGAAAGCCTCTAGTCAATAAAAATCATGCAATAACCCTAACTAAGTCTTATGTTTTCATATTCACTATACTAATAACAAGTAAAACAAAGAAATCTAATCTAGTGCTCACCAAATCTTGTGGCACAATATGGGGGTTAGTACATAAATGAAAATAAACATACATAAGAGAATCCTAATTAAATTATGTATAGGTAAGACCCTTATACATGGATAAGAAGAGTAATATTATTCAAAATCCAATACTTATACTACTTCTATCTACTAAAGAGAGGAGCAAAGTTAGAGATACTTACCTGAAAGATGAACCCATCAAAACTCAATCTCTCCCTTGGCCAAAGGGGCTGTGCAAGAGGTTGTTGTGGTTTGTAAGGATCACTAAAAAAGGCCAAAGCATACAAGACTTCTCCACAAGACCATATTCTCCAAGTAAAAACCCTAAGCTAAGACTCCTCAAGTAGAATGGTGGAAGAGTAGGTTGTAAAGAAACACAAATGAATAATAACTCTTGATGTCTATCTAATAATAGTGAAATGGATATGTTAATATAGGTAGATCTAACCCTAAACCCTTTTGAAAGTTTTGGCTGACAAGGTCGACCTAGTATCGTTATTGATAAAAACTCACTAGGTCATGGGCTAGGTTGGCCAAGAGATGACCTAAACCCTAAATGAGTTTCACCAATAAGAGTACAAGTTTGACCCAATCAACCTATTCATATAAACTATCGAAAGGGGTTTTAGGTTAGGAAAAGGATCATGGGGGTGGTAAAAGATTAGAGGAGTATGAAAAAAGGAGTAATAGTTTACATTAATGTTTTTAGGAGCGGGTTGGATTAGTAACAATCTTGTAAAGCACCGATGGTCTACCCACCCCTTTCTTGATGTACTCCTTAGGGTGTGCACTTAGAGAGATTGAGACTTGATGAGTTTTTACAAGATAAAAAGCATCAGTAATTGATAAAAATATGAAAATATTATGTGTATACATATGCCCCATCTGAAGCTCATCATGTGTCGCTCAGGTGAAATAGGGAATGATGCTTCGAGAAAGAACCTAGTAATACACAATGGTGAGGCTAAAAAAATTTATAGTATTTTAAAGCAAAAATAATTGAAAGTAAATGATGGAAAGGGAAATAACTGAAAAGTAAATGTAATGCATACCTTGAATTACTTTATCACTAGATGGTTATCTGTTGTGTTTATAGTTTTGATTATGAAGGGCACAAAGACTATGTTTGATAAACCCAAGAATATAAAACTAAAGAATAAATATAAACAAATGTAAGAAAACCAAGATAACTAATGCTATGTGGATGAGACATACTTGGAAATTTGGTAAGTTGGGGTGATAAGTGCTATGTTAGACCAAATGACCAAGTCAATTTTTTTGATTAAATCAGGCGACCAAAAATTCAAGGCTACTAAAGACCAAAAAAATCAAACAAGTAAACCTTAATTAAAAAAGGAAAAATCACCAAGTCAAACCAAGGATACATGTTAAAAAGGATGGTAATCAAACATCAATGTGAAAGTAGTAATAATCCTTACTTACACAAAGATGGGCAAAAAAAATGGTAAAACAACATCAACAAGTGAGAAGTAACAATACTTACTCAATCATCAATAGAAAAAAGTGCATAAAAGGGAAAACAACATTGGTGAGTGAGAAGTAACAAGCCAACCGCACTCAATAATGAAAAAAAGTACATGAAAGTAGAAAAGGACTTAGGTTTTCACAAAAAGGGTAGTACAATAATCAAAAGTGGTAAAATAAATCAAGGCATATCGAGATATGTAATGCCATGGTGTAAATAAAGCAATCCATAATTAATCAAGCATATTGTTTTGATCTAAGAATAGATAAAATTGAAACAAACTAGTATTAACATGTTTTTAAGATGTGAAGAAGGAAGTATAGATGAAGGGAAAATAGATTTGGAATCACACATGCCTACCAAGGGGGGAAATAAAATGGGTGGAGGGGATAATGAGGGAAAATACCAAGGTAGAGAAACTCTTTATCGAAGTCAAGACACTCAAATTAGGTTTTATCAAAACAAGAGGACTTTCAACCTTAAGGACTCTAAAGAACTTCTCTTAGTCACATAAGTCTTAGGTCAACAAATGAAGTATGTAGATCATCCCATGAAGGCTATATGCATAAAAATTAAAATGGACCCACCTTCCCACAATGTGTTTCCCATTCCTCAGGACCCTTATAAAGCCATCAATATATTACAAAGTTTGGCTACTTGCGTGAGAAAGTAGGTAGCACCATAAAGTTTTTTGAATTTTCCTATTCCAATCTATTGGCTTACCATACCCCAACGGACATCGGCTCTATTGTGAGGCCAGCTGTGGAGTTTGACCTTTGATTGACGATAGAATATGTGCTTGTAATCACATATTTTGATGTGATTTTGACTTTTGAGATTTGTATGTTGACTTTTGTATATCAGTTCCTTTTGTTTTAAATGATTTGGATTTTAACTTTCTTTCTAACATTTTCTATTTCTCCTCCATATGGATTTGGAAAACCAAACATGGGTGTTAAAGATGACTTTCACTTCAATACTTAGGGCAGGGTTGCTAAGAGAGAGAACTTCAGAGAGCATGGTGTCTCAAAGTCTCATAAATATAGGTGAAATAAAAGTGCTATCTTGACTTCGACCTTGTTTTATATAATGTGGAGTGAAAGGAAAGGAAATCAAGAGGAATGAAACATGAAATAATTTGAATTACATCAAATCACAAAAAATATGACAAAGGGAAAAAAAGGGATACAATGATAGAAAAGTGTGATTCTTTATCATTAGAATGAGGGAAATGTAGGAAAACATGCTAACATAGATTTTTATGCAAATTTCATCTATCAAAGGAAGTAAAAGCTAAAGCTGAGAATAAGAATCATAAACTTGTAACCATTGCAAAACACATTCTAGAAAAGGAGTAAAGAGATGATGATTTTGTGAGGAAGGCCAAGTCCTATCCATGGTCTTACACTGCAACTCATAAAAGATAAACCCATGAGGGTGCTATAAAACATTGAAAAAATAAATGGGATAAGAAAAAAATGGTATTTGTGAGGAAGGCCAAGTCCTATCCATGGTCTTACACTACAACTCACAAAATAGAAACCCATGAGGGTGCAGAAAATTGTGTGAAAATGAGAAATCAAAGAGGATAAAATTACATCATGAGGAAGACCAAGTCCTATCCATGGTTTTACAATACAACTCATGAGAAAAAGGGAAACCAAGAGACCAAAAGGAAGGGATAAGGTTTGTAAAAAGAGAGAGAACTGATTCAAAGGGTGAGACCCATGCAAGTATCTTGAAAAAAGTGTTAGATAGATATCACATAGAAAGCATGAAAATAAGGTAAGGATTTAGGAAAAATACTTTTTAAGGAATTGTGCATTGGTGAGTTCTTTGAAAACATGGCCTTCATTGGTTTGAAGGCGATAGGTACTTGGACCAAGAATATCTTTGACTAAATAAGGGCCCCACCATTTTTGGGCGTATTTACCTTTTTTGTCAAGAGTATAGTCTAATTTAAGGATAAGAGCACCAATATTAAATGTGTGAACTTTAACTTGTTTATTATATTGTTTGGCAATGCAGGCCTTGTATTGGTGATTATGTTTCAAAATAAAAAGATGGTGCTCATTAAGGAGATCTAGTGCATGAAGGTGAGATTCACATAATTATTCATTAGGTATAATACCATGAAGAGATATACAAAGAGATGAAATCTCAACTTCTAATGAAAGGACTAATTCAAAACCACAGACTAGAGAGAACAACATTACCCCAGTGGCAATATGTATGCTAGTGTGATAGGCCCAAAGAGCAGGATAGAGATGAAGGTGCCAATCCATGCATGCTTCATGAATTATCTTTTGGAGAATTTTATTGGTGTCCTCAACTTGGTCATTACATTATAGATAATAAGGTGTGGAGAGTTTATGATTGATTTTAAATTTAGCACAGAGTTGTTTGACATCTTTGTTTTTGAAATCACCAACATTGTTTGAAATGATAATATGAGGGACATGAAAGCAATAGATAATTTGATTAAGAATGAATTTGAAGATGGTGGTACTGGTGAAATTAACAAGGGGCATAACCTCAACCCATTTGATAAAGTATTATGTGGCTATGATAATAAAGGCATGCTCATCTTGAGATCGAGGTAGTTTGCTTATGAGATCTAATCCCCACATGGAGAATGGATAGAGAGATTTGAAAGTTAGATTATCAACTAGAGGTGAATGAATTAAATCATCATGAAGTTGGAAAAGAGTAATTTTTTTTACAATTTCGATGGCATCCTTTTCAAGAGTGTGACAAAAGTATCCCATACATAGGCATTTGCAAGATTTAGCATGTCCGCTATAGTGGCCATCACAAATGAACCCATGTGCTTGTTTAAGAAGGGAAGAAACCTCCTCTTACATAACATAATGGATCAAGGTACCTTTAACATTGTGATAATAAAGGATGTTATATCGAAATACATACTTAAAGCTTGTTTGCAAATAAGAGTCTTTTCATGGGAGTTGATGTTGAGAGGATAAGTTTGGTGTTCTATAAATTGAATCATGTCTTTGTACCATGGGATTTATTCAATTGTGACAACCTTAAAGTCATAGATAAGTGAATCATGTGGTTGAAGAGAATATGGATATTTTCTTATTTGGATAAGAAAAGTGGGATTAGAAATAACTTAGTGTGGATGAAAAAGAGATGCTAAAGAAGCAAGGGAATTAACGATAGAATTTTGATCTTGAGGGATAGGTTTAATGGTGAAAGAAATAAAATATTTGGTGAGAGTGGTTGAAATTTGATGATAAGAAATGAGATTCTCACTTTTGCATTAGTAATCACCTTTAACATGATGGAAAATGAGCTGAGAATTACCTAATGCATGTAGATATTGGATGTCTAAATCAAGAGCAACTCTCATGCCTAAGATTAAAGATTTTTACTCTGTCATATTATTAGTGATGTCAATTATTAAGCAAAAATATTTTTCTAAGAGGACTGATAAGATTGTAACCTGCCCTAGCTCCTTAAAGGAATTTAGCACCATCAAAGTGAAGGGTCCAAGTATCCTCATGTAAGTTGACATTAATTTTAGAAAATTATTTGATAACTAATTTTCGTTGAGTAGTATTGGGGATGATATTGGATTTTTCAAGATTACTTGCTTCAAGATTAACAATGAAGTTATGGAAGTAATCTTTAAGAGATATAGCTTGGTTGCGACCTTAAATATAGAGAATATTGTCATTGAGAAGACTATCTTGAAGGTGGTCAGTAGTGGGCATAGGAACTACGGTAAGTTAACTAGCTATGATTTGTCCTTTGATAGCTTTTTGATTAATAATTTAGAGATCAAATTCCATGAGAAGAACCATCCAATTGCTAATTTTATCTCCAAGAAGAAAGGCTTTAGAGAATATGTGATGAAGGGGGTTGGAATAAATGATGACATAAGTGATTTGATAAATCATGTAATGTCAATGCTTTTCAACTACAAAATATATGGTGAGGTAATCACATTTGACTTTTGTGTAATATTTTTCATAATCAATGAGGCCTCTACTGATATAGTAGATGGCATACTCTCTTCTAGTGTCATCTTGTTGGGAAAGCATTGCCCCCACTGATATGGGTGTGGAAGAAGTATATAAGATTAAAGGTCAATGGTAGAAGGGGGATGAAGAGTAGGTAGGTGAAACAATGATTCTTTCATGTTATCAAATGATTTTTGACAAGGATCCATTTGTTATAAAACATTACCTTTCTTAAGAAGAGAATTGACAGAATGGATATGGTAATCCATTTCAGGGATGAATCATCTAATTGACCCAAATTTATCGAGATAAGTGCAAATGTCTAGAATGGAATGAGGGATGGGCATGTTAATGATAACACTAATCTTATCAGGGTCAACATTGATGCCATAGAGGGAGACTAAGAATCCTAACAGTTTGCTAGATGTGACACTAAAGACACATTTATAAGGATTTAATCTAGCTTTGTATTTGAGAAGATGATAGAAGATGATGGAAAGATCTAAAAGATGAGTCTTGTGTCTTTTAGATTTAACAATGAGATCATCCACATAGGTTTCTATATTTTTTTGGATAAGATCATGAAAGATATGAGTCATTGCTCATTGATAAGTGGTTCCAACATTTTTGAGGCCAAAGGGCATTTTAGCATAGCAATAGGTTCCCCATTCCATGGTGAAAGTGGTCTTATGTTGGTCCTTAGGAGCAATGTGAATTTAATTATAGCTTGAGAAGCCATCCATAAGATATAACATTTCATAACTAGTTGTGGAATTGACAATGGCATCTATTGAAGGTAAAGGGAAATTATGCTTGGGATAAACAAGATTATAATTAGGAAAAATCAATGTAGATGCGAATGATCATAGTGACCTTTTTCTAAATAGGAATTATGTTAGAAACCCATTCAAAATAGTCCACTAGTTTGATAAACTTAGCATCTAGAAGTTTAGTGATTTCTTTGTGACATAAGGTGAAAACCTCAGGTGAAAATTTTTGTTGCTTTTGATGCACAAGTTTGAGATTGAGATAAGTGATGATATTGTTCACCATAATGCTAAGGTCAATACTAGGCATGTCCTTATAGGCCCAGGTGAATATCTCTTGATATTTATCAAAAAATAAACTAAAGTTATCATGTTCAGTAGGTGAGAGTTCATGAGAAATTGTAATTGGTTGAGGGCATGATGGAGGACCATATTCAATATGAGTAGTTTATTTAATAAGCATAACATTGCCATCTTATAAGTGGTATGGTACATTAGCTAAAGAATAAATTGGATTAGCTTTAGGATCAATGATAGCAATGAAGTTATTGAAAGAAGGGGTTTTGTGTTTGAAATTCCCAAGTTTGTGATATTACCAAGGAAGTTGAGGTTCTCAGGCATCAAGTAATTCAAGAATTGCTTCATCAGCAAGCATAGGAGGAAGAGGACCATAATACTCAACATCTACATCGAGATCAATAATTTGATTACCATGGTTACTATATTCATAATTTATCTGATGAACATATGTAGCCTTGGCATCTAATGTAATCTCAGGAGTAGGAAAATTAGATGGATTGTATGGGATCGGTATATCATTAGTTTCTTTGATGTGGGAAAAATTGGATGTAATGATGGGCTCTGTAGGTGGTAGAGAAGATGCAAGAATATTCAAAGGTTTGAAAGATAGAATTATTCTATCACCCAAGGAGTATCAAGAAGTGGAGTATTAGTAGGAGGTACATGACCTTCGAGATATAATTCATGATCTATGGAAATGGTATGAACATCCTGATTAAAAGCATGTATTTGAGATAATGTTTTCTTATAATGTTGAACATCCAAGTCTCAAGATTGAGCTTGGGCCATGATGTAGTTATCATCATAGGTTGGAAAAATTTTACATGCTTGAGATTTAGGGGGAGTTTTAGAAGGTGAAATCCCAATATTATTGAATTTATGTGGAGATAGGATTAGAAGGTCTTGGAATAATTTGGCCACTCCATAATCATTGCATGTGAAGGCAAATTTTGGTAAATAAGGCTCCTGAGCATTACATGGAGGGGGAAAATTATTAATATCATCAATGAGAGAAATAGTAAAGTCATGAGGTAATAAAGAAGGAGGAAACCACTCTGATATATATGGAGGTAGTTTGGTAGTGTTGTAACTATGTTGCAAGTCATTAGGTTCATCATCATCTGAGTCAATAAGAGTGACTTGTAAGTCTAGATTGATGTTGATGAACTCAGGTAAGAGAACACTATTGATGGTAGGAATGGTAGGAATGGTAGGAATGAGATATTGAGATTTTAGATTAGAAATTTGAATACTCTAAGGGTTGGGATCAACCTCATGTTTATACCATTTATTGTTATGTAATAATTTTATGCATTGGCTATCAAAAGTAGTAATGGCCCTCATTCTGTGAGTCCATGGGTGACCAAGGAATATGTTATAGGATAAGGGCAAGTTAAGGACCATAATTTTAGTTCAAACAGTATTAGGTCTGACTGTTAGGGGAAGCCAAATATAACCAAGTGGATTTTGATTAGTTTTATCAAATCCATGACAAGTAAGGCATGTTTGTTTGAGAGGATCCTTATTATAACCAAGTTGTTGGATAGTCCACAAAAATGTCACATTAATACTAGAGCATTTATCAACTAAGAATTTATGAATAAGGGTAGTATTAATGGATATTTTAATGAATAGTGTCCTATTATCATCATTAATCATGTCTTCTTCAAGAAATTCAATAGATAGTTTGGAAGGATAAATAGTTTCAATGGTATGCACGTTGGTAGGTTGAGGCTCAGTGGAGGGTGTTTCTTCATCTATAGGAGATAGATCTTCAATTTCTTGTAATTATTGTATAAGGAATTTGCAATGATAAGGGGAAGTACAAACTAACTCTATAAGTGGAATTTAAAAGGCATGAAATTAAGTTCTTAAAGAAAGTTTCAATGGGATTTAAAATAAGAATCAGTGTGAGTTTTGGAAGGTAAGGTAGATTTTGAAGGAAAGGAAGTTGTTGGGGGTTCAGAAGGAGGAGGTGGTTGCTTAAGGGATTTCAAATCTAGATTAGTAGTTTTAGTATCTTTGAGAAGTTGTTCATCTAAAGATGGTCTCTTAGGTTTTTTGACATGATCTTTGTGAGCTGGTTTGCGATGATAGTTGACCTTAGCAATATTAAAATATTGGTAATTATTCTAATATTGGTCATACTCAAAATTAATAGCACAAAAATCCTTTGTATTTTGTTGATTATTAGCTATGGAAAAATATTTTTGGTTATTAGAAGAAGAAGCTTTAGAAGCTTGTCATTTTTGATAAGCAGTGTTGTACTCTTGACGATGAAGGTTGATCATGGCTTTGTGATTGAAGGAATCACCAATCATGTAGGAGACAAAAGAATTAGCAATCCCTCTACAAGATTCATGGGAATGACCAATATTGGCATGGAACCAACAAAATTGATTAGGATCATACCACTTAGGATTATTAAGATAGGTAAAGGGTTTAGAGGGTGATAAAAGCAATTTCATTTGATACATAATTAGTGGTATGTGAAAAGATGGGGGAATGTATGATTTGGAAACTCCTAGTTTTGTTTTAGGAGTATTGCCAGTGATAACATTAGTCAATGTTTGTTAAGTAATTTTAGGGTTAGGTTCAAATTGCTTCATGAGAAAGTCTTGATGTTTAGCTTGGTCAAGAGCTTCATTAAGTATTTGGGGAGCAGAAGTTAAAACATTATATTGAAGAGGAGTTAAAGAAGTGATAAAGAGTTTAAATAAATTGTCATCAATCATGTTATGGTCTGATTTATGAGCTAGATATTTCCATCATTTGATAAAATCATGAGTTGATTTGGTAGGAGATTACTTAGCATGGATAAAATGGTTAAGACAATTTTTGGGAAGATAATCATGTTGAAACTCTTTGACTAAAAGATTGACTAAATCCTCAAGTTGCCAAATGTAATGTTTGTGAAGTTGGTTGTACCATTCCAATACATCACCAGTGAAGGTTTTAAATAGAATTTTAGTTGTGGTGAAAGTATTAGTTTGGATCCACTCTTTGTAAAGATTTCCAAAGGCTTTGAGAAAGGATGTAGGGTCTTTAGTCCCATCATACTTGATAGTTAGAGATATATTACCAATATCAATGGATACAATGAAGGGAGATAAAAGCTCATTTTGGATATTTTGAATCATTTTATTATTCATAATAGGTTGAGGAATAACATTTACTGAGGCATCTCTAAGAGGTGGAGGAATAAAATTTGGGTTGGCTTGAGGATTGATAGCCGGAGGTTGATTAGACATATGGATAAAATGACATTATAATTGCATTATTTGAGAGGTGTTATAAGTTTTTATTATGTTCATTTGATGTATGACATGCCAGAAGTTGAGTCATATTAATTGGTGGGTTGGTGTTTGTTGGATAACTCCCCAAATTGATATTATGGGGAGTGTTATTGGAAGATGGGTGATTAGTGGGATTATTTGATAGACTTGTGTCAATTTCTCCCATATTATCTTTAAGATTTTGAAGATGAAAATTATATTAATAAGTATAAAAAGGATCAGATCCACCTACTTCCTCTTGAGGTGTGATTTGCACCATGTTAAAAGCCATAAATGAAGGAAGGGAAGAGGTACTCTAAGAGTGAGGGTTCTCTTGGGAGGAAAAGAGAGGGAGAAATGAACATCCCATATAGTGTCTAAATGGATTTAGGTTATCCAAGAAGATTCTAAGAGGGGACTTCATGATGATTTAAAGAAAATGAATATAATGCTAAGAAAAGAGAAATAGAGGATTGATTTAGATAGATAGGATATGTAGTAAGAGTATAGAGTCAATTAGGTTGATATATTACTATAATTTTATTGGTAAAAAAGATACTAGGTCAATTGGGTTGACCTAGTATTACAGGTAGGAAGAAAAAATAGTCTATAAGAGATTGTGTGGAATAGAATGATAGTGTACTAAAAATAGGGAAATATTTTGTAATGTACTTTGAAAGCAAGAAATGAAATAAACACACAATCAATTGGGTTAATGATAATTATCCAATTAAGACACACAACATAAAACTTTGCACCAAAGTTGGCCAATGCAAGTTTTTTCAATAAAACATACAATGAACAAAGAGAAAGAAATCAACTTGAAAAATAAATGCTAACTAAGTGGTCATCCTAAATGTTATTAGATTATAAAGTGTTATTTTAAGTGTGATAGGGAAGTTGGCTGAAAATATGGAACTAGAAAATAATCTATAGATGGTTTCAGGATGTTTAGGTTGAGAAGGATCTATGTTGGTAATGGTACTTGCTTGGTATTGGTGACTACCCCCTCACTTCATAATACCATAGTGATAAGGGTGTTGGGTGATTTACAAATATATATCATTAACCACATGTTTATACTTGGCCATAAAACCAAGTTGGCTTGCCCCTTGGTGATGAAATCCAAGTAGGTATGCCTTGGGTAGATAAATGTTTAAATGCATTTTGAAATTATGTGATTTGGTAGTATGTGCAAGAAAGAGAAAAATAGTGAAACTAAATGGTATATTGAAAAACCACCTAATTAGACTATGTGATCTATTCTAAGCATGCAAACAATTGAAAGTGAAAGGCAAAGTAATTACTAGCATATAGTTATTAATTTTCAATTTAAAACACAGTACAAAATTGGTTCAAATGATAGTGTATGAAAACATTATAGAACATAGTTGACAATGTCACTACTATATTGTAAAATAAAGAATCATTAATAACTAAGTTAACCAGGTCAACCTAATATTTAAGACAAAAGACAAAATACAAAACTAGGTCGACCAGGTCAACCTATTTTGCTATATGATTACATTTAAAAAAATACAAACTTTGAAAAATAGAATTGTAAGGAAGAACTGAAATGAAAGAGAGAGAGAGAAAGGAACCTTGGTGGGTTGGAAAATGTTGAGGAATGTTAAATTATTGTTGAAGTGCCTTGAATGTTACTTGTAAATTCTACCAATTGTGTTGACTGGGTTGACCTAGTTCTAAAATTCTCTATTTACTAAAGCTTGTTAAGATGACTATACTGGCCTAGTCAACCTAGTATGTTTTCTATAAGCTGTCTGGAATAATGTGTCAACCTGTTTAACCTAGTATGTTTTTTGGAAGCTAAATAAGATTATTATGTCAACCTATTCAACCTAATAACCTATATCTAATGAAGACTTGTACAAAAATAATAAAGTTATTTTGTGACGTGATTGTGTGTTAAACTTGTGCGCAGAATTTAGAAACTATACCAGCCCTGTTGACCTAATATCACAATATAAAAAAATGATTAATAAAATATGAAAGAAAACTTGTAATGGTTAGATTCATGTCAGATTCACTAGAATGTATGCAATCAAAAATGCATCAGATCTATAAATCAATCCTAGCTCAATGAAGATAGATCCTACTTACACTTCTAATTGAGGATATTTAGATAATTAGGAACACGACCAATGTGCGGATCCACTAGACCTAATTATGGGATGATTTACCACAATAATAATAATAGGGAGGGTTGTAAATCCTCTAGTCAAGTAAAATCATGTAATAACCCTAACTAAGTCCTATGTTTTCATATTCACTATACTAATAACAAGTAAAGAAAATAAATATAATCTAGTGCTCACCAAAACTTGTAGCACAATATGGGGTTTAGTAAATAAATGAAAATAAATGTGCATAAGATAATCCTAATTAAGCTATGTATAGATAAGACCCTTATGCATGGAAAAGAAGAGTAATATTATTCAAAATCCAATACTTATGTTACTTCTATTTAATAAAGAGAGGAACAAAGTTAGATATACTTACCTAAAAGATGAACCCATCAAAACTCAATCTCTTCCTTGGAAAAAGAGGATTCAAAAGAGGTTGTTGTGGTTTCTAAGGATCACTAAGAAAGGCCAAATCATCCAAGACTTCTCCACAAGACTATATTCTCCAAGTAAAAACCCTAAGTAAAGACTCTTCAAGTAGAATGGTGGAAGAGCAGATTGTAAAGAAGCATAAATAAATAATAACTCTTGATGTCTCTCTAATAATGAAAAAATAGATGTGTTTATATAGGCAGATCTAACCCTAAATACTTCCAAAAGTTTCAACCAACAGGATCGACCTAGTCGACCTAATATCATTATTTACAAAAACTCACTAGGTCATAGGCTAGGTCAGCCAAGAGCCAACCTAGACCCTAAATGAGTTTCACCAATAAAAGTACAAGGTTGAACCAGTCGACCTAGTCATGTAAACTATTGAAAGGGGTTTTAGGTTAGGAAAAGGCTTATGAGGGTCGTAAAAGACTGGAGGAGTGTACAAAAGAGGAGTAATAGCTTAGGTTAATGTTTTTAGGAGCTAGCTGGATTGGTAATAAGTGAGCTGGATTGGTAATAAGTGACAATAAGGGACAAAAATCTTATGAAACACTAATGGTCTGCCCACCCCTTTCTTAGTGCACCCATTAAGGTGTGCACTTAAAGAGATTGAGACTCGATAGGTTCTTGCAAGATAGAAAACATCAATAATTAATAAAAGTGTGAAAATAGTATGTGTATACATATTCCATTGCATATTCTTAGATTTACTACTCCTACATTATATTATCTTAATTTCAAAACATAGGTCATTCTCAAATTATCAAAATATATTTTCAAACCCTAGTGTGCTTTCCCAAACTATGATTTCTTATGGTCTCATTTAGAGTCAAAATTTTAAAACTATAGCCATTGATTGTAGATATTATTATATAATTTGTCTTTTTATAATAAATTAATTACTATAGAAAGGCATATTATTTTGTTTGGTATAAATATTATATATGTAATCCATTTCGATGCTTTCAATTGTATAAATATACATGGTATAATCCTAGAATGTGTATCTTATTTTGTATCATATTATTTCTATCTTGTTAAATTTTATTATTCATATTCAAATATATGTATTTAATCGATAATTGTCAATATATTCCAAAATGTGTTAAGTTTCATGCAATTTTTATAGCACTTCATGTTTATGTCTTTCTTACTTTGCTAATAATAGAATATCCTTAGTGCCTTACATAAACAAGTCATGTTTTAATATAAATGATCCCATTATATGATGACTTATTATGAGGTGAACCATGTTTTGAAAAGGAGGGCTAGATCATAGATTATAATAATCCCTCTTAATAGTTTTCAATAATGTGGTGGGAACAACCAAAACATCCTTCCTAATCTCCCTCAAGCTCACAAGATTTTGTTACATATTGTAAGAGATTATGATATTATGGATCAATTGTAAAATATTAAAGTCAAGATATCTATCCTTGAATAGGTACCAAACTAATGTATGCAAGGATATTATTTATAAAGCATTAAAAGAGACAATATTTCCAAACTTGATACTCAACCATCTCACTTTACTCTTATTATTAGATCCTTGAAAGATAGTGAAAATGTAATTAATTATGATAATAATGAGGTGCCTTAAAAATTTATTATTGATATAACTTTACATTTGCATATTCAAGTTAGCATCAACAATATAGTGATCAATACAATGGATCAGGATTAAACATTTTTAGGGAATCCTTTCTTTTAAAATTAGGCATTGGAAGACAAGCCCTCACTAAATCAAATATGAACATTAAGGGATTTGACAATCATGAAAGAAGATCTCTTGGAGAGAATATTAAATTAACACTTGGATAAAAAATTATAGCTACAGAATGTCAAGTTATATATAATGATATGAGTTATAATATTTTACTTGGAAGACCTTGGATTAATGGCATATGAACTATTCATCTACTTTACATATATGTTTGAATTTTGTATATGAGGGAATTTATACATGTCCCACAGATGATGTGCCTTTTATATTTTACAAGATGATTGAATCTCAAGATAACATAGTGTCTCACTTGAATAAGAGTCAACCAACTATAGTGGCATCTCATCAATTTATTCCCACGGAACAAGTAAAAACATTTAAAATTGGTGAATGTAATAATACCAAGGAAGATAATGAGGAGAATGATTACCAAATTGATAGAATAAATGAGAAGTTTCCCAATCTAAGTTTTAAAAAAAACTATGATATGAATGTAATTTATTATGGCATTCTTTATATAACTCCTTATATTGTAGAATACTAACCCAAACACCACCAATTATTAAAGTAAAACCAATTGATATTAAGGGTAAAAGGTGTATGGTGGATAATTGTTTTAATACAAGTAAATAAAATAAAAAATCATAGTCATGTTTAATCTAACTCAGAAATTATGGATTTGGGCTCAAGTGTGCACAAAATATGGGCTAAAATGGTCAAGGCTTAGGAAAACGTAAGCGAGATATAATAGAACATAATCTTCTAGCTACTCATATAGTTAAACAAGGCATTCGATATAATATTAATGAGTTAAAGGATCAAGAATATGATGTAATTGAAGCATTGCAGTTTAAAGTGGATAATGGGAACCATACTAAAGAACTATTTGAGTTTATTCATACTCCATTCAAAAAGTCCATAGTGAATCATACGAAGAGATGAAAAATATTATACACACCATTGATCATGTTCTTATAATATATCATTGAAATAGAAAGTAAGAGGCAAAATTTATATGTCTTGGATTAAGTGATCATACCACATTTTATGAGATACCATCTCTTGATAATTTTTATAATGATTATGTCATTGTATAATATTAGGGAATTAATTTGGATTTTCATAGGTACTATCATATAAATAGATTTCCATTTACTTTGAGAATGCATTCTTATTTTTGGGAATGGGAGCTCTCACATAGTGGTGAGGGGGTTACTTTGGATAGTTTGGGCACTTTAAATACTACAACTTATGTAGGATAGATCAAATTTGTTAAATGTGGAAACAATTAATATCAATATTAACACTAGTGACACATGTAAGATCTTAATGTTAGGTTTTAATTTGACTCTTGAAGAATAAAAATAAAATATGCACTTCTTAAAAAAATATCAAGAAATTATTGCATAGTCTTATTTTGATATGATTTGTGCATCCATTATATCATGGTAAATAATCTTATTGTAAACATTGATGCCAAGCTTGTAAATAAAAAGAATAGAAAAATGTAGCTTAAGGTGAATTGTTTAGTTAAGTAAGAAATCCAAAATTTTATTTATGTCGGTTTTATTAGACTTATTGATTGCTATGAAAGGAAACCTAACATTGATCCAATTGATAAATCAATTGGGGAATTAGGATATGTACAAATTTTTGATATATAAATAGGGCATGTCCCAAAAATTAATTTATATTGCATAATATTGATATGATTGCTGATTTTTATTGGATCTTAGATAATTTCTTTTATGAATGAATTTTTGGGTTACAATCAAACTAATATTGATCCTAGTGATCAAAATAATATGGCTTTTATTACACATTGGGGTACATTTAACTGTGTGGTTATGCCTTTTGGACTTAAGAACTCAAGAGCTACTTGTCACATGTGTATGACACATATATTTCATAAATATATATGTGAAATATTAGAGGATAAGAAAAATATCAGTATGTCTTATTCCAGAAATTTGGTAAAAGGATATAACCAATTTCAGCCCCATAGGCATTAGGGTATCAAGAAAGAGCCACAAGCTCGAAAATAAAAATATTGGCCCTCGAGAAGCAATACTAACTCAACCGAAAACAAAACATACAATAAAATGAGAAAGAAGCATACATATATGCCTTGAAAAAACTAGAAGTTTAATGGGAGGTATTTCCCAGGTAATCTGTTAGTTTGCCCTTCTTACCTTTCTTCTTTTTGGCATCCTACCACACCCTTGGAGAGGGCTCAATCATGACCATATGTAGATCTAAAACTTGATCAAGAGGTGTATTAGAAATAAAAGGTTCCATTATCGAATTGGTCATCAACTCCTTATCTAAGTTTGAGTTCTCTAATTCATGGTCTCTATTCACTCCCCCCAATGGAGTCTCCTTGGGAAAAATTCTCAGAGTGTTATCCTATTATTCTTCTCCTCCCTCTGTATCATGGACCAAATCCTATAATTGAGTATCTGTTTCTTCATGGTCATTTTTTATGATTTTGTTGGCTATTATTTTTATTCTTTTTGTGTCTCATATTTTGCCACTTCCTCTTATTTTGGAAAACTCCATATTTTATATGTATTTTTTTGACCCTTTTTTTTTTCCATGGATGAGATCTTGCCTATGGGCATGTAGCATATAGGTGTCCTAGAAGCTTACAGATTATGACATTGGAATGCAGTATTTTCATAATCCAAAGTCTGAATGTGTTGTAGCTTCTTGTATCTAATAATTACTTTCTCTGATAAACCTTTGCTGAGGTCTATCTGCACACAAATATGGGCAAAGGTGAATAATCCTGATGCTATTATCTCTATACCAGCCTTGATATAGACACCCAAATAATTCCTTATTGTTGCTAAGGTACTACCAGGATGTAGTGGAAGATTGGGGAGTCACAGCTAAATTGGCATTGTGGTAACCTGGTGTGAATTTGGGTCAAAATATAGAAACCAAGGAGTGTGGTGGAGACCTAAATTTACCTAGAATCAAGGCCCCTCCAAAAAATATTCATTGATATGATTCTTCATAAAAAAATGGACAATAAAAAATCCCTTGGAGCATAAAGAGATGTCACATTGCTTTGTCCATGTTGTATGGATCCATTGTGTTAGGGCTGAAGTAGTTGGCCAAAAACCATTGAAGCTACAGATAATTGCCTATGTTTCTAACTTGGCCTTGTATTTCATATCATATTCCCATGAAGTCTCCATAATTGGTATATATTCTACATGCTCCATAATATAGGTAGTAGGTGTGGATGCCTGCTTGGGAATATTTGGTTTGAAGTAGATTTTTTACCTATTTTTTAAAAGACCCAATTTTTGAGGAAGAAGGCATCCCAATGTTTGTAGCTCCTTCACATAATATCATCACCAAAAATAGAGTAAAATACTTTAATATATCATATTATGACAATAGAGAGTGATCTTTAAGTTGTTTTCCTACAAATATGAGATGTTGAAATGCATGTATCTATTGTGAAAGTTCTAGTTTTTGCTTAATGTATCCCACATAATCTATTAATTTCACCCATATACAAGAGGTTTTCCCAAATTAAAAATGTATCATTATTTGGTATCCATTCTACCCTATAGAAATTGACTTGAATACAATACTTTTTATAGGGTTTTTTTGATTCCTTCATTTTTTTTTAAGCAATTGCAAGTCTATCTGTATTTCTTGGTTTTATCATTGTGAATCAATGAAAAAAAAATTCACCCATCTAGATATGTCCTACCCATGGAATTTATTTGTAATAAAAGAAAGTTTAACATTTAATTGATTAGACCGGGCATCTATTGTACACATAGGTTTCCAATATACTATTTCTTGTTCATTGATGGTAAGCCCCTCAATATTCTTCACCATTATTTGAAAGAAAGTAGTACCTCTATTCTTTGGTTTAGAAAATATTGATTGAACCTTATGATCACCCTGTTCTAATGTCAAATGAATCCTGAAATGGAAAATTCATTTTGACATTTTGTCATACACTTTGCAGACAACCTCACTACCCACAAATCCCATACTCCCTAAGAGAAATATGATGTCTAAGTGGAGGGTAGAATAACATCCAATTGTTGCATTATAAATTCAAAAAATATTCTTGATGCCACTTTGAGATGGTTTCAACACCAAAATATATCCTCTTTGTCTAGAATGTGCTCTCTACTCTCCATTGACCACACCAGATCAAACTTCCCATCTTGAAAAGGGTGGTTTAAATGCATCTTCCACTTGAAAATTAACCATATGTCTAGGCCCAACAACAACAATGAGAGTAGTAACTATGGAAGCTTGCATGGGATTTAGAGTGATGCCTTTTACATTCTCTCCATACTTGGTTTCCAAATACCTCAGCTCCTTCCAATGTTGCATCCAACATCCACAATATTTCTTCCAATGGAGAGAGAGAGAGGAGAGAGAGAGAGAGAGAGAGAGAGAGGAGAGAGAGAGAGAGAGGGAGAGGAGAGAGAGGGGAGAGAGAGAGAGAGAGGAGAGAGAGAGAGAGGAGAGAGAGAGAGAGAGAGAGAGGAGAGGAGAGAGAGAGGAGGAGAGGAGAGAGAGAGAGAGATGAGAGAGAGCGGAGAGGAGAGAGAGAGAGAGAGAGAGAGAGAGAGAGAGAGAGAGAGAGAGAGAGAGAGAGAGAGAGAGTTTAAAGACTTGGATAATACCAATGTGTGATTGAATCTCAAAAAATGTATTTTTGTATGACTTATGGTGAATTATTAGGTTTTATTATAACTATGAGAGTAAAATATGTTGATCCAAAAAAAGTATAAGAAATTATAAAGATGACCCATTTTCAAAAAAAATTCAAATAGGGACCCTTCGTTCAAAATCCTAGTTTGGTTCCCATCAAAATATAAATTAACCCTAATATTAATTCAGATCCAAATAAACCAAATCCTAAATTTTGTCATTTTAAAATTAAGTTATAAATTTTATCTTAAATTTGAGGCATAAATTAGTTAAAAGTTTAGTTTGAATTTTACTTTGACTTTATTTGGTTAACCAAGATAATTAGTTGATTGTCAAGTTTATCAAGTTTTACAAATTTGTGAATAGATGTCTTTTGCTCATCAAAACCTTAAGGACCATTGAAATAAATTAGAATTAAAAACTAATTTTGACATGTTTTCTAAGTTATATCCTTTCAAGTGTCTAAATTTGGGTGTATCACTAATATTTGGCAAAAAACATAGTTTTAAAGTCTTATTCCCAATTGATTGCATGAGATTTGGCCATGCATCTTCATCTCTACACATTGCATCTCTCAACCCTAAATCATGAGTCACAAAAATAAAAGACCACATGAGAAAGTGAGATTTATATACACGTTTCAATCTCATTTTATCACATTATTTGGGGCTAGAAGCTAATTTATAAATATAAGTGATCAAGCAATAGAGTGAGATCACACAATGTGTCAACATCTTGTTGCATAGAATATAATATATAAAATGAAAAAACTCAAAGATATAAATAAGTAACTATTAGCCAAATTTTGGCTACCATTAGAGGGATTAAAAAAAACTTAACTTGTCATGTCTTATAACCTTGTTCATAGCTATTATATGCCTTGTGAGGTCTTCAAATAGCTTTTTGAGGTCTTACTAGCAGTAGTTAAGGTTGTTTTGAAAAGTTTAAGGTAAATTTCATGCAAGAGAAAGGTGCATGTATCCAAGTCCAATTCATGTCAAAGATAAAAAGGTGAAGTGTAAATAAAAAAATATTTTTTAAAGCTTATGAAGGATTTATCTAATGTGCATATATGTTAGGAATGTCAGATCATAGTTAGTTTTTAAGGTTCAACATACAAAAGAGAATCACTCCAAAGGAGGTAGTTTCAATCACTTATACAGACTTAAAGAGATAATATTTAGGTGAAAACATTTTAAGAGTGTCTCTTCACCTTCGTGAGTTCATTTACATGAATAACAAGCTTGTACATGTCTTAATAAGCCAAAATTTGCATCAGAATATCCATTAGCTTCTTGGAAGATTGGTAATGGTCAAATTCATGTGCTCATTTCATACAGAGGAAAGAGAGTGGTGAAATGATGTTATGGTCAAAGGAATGGGGTCTAATTGAATTTATATTTTTGGCATTGGTTCTTAGATTGATTCCCCCTCTTTTATGAACAATTACTAAGACCATGAGGTGGTCTTAAACCCTAACAAACCCTTAAGGCTTGGTTTTACAAAAAATTCATGCAATTTTGAGATCATTTGAATAAGATGAATTTTTTTGAAGGTATAGTGGGGATTGAACCATATTATTTCAAGCTTCTTAATGCCTCACTTGGCATGAGTTGGCTCAAAAGGGCATGAAATCTCCATTTTTACATAATTTACAGGTTAAAGGTTATGGTTTTTTGATGCCTTAAGGTGTTCAATAATTGAGTTTATGTTGGTGGAGATCTAATATAACCTATTTATTAATATAAATGCTATATAGATCCATATAATAAATAATCAATGTCTACTTCACACTAAAACCTCCCAATAGGATGGTGACTTGCAGTCTTTCATAAACATTCATGAATCTTGAGAAAGTGAATACCACCACTGCATTAAAGAGTGAGAAGTAGTTTTTAAGTAGTATGGTTGTTTTCCTAAAAACACATTTTGATCTCATTAAAACATGGTCAATGTTAAGAGGGTCAAAGGATCACTTTATCATGTCTATATTGTCTCTTCTCCAAGCAAAGTTCAAGAAGACTAGTGAACGTATAGGTTTGCATACTTGAAGTCACTATTGGCATAAAAAGATGGTTATAAGGGATGAATGACCCCACACTAAATATATATTTAGTGTTATATTATCAATATCAAATCCCTCTATACACATTTAAAAATTGTGTGAGACTCAAGTTTAATCCATTTTTCACTCATGAAAACCATATAGACTAAGTTGGACTGTGCAGACCTAGAGGAGGATGGTGAGTTTATTAAAAGAGTGATTCAAAAATATTGAGTTTATTAAAGTGATGGTAATTAATTCAAGATATATCTAAATTATTATCCACATTTCACCATGGGTTAAATTGATCTCAAGAAAGAGCAAACACGATAAAAATAAGAGTCTAAGCCTAATGGACTGACTACAACCCTGTTGGAAATAAACAACAAAAGAGGTATTTTTGTAGGGGTTAGAGGGAAATTAAAATGAAGTGTAAATGGGTAAATTATCATCTAAATAATGATAAGATAACCTATAAAATCTCAAAATATCATCTACATACAAGAGACCTGGCTGACTGCACATAAGGCTGTCATGAGAGAATGAAAGAAAAGTCACCAAGATGAATCATTTTTTAAGAGAAATAATGTATATACGGCCTTAATAGGGTTAAAATAAATATATTAATAATTTAAACATAATATAAAATCACTAAAATATCATGAAAAGAAGGCATATCTTCAGATTGTAGATAAGGAATCAATGTTTCCACCTACAAGCCAACTAGAGAATGCAAATTGACCTTTAAGCATGAGAGGTAAGATGCAATGTGTGCATTATATTTGGGGTTTATATGAATAATTTTTTTTTATGGATTCACTATAGACCAAATAAGACCTTAAATAATATCAAAGAGTGATATAAAGAGAATTCATCTTAAGCTTATAATAATATAGTCTCATACACCTATAGGCAGAATGGTTAAATATGAACAACATGAAGCCTTAAGATATATGGAGAACATCTGAGAGTATCATGGGGATACAATTATAAATATTGGAGACTTTCTCAGTTAAAAATAATTAATTTTAAGCATTCTATACCTAGATTATCCTTCCTTTAGGCTTAATAGGTCTAAATGAACACTCACAAACCTATACATGGATGTGTATGAGAATTGTAGAAGCTTGAATGTTTTGGAAAAATATTGATGATTAAAAGGTCTCATGAAGGTATTTTAAGTTCTTAAAGGTGATTTTATAGGGTTTGGAACCACTGATAAAGAAAATAATGTAAGGAAAAGAATACTAGGGTCACTTGCATTGGTTTCTTAGTAAACCCTAAGCATGAGCTAATGGAGGTTACATTAGGTATATGGATAGAAATGGTAAATAATACCATTATAATAGGTAAATATCAGTGATATATACCTCAATTAGGTATTCAAAACCAAAATTAAATAGTTTTTACCCTTTTTACTCATTTTTTTCTCTCTTGACTTCACAGTTACAACCTTACTAGGCCAAAAGGCATCTTCTCTTGCTCAAAATTATACAGAGGAGTTTCATGGGAGATCAAGATCATTGTGAATGTTAGATACCATTTTCCACTTGTAATTTGTGTCATTAGTTTATTTATTAATGCCCTAGGCTTTTTGAATCATCGTTAAGATGATAAACATGTATCATGCTGCCAAGAAACTACAAATGACTGCATAGAATAAATTAGATTCCTAAGTACATAAAATGGATTGGGTTTAAATAAAATTTAAAATATTCATAACTCTTATAATCACTTCTCAAGCCATTGATTGGCATGTGTGAAAGGTATAGTGTAAAAAAAGGGCTAAAAATGATTGTTTCAAACTATTTGGAAACATGAAAAGTTGTATCAGACCTTCAAATTGGACATGGATATTGATCAAGAGGTATTTGAATTGAATAAAATGTTTACTTAGAGTTTTATATGTGTGAACATTGATTGGAATCAAATTTCATCTTCTAGGCTTAGTGACCTAATTGAGGGATAATTAGAGAGAGAAATAAGTAGAGTAAGTGTACTTACATCTGATATTTGGTCATGAAAATTTTCACAGCACTGTAAGAGAATACTAGGTACTCAAATACATGATTAGTTTATAAATAATATCTGTATAATGTTCTCCACAAGGAACTATGTATGTTTTGAGGGCTACAAGGAATTGAATACAAGTATGGGCTTAGGTGTGAAATGAAGAGTTGGAGAGTGTTTGATGAATCCAAGGGGGTTAACACAAGTTTGTTAAGAATTAAAGATCCCTTTCATGGAGAGATATTACATTCATGAAGATAAAATCAAGGTTTAAGGTTTTTGAGCAAAGAGAGGTGTAGTGAGACTAATGGGTTTCAAGACATCTAAGGAGGTATGATCATCATTGTAATGTTTGTATAAGAAGATTAATAAACAAATTCAAATTTTAAAAGAGTAGAGAAACTGTTGGTTCAAGGTGGAAGAAGACAAATGTGTCAAGCAAATAGAAACAATCCTATGCCATTAGGGAGAAGAAGCATCATCAAGAAAGCAACACATCTTTGAAGACCTTATGCCACTATTTTATAACCCCATTCTTGATTTTAACTCATGTCATGAATGATTTAGACTTATCATTTCTCTCTTCTATTCCACTTTTCTCATTTTCTATATATGCAACCTTGTTTGGCTTTGTATGGATCCTCCACCTGAGTATGGCAAAGCCCTACTCATTTGTATGCCTTTAATCAATGAAATACTACTGATTTTAACTCCTATGACTATACTCAGTGTGTGTGCATGGATGGTTGATATTTTAAAGTGATTTTCATAGTCTTCCTTGGATTGTTGTCCTATTCCAACACTTATATGTAATTTTAAATCTTATTTTGTAGGTCATGTCAAGTGTAGTTCAAGGGTTGAGTGAGTTTTTCTATTCACTAGTGTCCTTTTATAAATATTTATTTGTCCTCCTAGCCCAAACACCTATCATAACCTTCACATTGAAATGTTGATGTGAGAGATTCAGGTTAGAAGTAGTGTATGTTAAATTTTGTCTCATGGTCTACATGTGCACATGCAACTGGTTGGTAGTGATCAATTGATTTGGTGTACCACCCCATTAGTTAGTTTTCTTTCACTTTATTCCTTACCCTTTTGATTTTAAAGTTATTAGTAGATCCAAATTGATAAATAAATGGGAGATAGCCCTATAATATAAAGGTTTGGTCCACCTAAAGGTCACCCATAACCTAGGACCTATCCCATTGCATAGATCAAGTTGAGAGGGCTTGAAACACCCTCTCAAGGGTGTAAATTTGACTATAAAATTAACAAAATGACATGTTACCACATTTCATCATTTTAAAAGGCATTTACCACATGTAATTTATTGATTATTCCATGTGCCCCTTCACAAAATTCATCTTCCCCTTGTCATGCCATGTGCCAACACCTTGTTGATTCATACATTGACATGACCTAAGGATGCAACATGTATAAATTAAGTGATAAATATAAAATGTACCATGTGTCGTAAAATGACATATTCAACTTCCAAAAGTTGTGATTTAGTGATAATGACAAATATGAAGATAGATAAACATATCAAAACTTAAAGGGATGCCTTAACAACCAAAGAAAATGAAAAAGCACCATGTGTTACATAAAATCGTGAAATCTTACGTCATAAGATAAAATTCAAAATTGGAATGGAAAAGTGAATAAGATTATTAATCTATAATTAATTATCCTACATGGAGGAATTGAGAAATGAATTTTTGTAAGATAAATAAAAGTGATATATGATATGTCCCAAAGTTGAATTGAATTTCATTTTCCAATTATTATTTTGTGAATTACTATCAGGAGATCCATATCAATTGAAAGCCTTAAATTTAAAAGTTAAACATAGAGATTAGTTCATTTAATTATATAATTAAAGAATAAAATAATAAAATACTATCTCATTCAATGTTCTAATTTGGAATCAGGAAATATTCTAAGGACACATAGTTAGACAGGGTTGTTCCGAAAAATGCATTTAATCACTATTCAACCATTTATATAGTGGTCAAGGATGTTCAACCATAAAATAACAAGGATAATATAGCTATTATCACCAAATATTTCACCATATAGGATGTTTTTAAAGCTTACTCTAAGATTTGGAAACATTGAAATACCTTTGGACCTGTGGGTTGTCTATGGTAGAGGTAGACCTCTATGCTTAAGGGGTAGCTCCCTAGATTGATCCTTAAGTGCTCATCAAGTACACTAACTATTTGCTTGGATGAAAGGGATATAAATATAAATAAAATTAATATACTCTAATTGGGTGATATACTATAAATATCTCCACATTACTACCATACAAGTACACTAAGAGACAATTACGCACAACACTAGTCTTAAATCCTGAATTTCTCTAACATTAGTATTTCAAACATGGAGGTGATATACATGGAAATAATCAAGGTGATTGAACCATAGGTATTTTTTAGACACTAATTATACTCCTTACACTTTAATATGGACCAATGTACTTGAAAACACTTCATGTGACCTATTAGAGTGAGAACAACTTGCATAAAACATGGAAGAGCAAAGAGAAAGCAAAGATAGATACTAATCACTTGAAATTTCAATATAAATCAATTCAAACACTTAGAAAAGATTTTTATGAGATTAAAAATATATTTAAATTATTATTTCAAAGGAAAAATATAATATAAAAATATTAAGTCTTTGCCATACTAGGTGTGGAAGTCTATATAAGATCCAAAATGGCTTAAATTTATAGAACATGTGAGAAGAGAAAAGAAAATAAGTATGAGGGTCATAATGACACATTTAAAGGAATTAAAATGAGTTACATTGTAGTATAATTAGGTGAATAATATAGGTATATAATTTCTTAGTGGATAAGTGTTCATCTAAAGCATCAAACTCTCTGAAACTGATGTAGGGTCCTCAAATGGCCTTCTTGAAAACTATCTTCATGACGAGGCATCTATTGACTGCTCAAAAATACACTAGGGAGAGTTAAAACATGTGAAATATATTAAGGGGGTTATAAACATGACATAATAGTCATTAAATGTGTCACTAACTCATATCCCTCTTCTAGATACTTGTTCTCACCATTTATAATCACTCATTAGTCTTCTAGGCCTCATTCTTCACATTTATCATCCGAGTAGAATTTATTTGCTCAATAAAATACATGAAATAGCTATTAGGACACATTTATAAGACCATTATACCTTCCAATCCATGATTTATACCTTAAAAAGGTCCCAAAACCAACCTCTCACTCTCTCATTAGGCAGTCACTCTTTATCTTCAATCTCTGTCAAAGACTACCTGAAATGAATGACTTAGCAGATATGTTTCCAAAATTATTTGTAGTGAAAAGATGATATGAAGAGTTATAATAGGTATAAATTAACCTCATCTGATTATTCTCATTCTTAAAATTTCCTCATCACCTACAAAACACATAAAAACCTATAAGAAACCCTATTTTCACCTTATCTGTACAAATAGGGTTGAGACCAAATATGTGTCATGGAGCTTGAGAGATTTATCCACAAGTAAAAACTCATTTCCAAGCAATTTTACCAACTATTAGTGCATATCCTTGCATATTTTATCCATTGAGTTAAAATCAAGGGTTTAAGAGAGTTTCTAGTGTTTCAAACTCTTAGCAATTGTTCATAAAAACTAGACATTAAAACCCTAAAAAAATACCACTAAAAGAAATTTAGGGACCTCATTCAACTTTTATCAACTCCTTGGGTCAACATATAGTGTGTCTATATAGGTATGAGATCTTGAAGTTATCCTTTTGAACTATTGAGTGTATTCTATGTACCTTGTCATGAAACTAGGCCAAGATGATCAACTTGTATTATTTATTTGCACACCAATGGTACTATCTCATTTTAAACTTACCATTAAAGGTCATAAAATAGGTGGGAAGGTTCATTTGGTCTTGGAAATGAGATTTAAACCCATTAGCAATTTAAGCCTAGTCTAAGGCCTAATATGCTTGACTATGTTCATGGCCTATAACCACCTTTGAGTGGTTTCTTGGGACTAAAGGGCCTCATTTAAGCTTGTTCATTTTGTAATGCTCTAATAATTCCATCTCATCTCCTTACCAAGCCTACAATCATGTCCTAATCTAGATTACCATTTTTTTGAGATAAAATAGAGGTAACTTCCTCTCTTTTCTTGGGAAAAATGAGACCATGGAGGGTTATAAAAGGTCTTGATGACCTTATACACCAAATTACAAGTCTAGATCACATTTCTAGCACCCTCAAACACTCAAAATTCTTAAAGCTGCTCATTAGGCCTGTGACTGTGTGTGGGGTCTAGGATTATCTGTAGATTGAATGTTTAGAACTTAATTTATGCCATATTTCCTTGTCCTGAGCACCATGTGAAGTTAATGTCCTCATTTGAAGGCATTCTTAGTCATATTAACCCATCATATACCCTATCTACCCTTCCAAACCACTTCATCTACTTGTTTAGGCTAGTTTGCATATTATGCTAACTATAGGCTTATGTCTCAATTGAGATTATGGATTTATTGTAGGTGATTATAATTATTTATACCTGTATTACATGCTTAGGCTACTATTTAAACTCTCAAGATAATTCTACACTTAAAATTGTTCATATCTGCCCATAGGTCATGCCAACTCCAAACTACCTAGTTTAATATACTGTGAGTATATAATCAAAATGTAGGTGCCATTTTGAGAACAAAAGGGGCCCCTATAGGTGATCACCTATATCAAAACCTTGTTTCTCAACTCCCTCAATTTATATTTGTTCCACTAATGTTATTTATTATCAAATGAGGTCACTTGTCATGAAGGTATGCTTCCATTATGTCTCATTGCATTATAAGGTCATTTAGGCTTCAAGAGTTATAGATTTCACTGATTGTCTATAGTGTGAATTTGATTAAGATGTAAGCCTATATCCACAATATTTCTCATGACCAAAAAATCCTTTCCTAAGTCAAGACATTTCACCTGTGCTTTGGCTACATGAGTGAAAACACAAGACCTATCCATTCTTCAAGATACCCACCAAGATATGATTTTTGTATATGTGAAAATACTTATTCAGAGAAAATAAGGTAACATATCTCTATATGCAACTTTCTCAAACTAAGGGTTAGGATTCAAGGTTGTTTACCACATTTTCAACTCCACCATTATTACTATGACACTCTTAATTCTCCTATACCTCAATTAAGGTCTCAAGAAGTTTCAATACCTTCATCTCATCATCTTCATGTCTCTATTGGATCACCTATAGGTGAACATCAGATTCAAGTCCGTGTGCCAAACCAAAATCTTGTGAATATTAGGTATCTTGGTGGTTTAACTAGTTTTTTGATGAAACATGAGGTCATATGGATGTTTAAAGGTTATAAACATCAATCACACCTTTATCCAAATGTTCTTACACTATCCTATAGATAGATGTTACATGATTTCTTAATTGTGCAATGTTTCTAATTATGTGCATATTTAATTGGTTGTCATGACCAATATCCTAACCTTGTTAAGGGCTCAATCTCATTGTTTCCCCTTTATGCTCCTTCTCATAATATTTTATATCTCTTTATCTCATCAATGTGACTATGCAAGGCTCAATTCCACTTGACTATGATGGTTGTTTGCAAAGAGGTCTGACTATGTGTATAACTTGGATATTCATTCCATAAAGAGATGACTTTGAAACCAAATATCCTTGGGATATAATGATTAATTTTAAATTAGAGACAAACAAAACATGTTATCTTTTCATTACCATTTTATGAAGATCAAAATAGGGGTATAGGCCTCTGTAAATGATGAAAACTATCTGCATACTAGCAATGGATCTCCCAACTAGAAAAGTGAGATAGTTCATGTCAACTCCTTTTCACCAAATTTGAAAACCAAAAAAATAAATAATGAGAAAGGTAGTTCCACCCTTCTAGAATAAATGCAACACTTGGTTTGTATGGACCAATCTGAACAAAAGAGAACCCTGAAAAATATGGGAATGAGTAGGCATAAAAGAGTCACTAGCATTATAAGCAATGGTTCATAGAGTAAAATCAACCAAGCCTCTAACTCCTTCTATGGATTTGAATTATACAAATATTATTTTCATTCCTCAAGAGAATTCGATCCAACTCACCTCCTGCTATACATACTAGACTGAAATTAGTTGACCATTTTTGCATGTAAAAAAGAGTGATGGAAAGGTAGAATTGTTTTTGCCATTTTAAAGTCTATCAAAACTTTCAACGTATGGGAATGGACTTAGAGGACATAAATGGTCACTCTAAATTCTTACACATGTTAGGATTGTTTCATAAGCTCTACAACAACTGAAAACCACATGAAACTACTTGATCTTCTTATTTTCAACGTAGCACCTACATTTATCAATCCAAGATTGCCACCTCTAATAATAATATGACATGTAGGATGTTAAAGAACACTTTGGAAAACTTTTCCTTTATGGAAAATCATATAAGTTCAATAAATGACTCAAAATGACCTTATAATGGATAAGACTATCTAAAACAAATATGACAAAGCTAAATCACAATGTTGACCCTATTAAGACCATGGGACACATATAGGACCCTAGTAGACCCATATATTAAGTTTTAAAATATAATGGGTTGACCTAATTTAACTTGTCATTAAATTAGTCAGTACTAACTCTAGATGAAACAGAATAGAAAGATGCCCTATTATCAATCAAAGTTATTAGACTTCACAAATCAATGACCAAACCTGAGGTATTTCCATGCATGAACTTAATTTATAATCATTTATATCAATCACATGCATCGAATATATTTTCCATAAGAACAACAACACAAATCAAATAACATATATAGTTGGTTTATTCTTTGAGAAGTTATATAGATGACCAAAGCTAGACATACCTCATAACTAGAAAATAGTTAGTGAGTGGTTCAAAGATAAAAATGTTAGGTGTACCTTTATAATATGGGCTCAACATCCCAACAAATTTACTATGAAAAAAGGGTCCCAATTACCTAATTTAGACTTGGTGTCAAAATTACCATGACCCTGTTGAATAGGATATAAGAAACCCTATCTATAACTCACATGGATGAGGTTTGGGTCCCTTTAATATACATAATTTTGGAATGAAATGGCATTCCCACATTTTTTGAAATCATAAGTTATAATTAAAAAACCTAAAGGGTCATGCATGACTGATCAAATAGCAGCTTCTACATGATTTTTTATTTAGTAGATGTTATTTGTGGGACCATCAACTCTATTGGGACCCCTCTTTAGGATCCAAAAGGATAAAAAAGGATATGTGATTAATTTTATCATATCCATATCTAAAAGTAAAAATACCATATGTAGAAGATAATAGACACCTTATATACCATGGTTTACAAGGCAATAAATGGGCATCCAATACCAAGACTGTCTGTAGAAATCAAGAGATCACTCAATCCATTAACTGGCTATTGGTTCTATCTAAACCATACAATCATCAAGATTAAAGTTACATTGGTTGTCCTTTTTTATCTACTTGGGCACGTAGCTGGTGAATTTGCTAAGCATGTGATAAATCATCAGCTAGTTATAGAATAATGTGGATGAAAATTTGAGAAGAGACAATTGGCCAAGTATCTTAAGACACCCCTTATCATTGGGAGGAAATGATTCAAAAATTTGGAATAGTTGGCCAAGACATCAAGATAAAGAGGTTATTTTAAGTTCAGATTAGCTAAATTCTGATTTTGGGACACTGGGAAGGTATTAATACAATAGATAAATTGTTGGGGATCAACCAACAATGTTGATTACTATATGAAAGCAATAAAATGTGGAATTAAACCAGAATGATAAGTAACTAGAATCAGAAATAGCAAAGAATAAGAGATACAAGAAACCACCCTAAAAACTTGTATTAAACTCTTTACAGAAGGAATACAATTGAAGAAACTTCTTTTCTTCCACACCTCTCTCAGATGTACAGATCTCTTTCTAGATCTCTTCCCCTCAAGAGCTCTCTCTCTCAATTACAATCAATTCCAACAACCTAGATTGATACACATATACAATACTGTACTGTTTAATTCAACACTACAATAAGCTAAGAAGATCTATCCTATTATATAATAATTAGGAAACATGAGCATACAACTACAGCCATCAGATACACCTCCTAATCAAGGGCTCTAAACAGTCTTACTAATAATAGAGATGCAGACTTAAGACTAACACTTAATCCTACCACGCAAACATTCTGTTCTATCCATGGAAATAACATTCTGGATGCACAGGTGACCGATGTCAGTTTCTGCCTGTCTGCACTTGACCGACGTTGGCCAAACATAACTGACACCGGCATCTCCTAGTCGACTCCTGACCGATGTCGGTCGCTCCTGACCGACACCGGTGACTGTGTAATTCCTACAACTTCTGCACCCACTCATTTGGTGAAGCTTTTAGCTCCACACCTTAATAATCTCCCACTTGGAGATAAACAGCTACACCAGTACCTGTACAACAACATCTTCTAGCTCCTCCATCTTCAAACTCAATCATGAAGACCAACAAAAGTTGAATGAAGATTCAACTTCTCCTTTGTTACCAGCTTGGTTAACATATCCGTAAGGTTCTTATCAGTATGGATGTTCTCCAGCTTCAACTCACCATCCTCCAATACCTGTATTATGAAGTGGTACCTAAGTTGTATATGCTTTGTTCTTGAATGAAAGGCCGAATTCTTAGCCAAATGAATTGCACTCTGACTATCACTGTATAATCTGCAACTCTCTTGCTCCTTTCCTAGCTCTTCCATGAACCGTGTCATCCATATAATTTATTTGCTAGCCTCTGTGACTGCAATATATTCTACTTCTATAGTTGACAAGGCAACAACCATCTACAACTTTGATATCCAACTAATCGTCGTTCCACCAACAGTGAAAACATATCTAGTGGTGCTTCTTTTGCCATCCAAATCACCTACCATATCTGAATCTACATAACCATGTAAAGAAGTATCTGAACCTCCATAGCATAAATGCCTACTGCTGGTCCCTCTTAGATATCTAAGGATCCACTGAACTGCTTTCCAGTGCTCCTTCCCTGGATTGGCCATATACTTACTAACAACTCCCACTGCTTGGGTAATATCCGGTCTAGTACATACCATTGCATACATTAAACTCCCTACTATGGAAGCATATGGAACTCTACTCATGTACTCTACCTCATCATGTGAATTAGGACACTGTTCTTTACTCAATTAAAAATGTCCAGCCAAAGGTGTGCTTACTGGTTTTGCATCCTGCATATTGAACCGTTTCAACACCTTATTCACATAATCCTCTTGAGACAAAATCAACCTGTGATTTTTCCTATCTCTCTTAATGATCATGGCAAGGATTTTCTCTGCTACTCCCAAATCCTTCATGGCAAATGTGTGAGCTAACTTCACCTTAAGCTCAGAGATATCCTGCATGTGTGAACCTGCAACCAGCATATCATCTACATACAATAACAAAATAATATATCTACCATTATCCAATCTCTTAAAATACACACAATGGTCATATTGACACCTACTGTAGCCATGCTTAGTCATAAACCTGTCAAATCTCAAATACCACTGTCTAGGAGCTTGCTTGAGGCCATACAAGCTTTTCTTCAATCTGCACACTAGCTTCTCCTTACCTTTGACCTCAAATCCTTCTGACTGATCCATATATATTTCCTCATCCAAATATCCATGAATAAATGTTGTCTTAACATCAAGCTGCTCAAGATGCAAATCCTCAATAGCAACTAAAGACAGTACAATCTGTATAGAAGTCATTTTAACAATAGGAGAAAAAATCTCACCAAAATCAATACCTAGTTTTTGTGCAAATCCTTTCACTACCAATCTGGCCTTATATCTCATCTGTCCATTCTCACCTTCCTTCAATCTGTAGATCCATCTATTCTTTAGTGTCTTCTTTCTTGCTAGCAACTCAACCAAATCCCATGTTTGGTTCTCTCTCAAGGAATCAATTTCCTCATTCATGCCTAGCTCCCACTGATTCTTGGATTCCACCTGTATTGCTTCATCAAAACTCTCTAGTTCTCCACCATCAGTAAGCAATAAATAGAATAATGAAGGGGAATATCAAATTGGAGGTTTACTTACCCTTTCTGACCTCCTGATGGGCGTTTGAGACTCATTCACAACACGCTGTCTGCCCAAATTCTCTGACAGTGACCGACTTCAGTCACTTTTAGGCCTGTAATTGGCCGACGTCAGTTCTTCCTGGCCAACATCGGTTCCTTCCTGATCGATGTCAGTCACTATCTGACTGACATCAGTTCCTGTATTGCCAACATTAGTTCCTTCCTGACTGACGTTGATCTCTGTGTTTTCCTGTCTGTGATTAATTTTTCCCGCGAGCTCATTTTAGACCGTCACCTCATCCAATTCTCTATTGCTCTGCCCAGATTGATTCAGCTTCTTGAGCTGATCACTATACATCACTTTTTCATTGAAAACAACATCACGGATCCTAATTATTTTGTTAGTTCCTAGATTCCAAAACTTGAATCCAAAATCATCAGAGCCATATCCAATAAATGTGCACCTCATAGACTTAGCATCCAGCTTCTTTCTATTTTCCTTATCAACATGCACAAAGGCTTCACAACCAAAAACTTTGAGAAATGAGAGATCTACCTTTTTACCTGTCCATGCCTCTTCTAGAATTCCACCATCCAGAGCTGTAGAGGGTCCTCTGTTAATCAGGTACACTGCAGTATCCACAGCTTCTGCCCAAAACTCTAAGGGCAAACTAGCATGCAACCTCATACACCTTGCATGCTCCATTACTATTTTGTTCATCCTTTCAACAACTCCATTTTGCTGAGGTGTCCTTGGAACCATCCTTTGCCTACGTATTCCATGCATATAACAATACCAGTTAAACTTATAGCTGTAGAACTCACCACCATTGTCAGATCTTAGGCACTTCAATCTTCTGTCTGTTTCATTCTCAATCATAGCTTTCCAAATCTTAAAAGTGTCAAAAACGTCAGATTTCTTCTTTATACAATAGACCCATACCTTTCTTGTAGCATCATCTATGAAAGAAACATAGTACCATGATCCTCCAATAGAAGTAACTTGAGTTGGTCCCCACACGTCTGTGTGAACAAGCTGTAACTTATGCTTCTTCTTTGTTGACCCAGTCTTGAGAAAACTCACTCTCTTCTATTTTCCAAACACACAATGTTCACAAAATTCTAGATCTATGCTTTTCAAATCTGAAAGCTTACCTTTTGACTTAAGAATTGACATTCTCTTCTCACTCATGTGGCTGAGCCTAGAGCGCCACAATTTTGCATCCACATCTGAAGTAGATAATACAGAAGGAGAATTATTAGTAACACAATTGCATAAATAGAGAGTACCTACTCTCTTACCTCTGGCCATTACAAGTGCACCCTTGGTCACCTTCCAAGATTCAACTGTGAGAGTTACTGTACAACCCTCATCCCCTAACTTTCCTGCAGAAATCAAATTCCTCTTCAAGCTGGGAACATGCATGACATCTCTCAACACCCATGTGTTGCCATTCTACATTTTCAGCTGCACTTTTCCTTTGCCAACAATTTTACAAGACTCATCATCCCCTAAATAAACTATTCCAAAATCTCCATGGACATAGTCACTAAAATATTCTCTATTAGGGGTAGCATGAAAAGAGGCACCAGAATCTAACACCTAAGATTCTATATTATTATGCAAAGAGAATATAAGAGCATCTTGTGCAATACCTACAACTTTTGCTTCTTCTTTACCATCATGTTGATTGTCTTCTTTAGGTTTTGACCAGCAATCTTTGCTTATGTGCCCTATCTTTCCACAATTCCAGCATTGTGGCTTCCTGCCATTTTTGGATTTGGATCTACCTCTCACCTTTGACTTAGACCTTGATCTCCCTTTCTTGCTCTTCTCTTTTTGCCTTCCCCTGCTCTCAAAACTTAAAGCATTCCCAGATGTTTCCTCTGTGCTTTTCCTACAAATTTCTTCATTCAAGATTACACTAACAAAATCCTCTACTTTTAAAATATTTGAAGTAGATGCAGTATTACTAACTGCCATTACCAAGCTATGCCAGCTTTCAGGCAAAGAACATAATATTAAAAGAGCCTTAATTTCATCATCAAACACTATTTTGACTGAATTTAATTGATTTAGAATTCCATGGAAATCATTTAGATGATTAGATATAGATCCACCTTCCTGCATTTACAAATTAAATAACTGCTTCATAAGATATACCTTATTTGAAGCTAAGGGTTTTTCATATAAATTTGCTAAAGTAGTCATCAACTCTACCATTGTCTTTGCCTGTGATAAATTAGATATCACAGTAGATGACAGACTCAATCTTATAGATCTAAGAGCCTTTCTATCAAGAACTTCTCATTCTTCATCATCCATGTCTTTGGGCTTCTTTAAAACCCCACCTAACGATAAGTATAGATCTTTCTGATACAGATAATCCTCTATCTGCATTCTCCAATGTTGATAATTCTTGCCATTAAACTTCTCCATTCTCAGTTTACTTTCTTCTGCCATTGCTTTCTCCCACTCAAATAGAAATCCCTATGAGTAACCTGTAATCAATACACACTAACCAGATTTGAAACACCTGTTAGTCAACCAAGCTCTGATACCACTTGTTGGGGATCAACCAACAATGTTGATTACTATATGAAAGCAATAAAATGTGGAATTAAACCAGAATGATAAGTAACTAGAATCAAAAATAACAAAGAATAAGAGATATAAGAAACCACCCTAAAAACTTGTATTAAACTCTTTACAGAAGGAATACAATTGAAGAAACTTCTTTTCTTCCACACCTCTCTCAGATGTACAGATCTCTTTCTAGATCTCTTTCTCTCAAGAGCTTTCTCTCTCAATTATAATCAATTCCAACAACCTGGATTGATACACATATACAATACTGTACTGTTCAATTCAACACTACAATAAGCTAAGAAGATCTATCCTATTATATAATAATTAGGAAACATGAGCATACAATTACAGCCATCAGATTCACCTCCTAATCAAGGGCTCTAAATAGTCTTACTAATAATAGAGATGCAGACTTAAGACTAACACTTAATCCTACCATGCAAACATTTTGTTTTGTCCATGAAAATAGCATTTTGGACGCATAGGTGACCGACGTCAGTTTTTGCCTATCTGCACCTGACCAACGTCAGTCGAACATAACCAACGCCAACATCTCCCAGTTGACTCCTGATCGACAATGGTGACTGTGTAATTCCTGCAACTTCTGCACCCGCTCATTTGGTGAAGCTTTTAGCTCCACACCTTAACATAAATAAGTTCCAGAGATAATTCAAGCAAAACCATGGACATTATGAGTATGAACATGATTTGATATTTTTTTAATCTTGAATATTATTTTGAATTCTACATAATAATTAATAATGTCGAGATGTCTATAAGGATTTCTCATATTATACAATATAACCCATCCATTACAATGGATGACATAAACATGGTATAATAAGGGGGGAAATCCCTTGAGCAAGCTAAGTAACCCCAATTAAAGGAGTAAATAGATAAATAAACTAATGAAAAATTAAAATTAAGGATACTTAAAAATGTTTCAAGGTCAAAGGATGCATAGAAACATGATCTAGACATATTTACATACTATGCCCTTAACTGTTGACATGTCTAGGGATATGTGTAGCTAACTTGTGGCTTACATAACCCTTTTTCACATTATTTTACATTTATATATTCACTCATATGCTTAGTATGTCCCCTTATGGGTTTTTTATGGCCTTGGTAGACTATATATAGGAGGTAGGGTTAGTTGTTTAATTATATTGGAGTATTCATTTTTTATTGCAAGCATTTGGGAGGTTTCCCCCTCAAAGTGAATTATATATTATTCATATTTTATGATATATTTCCATATCATTGTGATTTATTTATTTTATTATAGTTATTTGGTGAAGTAATATCATTACAAGTGGTATCAGAGCATCGATTTGGGCCATAATCAGGTAAAAACCCATAAATCTTGGAATTTGGCTATATCTCACAAATGGTTATAAATTTATCTATAATTATTTTACTAGAGGTGAGAAAACATTCAAGTAAGCTTCCATTAAATTTTCAGCTCATTTGGCTTTATGTTTCAAAATTTATCTCCATTTTAGTATTTTTAATAAATTATCTCCCTAGCTTGCAATTTGTAGAATTTTTCAAAATTCTTTACATTTTTGGAAACTTGGAAAAAATTAGTTTGAGTCTATTATTTTATATTTGTGATTTGAGTCCAAAATATTTAAAAATATTCATGGTCAAAGTTGGTTCAATGGGGCAAAATAAGGTTCACCATCAAACCTTCTTATGTCGGTCCTAACACTCATAGATAGGGGAAAGGGCAAGACACCCCTAAATTCCTTTAAAGGATAACATGGATTCTAAAACATCTGATATGATGTTTTCAAAGATGATTTATCAAATTTATTTAAATATACAAGGACTTATGTAGAAGGATGTGAAAGTCAAAACTCAAATGTCAACAATGCAAGTGGAGCTTAATGGCATGAACAATTAGTTGTAACAAATCATTACATAATTGGATACTATTTCATCTCATTTTCCACTCAACAATCCTCCAATTTTTCCTTTTGGTCCTCCTTCTCTCAACACTAACACCACCAATATAGGGGTAAAATTGATGTTGCCAAAAGTGGACTTGCACAAGTTTGATTTTAAGGATCCACTCACTTGGATCACTCAAATTTAAAATCTATTTGATCCACACCAAACTCCTAGCTCTAAAAAGGTGGTAGTGGCATCTATGTATCTAGAACCTGAGCCATTCATTTGGTATCATTGGTTGTGTGCTCACAAAAAGAAAACTAGTGATCCTATTACATGGTTAGTAATCTCTGATAAACTGATGTTTCACTATCAGGATGATGTTTTTGAAAAATAATTTATCTAGTTAGAAAAATTATGAAAAATAAGAATAGTGAAGGATTATAATCATTAGTTTCATAATCTATCTTTACATTTGGTGGTCATCATTGAGGCAAATCTAACTGACCTTTTTCTAGGTGGACTAAAGATAGTATTAAATTGGAGGTTCACATGTTTAACCCCACAAATATATATGAAGCTATATGAAGGGCATGCTTAGTAGAAAAAAAGAGATGATCAAACATCATCCTTTCACTACTAGCTAAGAATGTACCTTCCCAACTCCATCACTACCTCAATCTACCATATTGACACCATAACAAATTGAGAAGAAGCTTGCCAAAGGGTTGTGTTATGGTTACGATAGCAAATGGAGTAAAGATCATTGATGTGATAAAAAAGAATTAATTTTACATTGAAGGGGCTGATGAGGTGAATAAGATGAGGGTGCATTTGGTGAGGGTTTTTAAGGACCCAAGGATGAAGCTGTAGATTCTCAACTTACTATCTCCTACCATACCCTTGGAGGTATTTCTACTCCTCAGACTCTTAAGGTGGTGGGTTTACTTAAGAAATAAAATGTCGAGGTGTTGATTGACTCAGGAAGTACACACAATTTCATCAATAATAAATTGGCTACTCATTTGAATTGTTTCATCTACCCAGCACTAAAATTTCAAATCATGATTGCAGATGGTGGTATAGTTAATTATTCTATAAAATACCATATTATTAAGTTAGCAATGGGGGGCTAATTTCTAGATTCTCTTATGTTTGTTATTCCTATGGGATGGACTAACATTGTTTTGGGAGTACAATGGCTCACCACATTAGGTACTATTGAGATAAATTTCCAATACCTATTCATGCACTTTCATTCTGAAGGTAAGCTAGTAGAACTACGAGGATCAATATTTAAATATCCATAAGTGTTAATTCACATCAGATGACCTAGATGCTAAAGGATTTGTGGCATTCTTATTTTCCATTTGTGTTGAATAAACTAAGGAGTATGGCCATCTTGATTTACATCAAATATTGGATGAACATTCAGTTTTTTTTGATCCCATGTCAAAAGGTCTTCCTCTTAGTCATATCCATGATCATGCCATTAGACTCATTCTTGGAAGTATGCCACCCAACATCAGACCATACAAATATCCTTATTCCTAGAAGAGTGAAATTAAAAAAATGGTACAAGAGTTGTTGGAGGTGGGAACCATTCACCATAGCCAACATGAATATTCTTCTCTAGTAGTCATGGTCTGAAAGAAGGATGAAACTTAGAGGATGTGCCCAGATTATAGAGAGATCAATAAGTTCACTATCAAAGATAAGTTTTCTATTCATGTAATTTATGATTTTTTAGATGAATTGCATGATGCTATTCATTTTACCAAATTAGATCTTCACTTTGGTTATCATCAAATCCAAATCCATGAGGAGGACATTCCTAAAATAATTTTCTATACTCATGAAGGTCATTATGAATTTTTGGTCATGCCTTTTGGTCTCACCAACACACCATCCACCTTTAAAAGTTTGATGAATACAATTTTTAGGACATTTTTGATAAATTTTGTACTTATGTTTTTTGATGGCATCCTTATTTACAGTAAAAATTGGGAAGACCAATTGAAGCATGTGAAATAGGCAATCTCAGTTCTTGAGAAATATTAGTTGTATGTTAAACCATCCAAGTGTGCTTTTGGCATCCAGGAATTGGAATATTTGGGTCATATTTTATCACATGAGGGAGTAAAATTTGATCCTAAAAAAATCCAAGCCATCATGGAGTGACAGATTACTAAGACACTCAAGCAACTAAGGGGATTTTTGGGGCTAACTAGTTACTCTCATAAGTTATTCAAACACTATGGTAGTATTACAACACCACTTAATTTTTTAATAAAGACTCCTTCTAGTGGAATGATATAGCTACCAAAGCATTTAGACAATTGAAAATGGATCTATACACCACTATGGTATTGGCTACTATAGATTTATTTAAAACTTTTGTGGTTGAATGTGATGCATGTGGATATGGTATGGGTGTAGTCCTCATGCAAGAGGGTAGGTCTATTGTATTTTGAATTCATTGATTAAATGGAAAAATTTGGCTCAAACCCATATATAAGAAAGAGATGATGGCTATTCTACATGTAGTCAGACAATGGAGACCTTATCTATTGGGTCAACACTTTTAGGTAAACATTGATCATTATAGCCTTAAATATTTTTTGGAATAATGGTTGTCCTTTGAAGGAAAAAAATGGGTGATGAAAATGTTAGGATTTGAATTTTAAATAGTCTATAAGAAAGGCAAATAAAATGTGGTGGCCAATGCACTATCTAAGCAGGATGAACTAGTTGAGGCATTGTTATGTGTCATGACCATTTGGTAGGCAAACTAGCTTTAGGAAGCAAGGTCAGAATTAGAGAATGATAGTGCTACCCATCCATTGATTCAAAATCTACAACAAGGTTCATATGTGATTGAAAAGTTTACATGGAAGGGGAATGCATTATGGTACATAGATAGATTATATCTATGTCAGAATTCTCTTCTCAAATAGAAAATCCTTTAAGAACTTCATGTATCTCCACTTGGTGGTCACTCAGGGTTTTTTAAAACCTATCATAGAGTCAAGAAGGATTTATTTGGGAATGAATCAAAGGGGATGTACAAAATTATGTGGCCAAATTTATGGTCTATTAGCAAAATAAAGGTGAAACCATTAAAACCCCAGGTCTTTTACAACCCTTATCCATCCCTAGTCAATGATGGGAAGAGGTGTCTATGGATTTCAATATTGGGTTACCATAATCTGAAGTTAGAAATGTTATTATGGTTATTATGGATAGACTCATAAATAATGATCATTTTTTTTCTTTATCTCAACCATTTTTGGCCAATACAATAGCTTCTATGTTTCTCAATACAATTGAGAAATTGTATGGTACTCCTAAGATTATTGTTAGTGATCAACATCCCATATTAATTAGTAATTTTTGGATAGAATTATTTACATATTTGAGTACCCAATTGGCTCATATCTCATCCTATCATCCTCAATCCAATAGATAAATGAGGTAGTCAACAAGTGTCTAGAAGGGTACCTTCATTACTTTGTGTTAGATAAACATGATAAATGGGTTTAGTGGCTAACCCTGGTTAAATGGTGGTATAATACTTCAGTGCATATTTCATCTAAAATGTCTCCTTTTATGGAATTATATGGATACCATCATCCATACCTCACTTCACCCTTGAAGTCCCACCCCAAGCTGCATGCAATGGAGGAACACCTTCAACATCAACAAGAAATCCTTGTTAGTTTACATGAAAATTTAGCTTTAGCCCAAAGTCACATGTAGCAACAAGAAGATCAACATAGGAGTGAGAGGCATTTTTAAATTGGTGATTGGGTATTTTTTCACTTGTATCCATTTAATAATATGTCCTTGAAACAATATAAAAAGGATAACAAGTTATCTCCCAAGTATTATGGCCCTTATCAGATCTTACAAAAAATTGGTAGTGTGGCCTATCAGTTGGAATTTACTTCATCCACCCACGTTCATCCAATATTTTATGTATCTTACCTTAATAAGGTCATTAGACACAAAGTTTCCACTTGAACTAAGTTACCAGAGTTAGATGAAGAACAGAGAGTTATTCTTGATCTTGTAGTAGTCCTTCAAATGCACACTAAACAACTATGGTCCAGAATGATTATAGAGTATTTGATTAAATGGAAGAATCTGCCTTTTAAAGATGATAACTAGGAGGATAAATCCTTCATGCAACAAAATCTGATATTTATTCAATGTTGAGGACAAATTTTTTTTAAATGGGAGGGGCATGCTACACCCTTAACCATTAACATGTCTAAGGATATGTGTAGCTCACTTGTGGCTTACATAACCATTTTGTATATTATTTTACATTTCTTTATGCATTCACATGATTAGTAGGTCAGCATATGGGATTTCCATGGACTTGGTAGAATATATATAGGAGGTAGGGTTAGTTTTTTAATGATCATATTGGAGTATTCATTTCTTATTGCAAGCATTTAGGAGGTTTCCCCCCTCGAAGTAGCTTATATATTATTCATATTTTCTACTATATTTCTATATCATTATGATTTATTATTGTTATTATACTTATTTAGTGAAGTAATATCATTATAGTACAACTTTAATACCAAAATTTACCTTTAATTTCACATTGACAGTTACCATAGCTTTTCCACCTCAAGCTCCAATGGCTAGTCATTCACTTTCTCTTCCCCTAGTACACATTACAACTATCTCACTTACTCATCTTATGCTAACTTATGTAATAAAGTATTATGTTAATATTTTTCAAACCCATAAGGTCACACAAGAAGGATAGATGTTACCTCCCTACTTAGGTGTATCGCTAGGAATTCCTTACTCTGACACAAAAGATGATTATGTGGAGGAATATTTATCAAAAGAGCATTTAGATGAGTATTCCAAAGAAGGGGTTTATAGGAAAGCTATGAAGATGACCTATAAGGAGAGACTACATTTGATATTTCCAAAAATGTGCCTCCATATAGAACCTTTGGGAATTTAAGCCCTAGTTAGCCTCACACTCATAATACAAAACAAGTACATGTTGGGAAGGAATACCAAGCTCCTTGTGTAGATAAGGGTGGGGACCAAACAAGAATAATAATTACCACTTCAATGATCACATCAATTACTCTAGTTATCCCTCCTATGATCATCTCACAAGGTTCAACACAAGTAACTTCCTCCCCTATTTCATTTGTTACATCAATTTATCCATCCATCCCTCTAATTTCAACTACTTCATTAGACTCAACTGGTATTTATAATGTCTCTACTCTTAAAATAACTTCAATATTGGATTCTTTGGTCAATATCATTACCATCACCACCACTAAACCCATGATTGTCTCCTATATGTGTATTTAAAAATTATTGAAAGGACTAACACAACTTGTTATTTTACAACCTATTTTTTCTACACCTAGCTTTAGAACCACATTGACTAGACTGCATTTTGAAATTATAGTGTCTTAATAAAAATTTTCCATAGTCCCTTTATAGGAATATTTTTATACCCAATGATGGTTATCAATATCACAAGTGTTAAAAAAACCACCAATAATCTTAGTTTATGATTCTCCCAACCTCACAAAATATGTTCTCAAGAATCCTCCAAAGACTAATATATCCCAAGAGAAGATGGCCATCTGACCTTTCCCTTCACCATCCACATCTCCCAATTATACTCTCTCATTAGATCCCTATGTCCTAATGTTGATTCCATAGATTACTTCATCTCCTTCCATCATCATGCCTCCACCATAAAGCACCACTCTTTACCACTCAATCTTCTACGCAGACATCTTCTTAGGACTTGCTAGTTAATCTCATATGTTTACTAAAAATTAAAGTAGAGTAGTTGACCAGAAAAGAATTGATTATCACTTGGGAACCTAATATGACTTTAGAATTTGATGAGACCTCAAATAAAATGAAAAGAGTGAGGAGAATAATAATAACAATAGGAGGGAATCCAATTGAGTTAATAAGAGAAGAAAATCTCTTCTCACTAAAAAAGAAGAGGAAAGCTATGCTTGGAGAGGAATATGAGATCCAAGAGGAACCTATTCCTTTAGTTTATTCCACTGAAGGAGTCTTGAAGAAGGTTTTTTGTGGCTTAAAATAAGTCAATAAAATATTGGAGGCATAATGGTAGAACAAAGACCCCAAAATATATATTGGATAACGTGTGGAGTTCTATTAATACCATTTATAACATTGTATGCTATATATGTGAATCAAGGGAAAATTCACAACCATAATGGGGAAATGTGGTCATTTTTAATGAATCTATAAATAACCTGGATGTCAAGGCAAACTTCATTAGTAAGGTAGTACGATAAAAAACATATCAACATCTCAATCTAAGGCAACTTCTAGACATCACTTTGGCACATAATCATGTGACCAATAAGAGGGCTCATATAATGGAGTGGCATAAATAGATCTAATATTTGGTTGAAAAATTAATGAGCCAAGAACAAAAGTCCATCAAAATACTTGGAGATATGTTCATTATTGACATATATACACCACTTAGGTAGGTAGTAACTAGGCCATTTTTTGATAATTTACTTCAGATTGTTGACAATGTTTTCAATGTATAAGTTGAAAGTACATTATTTGGAATTAGTGATTAACCAATCTAAATGGTCACTTTTTCTATGGAAAAAGTAGCACAATAAAAAAATAGTGAATGCTTACTTTAGGGCTTTTATTATGTTACAGAGGAAATTGATAGACAAACTATTATTGTTCAAACTAATGATTATCAATTTTGAAATCATAGAGCTAGATTATATTACACGTATGACTGAATATGATAAGATAAAGGAACTAGAGCAGTTGGTCACCTAAGAGGGATATTTATCTGCACAAGTTCAGACTTTAACAATTGTGTCTTCTCTTATATACACTATAATCTATACTCTTCTAGGGCATGTATTCATTATATTTCCTTTCACATCAACTATTTTACAAGCTCAGTTAGGACCAAATGTAATGGTAATTATAGTAACATATTCAGAAACTCTAGTCATTATGGTAATGCAAAGACTACCCATGATGAGTTCCATGTCAGCATCTTGTACTTCTAGTACTTTCAATCAAATATTCTCAACTATGGTCCAATCAATTTCAAGTACAGTCTCTACTAGAAGTTCTAATAAAACTTAGTAGAGTAGTCCTTGGAGTCTGATTTTGAGAGGATTATTTATTTAAGAGACAAATTAAGACTCTTTTATTTATAAACATTGAACATTATGTAGAGTCTGCATGCCAAATTAAGAGTCAATATTATTTTATACCTTGTAAAACTGGACAAACTTTGAAGATGAGGTGACTCCATCCAAATTTATTTATACATGTATTTTAATCATTATAAAGGGAGGAAAATTTAAAAACTAATGCAAGTGAAGAATGTTTTTTAACTATTCTGTAAGTTTGTATGAATATGTTGTCTCTTCCAATTTTCTATGCTTTAATGAATAATTTCCATTAATTTGACAAACCTATAGTAGGTTGTGTATGTGTTTTAATTTTAGGGATTAGATTGAACATTTTGTTATTCATAATCAATTTTTTGGTTATAGATCATAATTATAACTTGTTAGTGACATTAGATATGCATAACAATCTGGTACTAATAACATATGTGATTGTAATATGTGATTTATTTTGTTATTATTTCCTTAGGCTATTTAATGTGTTTGATTATGTTTTATGATTATAGCTAACCTAAAACAATCATAGTTGATAACACATGATTGACCTGGGAAAGTTAATCAGTTTTGAAGGGTTTAATCTCCAATTGAATCATAGAATCACTTATTTTATGCCCTACCTTTCCCTCCTTTTGACCTTTTTTTTATCAGATTCACCCTAGTTTAGATCCATACATCCACCTCAGGTAAATTTTAAATTGAGTGTTATACATTTTTCATATATAAATCATTTGAGGTAAATAACCATTCCACTCACCACTCTTCCACCATGTGGTTATTTATAAAATTAAGACCCACAACTCATGCCTTGGAGTGAAATTTTTATAGATATTAAAATGTTACAAACTTTCCCATAAGAATATTTGGTGTGCCTAAAACCCACATAAATGGGTTTTATCTAGCATTAAAAGGAGGGCCACAACATCTAAATATTTAAAATTCACTCAAGTTGTGTGCAGTAGATCCACCATTAAGGTTAACAAGGTCCAACTTTGATTTTGATTCGTTACTATTATCACCTTTATAGGTTCATCAAAGACCCATATCAGATATATGTATCCTTAAGAGAGTTTTAACTCAATAAAATTCACTAATCAAATGGAAAAAACCTCAATGCTTTGTTATGGATTGGTAAGTTGGTTTTGTCATAGTTTTAGTTACTATCATCCATGACTTACCTAAGAATCCTAAAAAGTACCTTCATTCTCTCATTCTAGGGGATGAAATCCAGTGGAACATATGAAAGCATTTAAAACTTCTTTAATATTTTTGAATGTGATTCATGAAGATGTTGCATGTGGATTTTTCCATTTCACCTTACAAGATGTTGTATATGACTAGTTCCATAACCTTCCAGAGAATTCATTAACCTCATGGGACCAATGTCATAATAAATTTATTACATAATTTGGGTAGGTTACTAACCCTATTTTAGTATATCAACATTTTAATAGTATGAAAAAGGAACCCAATGAACCAATTATAAATTTTAATGCAATATTCCAAAATATGTATATACATATAGACATTCTGTATCGACCTATTATTGCACTCGCTTTAGAGATGTACAATAATGCCTTTAGATTTAATGATTGCAGTGTTCTTGCACAAGGCCTAGAATATAAATACATTACCCAAGGCTTATGTTAAATCCATAAACATTTAATTATAATTGAAACCTAAAATGCAAGTTGTTTCCATACCCAACATCAATTTAAATTTCCCATATAGTAACCCTATTCCAAATGCCAATTAGAATGTCGTGGCTAAAAATCAAAATCACATCTTCATTTAGTTATCTATAGTTCATGCTGCACTAAACTAGAATCTATTTTTTTTGAATAATCTTGTACCCATGCCTAATCCAAATAATAAAATCCAATCCTTATTTCTATTTAACATTTCTACCACATGAGGCATAGCTTCTGATTCCACTAAAATATAGTTGGATGTTATTCAATGAATGGTGTAGAAACTTATCAATGAATTTATTGTTATGAAAAAGTACTTAGAGAACATAATATGGGGAAAAAATATTAATTTCATATTCCATAGGTATGACAAACCATTTAATAGGCCAAGTAACAATTTGGAGCCATCACCCAATAAACTCCTTGAAATAGACATCTATGAAGTAGCTTTGCCAAACTAGTGTAGGGTTCACAACACCACACAACATGATAAGTTAGACTATATATAATTTTGTATTGCTTATGATATATTTCAAAAGGATATGGAGGGATATGATATTTTTCTAATCAGTCTGATCTATCTAGATGAGGTGCACCAAATTATTTAAGTACTATAATTGTGTTTGAGACATATGACTTCCCATTCCATGTTGAAGATGAGAATGAACCTGAATACAACACAAATGAGATTATTGTTTTTTAGTAATTTTAGATAAACAATTACAATCTAAGAAACAAGAATATTTATCCTACTACTACTTCCATGCATCCAAATAAAAATGCAACTACTCCACCTAACCCAAAGGTCAATAATAATCCACCTCCTCTAAAATGAAATCATCAGTACCAACATACTGATCCACGTAATAAGATTGGATATACTATAGTTGAGGATATAAAGAAAATTAAGGAAAACATTACCCTTCATGAGTTGGATCAAATTATAGAACAAAGATAAATTATGCTTAAATCCCTAACTACCAAACCATCTAATGCCAAATCAAAGGTTGCACATACTAATATGGTCATTTATAAAGATAAACCTAAGGTCTCACCTTTCCTATTAAATGTCATAATATTTGGGAAAAGCATGCATTATTTCTTAGTTGACTTAGGAGCTTTAGCCAATGTGATGCCCACTAGAATATGTAAGAATTTAGTTTTGACCCTAGACAACCCAAAAGAGTGGTCCTACAATTAGACAAGTCTTCTATCCCAATTATTGGAGAGTTATTGAATGTCTGCATGCAAATTGATTATAAACCACATGTCTAAAAATACATTGATGTCCTTATATTTGACATTACTTAGGCGTATGATCTACTCCTCAGTCATGATTAGTCAAAAACTTTAAATGGATATATGAAAACAATTTTTTTGCATATGTGGTTATTTTGGAAAGATGTGGACAATTAGATTAGGGTTGATAGAGAACCAAAGATTAAATATGAAAACATAAATTATAATGCTAAAAATGAGATAGCTAATTTTTAATCATCACATGTAGGAGTTTACACTTTCACAATGAAACCTAAGAATAAAAAATAAGAATTTGAAGGTCCTTCACAATTTTGGACCTTATATTTTGATGGGGCTTTCTCTAAACAAGGCTCAAGTGTAGGCATAACTATAAAGGACCTTGATGGGAAGCAATATCTTGTTGATTTTACGCTACAGTTCCCATGCACCAAACATTTTTTAGAGTATGAATCTTTGATTTTTGGGTTATAGTTCACATTAAAGCATAATGTCAAATAAATGTTAATGTTTGGAGACTTAGAGCTAGTTATTGGCCAAGTTAAGAGTTGATATCAATATAATTTATCATCACTGAATGAATATAAATATATACCTTTGGATTTAATTAAATAGTTTGAAGCTTTCAATATAAAATCAATCCCAAGAGATCAAAATTAGACAACATATTCTCTAGTTACTTCAGTAGCAAATTTGGCCCCACTTCGCAAGTCTAAAATGTAGAAGTTTTCTGTAGAATTAGTACCATGTCCTTTAGTCCTTGACAATGTTTTTTTTTTTTAGGTATTTGAGGATGACTAATAGATCATATAATTCATGAGAAATTATGGTGATTTTGAGTCTCATATTATTCATGAAAGAGATTTTGATCTAATGAACAAAGAATAAATTGAAGATGATGGTATTATCCATCTGAAGCAAAATAGAATACCTAAAGGTATGATATCACTAGAACGAGTCTTTGACATTGACCACTAAGATGAAAATTAGAAGCAATATAGGACTAAAAAATATTATGTTTCAAAGGTGAGTTTAATAATTGAGGAATACCCATAGCATGTCAATATTGTATTGAGTTGTTCTAAGCAAGAAAAATAGAGATTGAAAGAATTATTGATAGAATACAAATATGTGATTGCCTAGACTTATGAAGATTTAATTTTTTTTAATCCTAGGATTATCAACCATATTGTACCACTCAAAGAGGAGCATAAATTTTTTAGGAAAATAAAAAGAATCATTAATCCCATTCTGTAACCCCCCATTCCTATGCAAGGTTACATGAATAAAACAAACCTAGTTTAGAAACTATTAGATGCCAAAATCATATTTCCAATCGTATATTATACTTGGGTGGCTAACCTAGTTCTTGTGTGGACAAAGAATGGTGAAATCAGACTCTATTTAGATTTTATAAATCTTAATCGAGTATCAAAAAAGGATAACTATCCATTACCTTCCCTACATGAAGTAATCTAGATAGTTAATGGCTCTGAAATGATGTATTTTCTAGATGGATTTTCATGCTATAAATAGGTGTTAGTAGAGAATCATGATTAAATTAAAACTACTTTTACTACTAAATGAGTAACTTTTGCATATAAAAGAATGTATTTTGGACTAGTCAATGTAGGTACCACTTTTCAGCGAGCCATGGATTTTTATTTTTAAGGACTCAATGGTAAGTGCATCATTATTTAAATGGATGATCTAACTATCTTCTCTAAGGATAGAACATATCATGTGGTTCATATGCAAAAAGTATTTGATAGATGCAGAAGGTATGGAATCTTATTGAATCCCAATAAGAGTATTTTTAGAGTTAGAGAAGGTAAGTTATTGGGCCATATCATCACTAAGGAATGTGTTGTTCCCAAAATCTATCACTTATTTTTGTGGACAACCTACTAATCAGTTTGATTTTGTAGACCAAAACCCTCTCTTTTCTTTCTCAAGAATGTTATGAGCAGTTAAGTTTTCTAAATATTCAAGCCTTTTCTTTTAAGGAAGCCGTAGGTTCAATAGGTAGGCCTTCTTCAAAAGAAGTTCAAAACACTTAAGGATTTTCTTTAGTGTTTTGAGAATGGTTCAATGCAAATGTTCATTCAAAAGACTTAACGATGGGATTCAAAGAAATAGAATGAACCACTTTGAACCATTGAACCATTGAACCCCACCTTCGCAAGGTTGAAAGGTTTAACGAGTTAAAAGGTTCAATGACTTTGGTGGACTTAAAGAAAAGAAGGCTTTGAAGAGTTAAGATTGAACTTTGAACCATTGAACCTCAAACTTAAAAAGGTTCAAAAGGTTTAAGGTTCAACGAGTTCAATAAGTCTAAAAGACTTAAAGAAAAGAAGGCTTCAAAGAATGAAGATTGAACTATTAAATCGTTGAACCTTGAACCAAAAAGAGTTCAAAGGTTCAACGAGTTCAAAGGTTCAATGACTTAGACAAACTTGGAAAATCCAGAGAGTTTGACACTTCAAAAGAAATCAAAGAATTAAGATTGATTCATTGAACCATTGAACTTTGAACCAAAATGGTTCAAAGGTTCAATGAATTCAATGACTTTGGCGGACTTAAGAGAATAAAAGGTTTTAAAAGAAAGAGAATGAATCGTTGAACCATTGAAACTTGAACTAAAATGGTTCAAAGGTTCAACGAGTTCAAAAGTTCAACGAGTTCAAAGGTTCAATGGGTTCAAAGAGTTCATAAGTTTGAAAGAAGCTTCAAGCGAATGAAGAAAGTAGAAGATTCTAGAAAGAAGTTCAAAGTGATGGTTCAACCAAAGAAGACAAGGAGAGCGAATGCGGCCCTTCACAAAACCATTGAACCTTTGAACCATTGAAATTTGAACCAAAAGAGTTCAAGGTTCAAGGTTCAAAGAGGTTCAAAGGGACCTGTGATGTCCCCGTAGACATCAATTTTAAGGTGATGGAATGATTGTTGGTTTTCAAAAGCCCTGAGAACAAGCTCAGTGACCAGCACAAAAAGGAGCCAAAGAGCCAGTAGAAAGAGAGAAGATGGCCCCAAGAGCTCAGATTGCTAAGAAGAGACAAGACATGGTAAGGAAAGAGAGAATGACTATAGGAAAACTAGAAATATCTGTAGGAGAGTTATTTTTAGTAGGTAGAATAGTCTACCAGGTGGGCATCAGGGAACAAAAATATTCAAAGGTGTGGCCTATTTTTCTACATGAAGTAAAGGTGAATGGAAAGCCATATAAGCATCGTTAACAAGACCAAAAGACCCATACTAAGGAAGGGACATTTGAATTAATTTAGAATGCCAAAGTCAAGGCTGATGCCCTGTTCCATCATGGCTCTTTCACAGATATTAAAGGCATTCAATTCAACATGGGCCGTCTTTATTAAAACAAGCACTCAAGGCTTTCTGAGATGTCTATATATTGTAATCTCCCATTTTGTATAAGGTGAGATCTCTCAATTATCAGAAGTGAAGCTCTACCCAAATAGAAAAACATTCCTGAGACTTTGAGCTCAGACTGTTAATCATTTTTGTTAAATGAATGAGAAAGCAAGTGAATTTCCATACTTTATGTTGGAATAAGCTTGTGTCTTTCAGAAAATTGTTCTTATGTCTGTTTCCTAAATATAGTCTTGTCCATTTAATCAAATAAGTAGAATTAGTGGAAATAAGCTAGAAGATGTCCTAAAACTGACTGTGGGAGACTTTATGCTACCATAATTGCTTTCAATCTGTGTTTTTGTGTAAAGGATACTAAAGAGACTTTATACTCCCTTTACCCTTCGTAATTATATACTATATTATAGTTTTAGGTGCAGACTTTGAGCTGCATTTAATCCTGCTGTGTTCCTTTGTCCCAATCAATAGGAGAGACAACTAAAACTTTATGCTTTAGTTGGTTTCCTATGGTTTCTATTTCTACCTTGGGAGAGCCATGCTGTTTCTTGAATACCACTTCTAAAAGAAAAGAAGTGCCCTTTCAGTAATTACACCAAAATCCTCCTCTGTTCTATGAACATCATCTCTAAAAAAAGAGAGATAGATTTTATGATTTCACCCCTGAGTGTATTTTTACTTTATATTAGCATTTAGTAGTCTATAGGGAACCTCCCCTTACTGGGAGGAGAGATTTATCTCTTTATGATGTGGTAGACCTACACATTTGGCTGATTAAATATCCTTATGCTGTGGTTGAAGCATCTATTTTTTCCTTAGTCAGATGGTGACAAAATATTCACCCAACAGTTTTTGGTGACTTCATTGGGGAAAGAACATGCAATTTGAAGCCTCAAGCTTCAAATTGAAGCAGTCCCAATTCCTTTCCATATCCATTTTAGCACTCTGACAGACCCACCATATACATGAAAACAGAGAGCTCAAGGTATTGTTGACCCTATTTTTGAGCTTGTACAGTGAAGTGATTTTGATCTTTCCCCTTCACAAACTCACCTTCAGTGAACTAGGAGTTTTCCTCCTACAAATTTTAGGTCTCCAATACTAGGCAAAGTTTCTCTTTCCTCTGCTAGTAGAGTTTTGTCCATACATATCCCATAGAGATTTATTATCCCTATTTTCAACAGTGATATCATTGTAGCTCGAGGCCCTTGGAGTAATACTTTTGGTCCCCTGAATCTGACCCCACCTCTACATGAGCTACCCCGTAGCTTAAGGAAAAATTTCCCCAAGTTTTTTTGGTGATGGGAAGGTTCATCTTGATGAACATATTACAACCTTTTACATTAATTGTGGTGTAATAGGCATTGAATATGAAGACATTGCAGTCAGACTATTTGTAGAGACATTGCAAGGCACTGCTACAGACTGGTTCTATCATCTAGAAGTATAAATAGTGACTGACTAGAACACTTTCAAAGCTAAATTTGAAGCCAGGTTCAAACTTGTAAAAGATGCACATGCCTTGTTAGCCCAACTCACACAAATGAAGAAGGAGCCTCATGAACCCATGAGAGACTTCATTGCCAAATTTGATAAGCTAAGAACAGGATTCCCACAATTTATCAGTCGATGCCTGAGAATCTTAAATGCTTCTTCATCAATTCCCAGCTTCTCAAAGTGAGTTTCTTATTGAGATGAGCTGGCCACATAGGCCTTACTGTAGCTCAAATTTTGGTGACTGAGGTTGAATATGAACTTATCTTGGCAAGAAATATAAGAAGAGATCCTAACAGAGGTAAATCTTCTTCATCTTCTAACTTTTCTTCTATAAGCACCACTGATCCTATGGTGTAAAATCTAACAAATGAATTGCTAGCTCTCAAAAGGCAAATGTCATAAGGGATGTCTGCTCCTCTTTCTTATTAGGATATACTAAGGAGGACATTTCTCAATCAATCATACTAGGGCAACATTACCAAAAATCAAGGACAACCAAATTACCTTCCTCCCCCACCAGGGAAGCTTGCCATTAAAGCAACACCAGCTAACTCAGAAATTAGTTATCTTGAAATCGAGTCTAATTTTTCATTCCAACCTAAGTTGAACCAAGAAGATGATGCTGATCTCTTTGTAAAAGGCCAAGAAGAATCAACTGGTGACTCTAACATTAGATTCCTAAATTATCAGGATGAACCCAGAGCCAAAGGTGAAGCATTTGATGGATTATACGCAGTATTTACCATGTCCCAAAACTAGTCAACTCAACCAGCAGATAAAGGAAAAATAGGGGAAGAGACGCACCTAGAATTTCAATTGTTAAAAGAGGAACTTTGCTACCTTTCCAATTAAAAGGATTCGGTGAGCAACAAAAAAGTAAGTACCTCAAATTTTCCTTCACCTTCTACTTCAAATTCGTAGACCAGTCCTACATCCAGTAAAACCCAAATCAATAGACTACCTTACTTTGTATCAAATTCATTTTAGTCATTTGATATAATTAACCATGTTAAGAAAGCCAAAATTCAAATTTCTGAGTTTAAATTCTTGTAATCTAACCCTGAGTAGTTGGATAGGTTAGTTCAATGTGTAAAAAATAAAACTGCCCCTGTAGGACAAGAAATTTTGAAAGCAACTTGTGATCCCCTAGAGAAAATGCCCACCCAAACTAATCTTGTGATTACTCCTCTAGCTGCTCCTTGGAAGACAAAACCATTTTATGTCTCCTTGTTGATAAACGGTCATCAGCTGAATAATTACTTAATTAATTTTGGTGCATCTGACAATATTATGCCTGATAAGGTGGTAGAATCTCTTAGTCTCATGCTGACTAAGACCTTTGGGAGATTTTCTCCATGGAAAATAAATAGGTGCCTTTGATGGGACAAATTAAAGATGCTCAATTTGCATTTGCGGCCTTCCTAGATAAGAGAATCAAAATGACAGTTATGGTGGCCGACGTCCCAGCCTCCTACATCATCCTTCTTGGATGAAATTTTTGCAAGGACATTGGTGGAGAATTAAGCATGGACCTATTCGAGGCAAGTATCCCTATTAAAGGTGTCATGCAAAAGCTGCTTCTTGAGAAGGAATCAAAGTACATTGTCACTCAAAATTTAGCCCCTAAAGCTCAAATTTTGTTTGAGTCTTTAGGCATGGGTAATTACTTATTGATGACTGAAGACATTCCTATTTTAGCAGACCAAAGCTTGTTAAGTGACAATCTAAAAAATTTAGATAAAACATCAAAAGAATTGGTAGGTCATAGTACACATGAAAAGAGATTTTTCCTTCTTGATGGAGAAGAATCAGAGAGAAGATCAAAATTTGATGATGTCTAGATTTTGGAATTCAATGGCAGTAATGCTTCAACTAGTTTTGGAGTAGGAGTTGTTTTATTATCTCCTCAAGGAGATATTTTTCTATATGCATATAAGTTGCAGTTCAATAACACCAATAATACTACTGAGTATGAATCACTGCTACTTGGATTAAAGGTCACTCAAGATAAAGGTGTTAAAATCCTTCATGCCAAAGGAGATGCTAAGCTGGTGGTATGTCAGGTGAGGAACCTGTATCAAACTAAAAATGAGAGATTGTGACATTATCGCAATCTGGTGTGGGACTACATTGAAAGCTTTTATGCTTTCAATATTTTTGCCATGCCTAGAGAATTTAGCAGTCATGCAGATGCATTGGCCGCCTCCACAACTCTCTTGGTCCCTCACCAATATTTCAAAGAAGAGAAGTACACTATCAATTTGGTCTTTCAACTAAGTGTTCCTGATAATACTGACCATTGGCAGGTGTTCAATGGTGATAACTAAATCATTTCTTTTATAGAACAAAGGGATAGCTTTGAAAAGCTTCAATTCGAAGGTAGTGAATCTCTACCATGGGAATCAGCTCCTAAGACAAATTCAACTACTGATGAAGAGTTTTTCTAGCTCAAAGGGAATAAAATTCCCAAAGGATTAGTTTCTCTATAGAAAATTTTTGACAAGCATGACAGGTTTGTCAAAGAACAACAAATAGATTCAACATCCTCCAAGGATTTTGATCAAATCAATTTGAGTACATAAGACAATCCAAAAATGGTCAACATTGGGAATTGTTGTACCCCTGATGAAAAACTCAAATTTATCACTCTGTTTTACCATTACATTGATGTTTTGGCATATTCATATGATGATTTGAAACCTCTTAGACTTGAAGAAATTAAGCATGAAATTCCTCTCAAGATTGGGTCACTACCACACAAGTAGAAGCAAAGGCAGTATAATCTTAGGATATTAGGCATGATTTTTTCAAAAATATAGAAAATGCTAAATTCAAGGATTATTTTTCCAATCCATCATTCCACTTGGATTGAAAATATAGTCCCCATAAGAAAGAAGAATGGAGAAATTTGCCTGTGTGTTGATTTCAAAAATATGATTCATCCATCTTTAAAGGACAACTATCCCCTGCCCATCATGGATCAGCTGCTGCAGACAGTGACTATTGCTGAGATGTTATAAATGCTAGATGGCTTTTCAAGATACAATCAAGTGGAAGTTGGTGAAGCAGACCAACATGAGACCACCTTCACAACACCTTGGGGCACTTTTTCATATCAAAGAATGCCATTTGGCTTGATCAATGCTGGCACCACTTTCCAAAGAGCAATGGATCTTTCTTTTAGAAATGAAATGGGTAAGATCATTGTGGTATACCTTGATGACTTGACAGTTTTTTCTAAGCATCACCCTAATCATGTGCATCATCTACAACAAGTGATGGAGTGATGTAGGTAGAATGGTATTTCTCTTAATCCCAAGAAATCTATTTTTGGGATTACAGAAGGTAAAATTCTTAGTCACACTGTCTTGAGAAGGCATAAAAATTGACCTAGAAAGGGTCAAATCCATTCAAGAGCTTGCTCTTCCTACCAGTAAGACTACAATTCACTCTTTCTTTAGAAAGGTGATTTTTTTGTGAAGGTTCATTCCTGAATTCGTAGAGAAGACTCACCACATTTTCAATATGATGAAGGGCAAAACCACTTTCAACTAGACTGAAGAAGGCAAATCAACATTTAAAGACATCAAAGAAGCTATCGCCCATGCCCCAATTCTGGTTTGCCCTGATTACACCAAAGATTTTATAATGTACAACTATGCTTCTGAGCATACACTTTTAACCATCTTGGTTCAACAAAATAAAGGTGTGGAATCTCTTATCTCCTTCATGAGCTATCCTCTTAAAGCTCATGATCTCAAGTATTCAAACATGGAGAAGCATGCTTATGTCATGGTCAAGGCAGTAAAGCATTTCAGATTTTATATCCTAAATTCACATACTATCATTCTAGTGCCTGATACAATAGTGAAATCTATCTTAACTTAGCAAGAGTTTGGCACTAAAAGGGGCAATTAGATTGCTTATATTCAAGAGTTTGATTTGGATATCAAACCTACCAAGCTCATGAGGGGAAAGGGTCTCTGCCAACTGATTGTTGATAACACACCAAAAGAAATAAGGCATGAAGAAACAACAGTTGAAGACACACCAACAATTCTATTTATTACCAGTATGAATGAGTGGTATTCAAATATTTCTCATTTCCTTACCTATGGTGAGTGTCCTACTCACCTATCTCATAAAGAAAAGAGGATTGTTAAGTTAAAAGCTGCCAATTTTGTCCTATGGGAAAATAGCCTGTATAAGAGGAACCTTGATGGAGTGTTCCTTCGCTGCAAGGATAAAGTGTAGCAGAATAAAATTTTAGAGTCCTTCCACAATTTATCTTGTGGAGGACATTTTTCTGCCCTTGTGACTGCCTATAATATTCTATGAGACAGGTATTATTGGCCTACTCTATTTCAAGATTCATATACCTAGGTGCGTAGATGTGAACTATGTCAATAATTCATTGGCAAACCTAAGTTGCCTACATTACCTCTCAAGCCAGTGGTGATAGAAGAGCCATTTCAATAATGGGGAATTGATTTCATTGGCACTGTAAATCCTTCCTCAAGTGTTGGACATGATTATGTCCTTATAGCCATAGACAACTTCACCAAATGGGTGGAAGCCATTCCAATCAAGCATGCTACTTCAAAATTAGTGTGTAATTTCTTTAAGAAAAATATCATTTCCAAGTTTGGAGTCCCAACCAAAATTGTAACAAATAATACAACCTGTTTCTCTTCTCATGAGATTACTCAGTTTTGTTACTTTTATGGGATTATTCTCTCCCATTCTTCTGACTATTATCCGCAAGAAAATGGTCAAGTAGAGTCAAACAACAAGAACCTGGTGACCATTATCAGGAAGTTGGTAGATGAAAATCAAAGAACCTGGCATAAAGCATTATTTGACGCTTTATGGGTAGACAGGATTATGCCCAAGAGAGCAATTGGTATGTCCCCTTTCCAACTCTTGTATGGTCTCAATGCTAAGATACCCATCACCTTGGAATTACCAATTAGTAAAGGCAGTAGAATATTCAACCTTTGAAAGTTTTATCGACAAAAGGATTATGTGTTTGACTGAACTTAATGAGCAAAGAACTGTGGTGGTGGACCGAATTGCTACGCATCAAAGTCTGGTGAAGAGGCTCTTCGACCAAAAAGTAAAGATCCATGATTTTTAGATTGGAGATCAAGTCTTGTTGTTGGACAAAAGGAGAGAACCAAAAGGAATGCATGGAAAATTTGATTCCTTATGGAGAGGCCCGTTTACCATCCATCATTTAATTGGTGAAAATAGTTTCTTACTAGAATACCAAGGTGGAATGTCATTTTCTCTACCTCACAGTGGGTAGCATCTAAAACACTTTAATCCTTGAAGCATCAGATAAGTCCGCTCATATATATGTACATTTGTATAGTCTTTTTTGTCTTATATTTTTCATTTGTTTTTGGCACCATTTAGTTTTTGGCACCCTTATTTTTATTTGAGCATGACTCCATATCCCAATGGCATAGATGAAGGCACTGAGATTCTAGTTTCTACTTCCTTTGACTATTTCTATTTTCAATCAATGGAAGTTTCGTAATTGGAGCTAGCTATTATTCCCAAAATATATCACTTGTTTTTTTGTGGACAACCTACTAATCAGTTTGGTTCTACAAACCAAAACTCTCTCTTTTCTTTTTCAAGAATATTTTGAGCAGTTAAATTTTCTAAATATTCAAGCCTTTTCTTCTAAGGAAGCTGTAAGTTCAACAGGCAGGCCTTCTTCAAAGGAAGTTCAAAACACTTAAGGCTTTTCTTTAGTGTTTTGAGAATAGTTCAATGCAAATATTCATTCAAAAGACTTAACAACAAGCTTCAAAGAAATAAAATGAACCACTTTGAATCGTTGAACCATTGAACCCCGCCTTCTCAAGGTTCAAAGGTTCAACAAGTTCAAAGGTTCAATGACTTCAGCAGACTTAAAGAAAAGAAGGCTTTGAAGAGTTAAGATTGAAATTTGAACCATTCCTTGAACTTAAAAAGGTTCAAGGTTCAATGAGTTCAATAATTCCGAAAGACTTAAAGAAAAGAAGGATTCAAAGAATGAAGATTGAACTATTGAACCGTTGAACCTTGAACCCAAAAAAGTTCAAAGGTTCAAAGAGTTTAAAAGTTTGATGACTTAGATAAACTTAGACAATATAGAGAGTTAAATGCTTCAAAATAAATCAAAGAATTAAGATTGATTCATTATACCATTGAACTTTGAATCAAAATGGTTCAAAGGTTCAATGAATTTAATGACTTTGGTGGACTTAAGAGAATAAAAGGCTTTAAAAGAAAGAGAATGAATCGTTGAACCATTGAACCTTGAACCAAAATGGTTCAAAGGTTTAACAAGTTCAAAGAGTTCATAAAATTGAAAGGAAGCTTTGAGCGAATGAAGAAAGCAGAAGATTCCAGAAAGAAGTTTAAAGGGATGGTTCAACTGAAGAAAAAAAGAAGAGCGAATGCAGCCCTTCACAAAACTGTTGAACCTTTGAAACATTGAACTTTGAACTAAAAGAGTTCAAGGTTCAATTTTCAAAGAGGTTCAAAGGGACCAGTGACATCCACATGGATGCCAATTTTAAGGTAATGGAATGACCTTTGGTTTTCAAAAGCCCTGAGAATAAGCTCAACGACCAGCACAAAATGGAGCCAAAGAGCCAATAGAAAGCAAGAAGATGGCCCCAAGAGCTCAGATTGCTAAGAAGAGACATGACATGGTAAGGAAAGAGAGAAAAACTATAGGAAAACTAGAAATATCTATAGGAGAGTTATTTTCAGTAGGTAGATCAGTTCACCAGGTGGACATCAGGGAACACAAATATTCAAAGGCGTGTCCTATTTTTCTACATGAAGTAAAGGTGAATGGAAAGCCATATAAGCATCATTAAGAAGACCAAAAGACCCATACTGAGGAAGGGACATTTGAGTTAATTCAGAATGCCAAAGTCAAGGCCAATGCCCTATTCCAACATGGCTCTTTCACAGTTATTAAAGGCATTCAATTTAGCATGGGTTGTCTTTATGAAGACAAGCGCCCAAGGCTTTCTGAGATGTCTATATATTGTAATCTCTTATTTTGTATAAGGGGAGATCTCTTAGTTATCAGAAGTGAAGCTCTACCCAAATTGAAAGGCATTCCTGAGACTTTGAGCTCAGATTGTTAATCATTTTTGTTAAATGAATGAGAAAGCAAGTGACTTTCTAGACTTTGTGTTGGAATAAGCATCTGTCTTTTAGGAAATTGTTCTTATGTCTATTTCCTAAATACAGTCTTGTCCATTTAATCAAATAAGTAGAAGTAGTGGAAATAAGCTGGAAGATGTCTTGAAACTGATTGTGGGAGACTTTGTGCTGCCATAATTGCTTTTAGTCTATGTTTTTGTGTAAAGGATACTAGAGAGACTTTGTGCTCCCTTTATCCTTCATAATTCTATACTATATTTCAGTTTTAAGAGCAGACTTTGAGCTGCATTTAATCCTGCTATGTTCATTTGTCCCAATCAGTATGAGAGACAACTAAAACGTTGTGCTTTAGTTGGTTTCTTGTGGTTTCTGTTTCTACCCTGGGAGAGCCCTGCTATTTCCTGAATATTACTTCTAAAAGAAGAGAAGTCCCCTTTCAGTAATTACACCAAAATCCTCCTCTGTTCTGTGAACATCATCTCTGAAAAAAGAGAGATGGATGGTATGATGTCACCCTTAAGTGTATTTTCAGTTTATATTAGCATTTAGTAGTCTATAGGGAACCTCCCCTTGCTGAGAGGAGAGATTTATCTCTTTATGATGTGGTAGACCTACACATTTGGCCAATTAAATCTCCTTATGCTATGGTTGAAGCATCTATTTTGTCCTTAATTAGCTGGGGACAAAATATTCACCCAATAGAATGTATCTATATTGACCCTAAAAATGTTCGATCTATTTAAAAATTTTCATATCCTAATAGTGAAAAATGACTCAAATATTTCTTTGGTAAGATTTCATTCAAAAAATAATTTTAGGACTTGTATAAATTATAAATCCAGTGAATGTTATGCCAAATTAGGATTCAAATTTGGATGGACAACTGAAACTAAGAAATCATTTCAAGGTATCCAAAGTTCCATCGCCCAATATTAAGTTTTAATTAGCTTGGATTTCATCAAAGATTTCTTTATGTATTCATTCACATCAAAAAACACTATAAAAATTATGCTTACTCAAAAATTTTAATATAATGAACATCTTATACCCTTCGTGATTACTAATCTAAAATATGTAAAGTTGAAGTATTCTATGATTGACAAACATATTTATTCTCTAATCAAAATAGTAAATAAATTCAAGCACTATATCTTGCATAACATGACATCACCATTATCATAGACCCAATGGTCAAACTCATGCTTGGACATAATGAGATATATGAATGCATAGGTAAATTAATGGATAAATTACAAGAATTTGACTTGGAAATCAAAAATGAAAAAAATGGTACGAGGATAAGGCATCATTCAACTAATCATAGAGACTGATATGTGCATTTCCATTAAGTAAGTCAACTAGTCTCAAATAGCTTGTGGTGATTAGTATACTCAAATCATTCACTACCTACTCACATGCACATGATCACCTGAACTAAACTAAGAACAAAGGAAATCACTTAGACTCAAATTAACACACTATATTATTAAAAAGGGAGTGTTGTATTGAAAAAAATATGAAAGCATCTATTAGAGGTGTATTTATAAAGAAGAAGCTACAGATATCCTTAAAAAATTTCATCAAAAAATAGGAATTTGACATCCCTCAAGAAATGCTACATCTCATAAGATCCTAAAGATGGATATTAATGCGCTACTATTTTCAAGAATGCATATAGTCATGTTAGAACTTATCACCAATGCCAAGTATTTGGGAAAATAAAAATACATGCAACCATGCCTCTTTAACCTATGATTGAAGAACACCTTTTTTCACAATGGGGTCTAGATTTATAGAAGTCATTAATCCCAATTTACCAACAATATATAAGTTTGTGATAATAACTACATATTATTTCATGATATGGATTGAAGTGGTTTCCGCAAATAACTATAGGGCATAATAGGTAATCAAATTATTTGAGGGAAATATTTTGACTAGGTTCAGGACACCAATTTATTTAATGTGTTATAATGGTCCAAATTTTCAATCTATACTATTTACTAAATGGGCCTATAAAAATCAGATTACTGTTAAGTTTTATTCAAATTAGTACCCACCAAGAAATGGAATTGTTAAATCTACCAACAATAATTTGGTTCATGTAATAAATAAGTTTGTAGAGAGTAAACTAGGAGAATGGCATCTACTATTGAATTATGCTTTATGGACAAACATAACAAGAAATAAACAAGCTCTAAAAGCTTTCACTTTCCTTTTTTTATATGGATAACGACCTATTTTCTCCATTCTCTCAAGTTACCAACTTATCATTTTATGCAAGAGTATATGGAAGATGATGACAAGATTCAGTCTAGGTTGATATACATTGTTCAAATGAAAGATGTAAGAATAAAAGATTTGCATAATTTTAGTAAACAACAAGACATTGCCAAAATATGGTTTTAGAAAATATCAAAGATCAAAGTTTTCAAGATTTCAAACTTAGTCCTTATATGGGATAAATCACATGAGAAAAAAGGACAACATGCTAAGTTCACTCCATTGTGGACTGGACCATATCATATTTCTAAAATTTTGGATAATGATGCTTTTCATTTGATAGACTTCTAAGGTAATGACTTAACTTTTCCAGTTAATAGAAAATTTTTGAACATTATTTCATGATTATTCCAACTGGGAACATCTCATAATGACTATGAGTTCTAATTTACTAGTAAGACTACATTAGATTTCTTGCTTTCCTAAATAATATTTATTGCTTTCCTAGGTTATATTTCCTATTTTCCTAGATTAGATTTATTGCTTCCTTATATTATATTTATTATATTATATTTCCTTTTAGTTAATTGTGTGTTTTAATAAGGTCATTTTAACCACTTGCAAATAAATTTATAAACTTTTGAAGGCAGTTAGTCACACTTAAGGATATTTATGGACTTTTTCATGATAAATTTGGGTTTTAGAATTAAAGTATATATCATGACTAGATGGGAATTTTTATTGGGTTTAAATAAATAATCAGATTATTGGTAGTTACTTTGATATTTTCATGTAAATTTTAGAAATACTTATCATTTCAAAATATCAATTGCACATTTACACGCACAATTGCCTCATTACTCTATACACTGACATGACCTGAGGACACAATGAAATATATAAATCAAGTGATAAATTGAAAATGTGCCACATGTCCTATAATGACCTAGTCAACTGTAAAAAGCTACGATTTAATGACATACCAATAAATTTAAAGACATATCAAAGCATCAAAACTTAAAGGGATGAATTTGAAACAAAAGACAATGATAAAGTGCCACTTTCCACAAAATCAAATTCAAAATTGGAATGGAGGGGTGATTAGTATTGTTACTCTACAATTAATTCTCATGCATGGAAGATTTGAGTAATGAATTTATAAGATAAATAGATGGGATATATGTTATGTCCTAAAGTCAAGTATAATTACATTTTTTAATTTTTAATCTAAGAATTACTATCTAGAGTTCCATATCAACTGAAATCCCTAAATTTTGAAGTTAAGCATAGAGCTCAATTCAGTCAATAATGGAAGCTGAGAATCAATAACAAAATCCTTCAATGTTCTACTTTAGAACCAACAAAAATTTCAAGCACATACAGTTTGATTGAGTTACTCTAAAAAATAGATTTAAAAACTATTCATGCATTTATATAGAGGTCAAGGTCATTTGACCACACAAGGACAAGGGCAATCTAACTCTAGATAAAAAGGAATACATAAATGACTTGTTATCAATCAAAGTTATTATAATTTAGAAAGTGGTGGCCAAACCTAAGGTATTTTCATGTGTATACTTAGTTTATAATCTATTTACAGTAAGCTGTAGATGATATTTTGTGATTATGTAGCACTTTAATCCTATACACTTGGAAACTTTATGACCCTAGCTATTATTTTTAGTTATACACATGCCTTGCTTTTGTAAGCCTTGCATCTAATATATCTTGTGCCCCTTGGCCTATCTCTTAGTCTAACCAACCTTATATTAATGACATAGACATCCCATATTATCCAAAATGCTTAAAATGTACATATCTTACACCTTTACAAGTTCTGAGCTTATGCCTACTCTCTTTATCCCTAGACACTAATGCCTAGATCAGATGGTAGCATCAACATTACTATCTTAGCCCAATGTAAGTGTCCAATGCCCTAAAAGTCATCCAATTTGTAAATGAAACATATTAAAATGGTCGGCCTAAGTGATTTAATGTGAATTATCTCATGATAGGATTGGTATAAATATAATATCAATCCTCATTCATTCACCACCTACAAAACCTATCAATCAAACCAAAAGATCATTCATGAATCACTCAATTTAAAAAAAACTTTCCTATTCTACCATATTATGATATTAGTCAAAGGAATAACCTAGTTATAGGTCTAAAGTACTAAAGGACCAGTCAGAAGGTCATATTTTCAAATTATGAGCTGGGTCATTATTTTTAATTATTTTGCACATTACATGATTCACACACAAGCCAACACATAGGGGAAAACTACATGAGTCTGATGCCATCTTCTAGAGATTCTCTATGTGGGTAGTGCCCTATGATAGTGGAGTCATTATGTTTTAGCTCGATATTATGTACACACTAACTGTTTTTCCCCAAGATCACATTAAAGATGCAAATCTAGGGTTTTGCCATTTCACCATGAGCAAAAGTCCATGACTTAGATCTGAATGAACCAAAGTAAATTTGAATCTAAACCCAAAATCATCTAGGTGGTCACATCCTATTTAAGTGCACATTCTTTACAAGATGCTAGCATCGAGCTTAGACACTAACATTAACATAACTTTCCCAGGCTGATGTAATTGTCCAGATAATTAGAGGCATACAATCTAAAATCTAAAAATTGATATAGAAATGTATTCTTACTTATTTCCCTCATGTGCTAGATACACCACTATATTAACATTAGAAATAGCTAAGTAATTTCTTTTATGTCATTTTTATATTCAGCATATCTCTACTTTCTATCAATAGTCTATCTCAATTTTATAAATTTAGTATATGGTGCATTTGAGTTTAGCACATTAATTATCCTAAACTTACACAAGACATATACCTCCTATGGTTTAGAAACCTGATATTTCCTTTGATGATAGTAAAATTAAGAATGATGACTTTGATTTTCTTTCTCTATTCATTCAAGCATACCTTGATAAACACCCCATACACAATGTTATGATTGATAATGGTAAAATTGAAAATGTTTGAACCATGAAATTATTTATGCATTTGGGTTATAATAATAATGATTTACACCACTCTAATAGATCAGTTAGAGTATTTGATAAGACCTCCTGAAAGGTTCTTATCAATATTGATCTACCTTTACAGGTTGGTCCCACACATGTGGTTACTACTTTCTCAGTTATACCTTATATAAGCATCTTTGACATGTTATTGGGATGACCTTGGATACACACTATTCAATTAGTACCTTATACAGTGCATGGGTGTGTTAAGTACATTCATGCCAATTGGATAATTACAATTTTTGATATTTCATATGAGCATCCTCTCAAATAAGAGAAATGCATACCTAGGCAGTTAATGATCAATCTTATTAAGTCTAATCCACCATAAAAGGGTAAATAACAAGCAATCCAATTTACTAGGTGGATGGTACTTGAGAGACCTTTATATTAGAGATAAATAATGGGTTCTACAATTTCCTTGTCTTCTATGTACCATATTTAGATATCTAGGAACCTAAACATATTATTGTTATTTTTGTTTTAAAGAAACCACATAATACATAGAGATGGGTTAAAAGAATCCCTAATCCCTATATTGGTACTTCACAACCCTAGATTCTCATTATACATACATCAAGCATCATATATAATACAGTGATAGATATTACACCTATACATGATCCTTAGTAGTACCACTAGTTTCTTGTACCAGGTTATGAGTGGAGAGATACCTATGATCATCATTTAGATGAGATCATATGATTATATTATCTCTTTTAGAAAATACCAAAAAAAAAGACATTCAAAAAACCTAAAACATTATCGAAACCTACATGTTTTATTGGATTCTTTGCATCTATGTGTTAGTTTCATGTTTAGAACTAACATATCATTTAATCCTACATACATAATACAAAGGCATACACAAATACATGATACACTTATAGGTGTTATGCCTTCCCTCTACTCACGTCATCATGATGTTGGGGGCATCCATCTTCTATGATCTTGATATACATAGGTAGTATGATTTGATGATCACTCTATAATATCATGTTTGAGCTTACATATGTACTTACACATGCCTATTTTCCATGATTATACATTTCACATGGTATTTGATATGATATGTACTTTAAATTTTTTGATAACACATTTTATCCATGGGCCACTATGACATGTTTATGTTGGTTGCTTATGCTTTTCCTTTACACACTTCCTTGAGTGTTTTGCCTTACTATTGCCTTGCTTTTTAAAGCATTTAAATATGATCCATTGTATGTGGCCCCTATGACTAGGATTGCATTATTGGACATTTGAACATGTTATTGAATTCATGGACATTTTGATATGCCATTTCTTTCTTTTTTTGGACATTTGACCAAGTTATGTCCATTCAATTTCATGGCATTTAAACATGCCCCTTATTTGTTATCTTGTTGGAGCATTACCTTTTGACTTTCTTTTGAGTGCTATTATGTGTGTGATTTTTTATTTTATTTTTGAGATTATATTATTACTATCTAGAGGTTGCCATGATATTTATCATGCATCTTAGGCTTACATGTGATCACATTGGTCTTATGTGCTTCAATTATACATCTACCTAGACATATTTCCTTCTATATGCTACATGGTTGAATTCATAGATTTATAGTTGTCTTACCCTTTTTAGATGAGCTAACTACCATGTATTATCTCTCTCTCACCTCAAAGGGGAATATTAATGGGGTCATGTCATGGTGACATGGCTTCCACATTTTTTATAGTTTCTAAATTATAGTGGAGGCATGTTTTGGAAGCATGTTCTCCACAATCACATAGTATACGGTACTTACACTATTTTGAAGATTAGGGAATATCATATGGACATGGATTACACACATTCAAAATTTTAGATTTAGTGGGGGAATAATTTGGAAGCATGTTCTCCACATTCATTTAGTATGGTACTTATAATTTATAGATTTAGTGGGGGCATGTTTTTGAAGCATGTTATCCACACCTACTTAGTTTTTAGTTTTTCTAATTTATAATGGAGGCATGTTTTGGAATCATGTTCTCCACATTGGCATTTATATCAGTTTTAGATTTATTCACATGTAATGGGGGCTAATTTAGAATCATGTCCTCCACACTTACATAATTTTTTGAATTGGCCAAAGCATACAATTATTTGATTTTGATACACATTTATGGAAAAATTCTATACATGGTACCATTTTTACACATAATTTAAACATGAGACAAATATAAGGTGCATATGTTATGCAAAATGTGCCTAATATTGAAAAATCCAAATCAAATTTAGATTCTAAAACTATTACATGTATTGATGCCCAATAGGATTTTATAGACTTTAGTGAGCCCATGTACTGTAATAGTTGGTTCACCTTTTGGTATGATTGGGGTGAATAAAACACTCAATATTTCCAATTTTTTAGTTTGGAATTGATCATCTAAACTCACTAGGTTACAAGTATCATTGGGTTGCATGGTTTAACTAATCACAACTGCTAGGTGTTAACTCAATATTTCTCTAAAGTTAGGGGTATGCTCCTTCCAATATCTCTCTCTCTCTCTCTCTATACACACACACACACACACACACACACACACACACACACACACACACACACACACACACCTCATTGGATATATGCACTTAAAATAATTTTATATAATTATCCTAATCTTAGTTTTATAGCCTTACAATGATACATCTTTTTCAAAAATAACTTGACAATAGGTAAGGTAGTTACATCAACACACATGTGTACTCTTAAACATTGATTTTTAAATTTCAATATATTTTAAGTACTTTTATCCCAGCTTATATGCACTGATTATACACTATAACATGATATTGGTTGCAGGTTAGTCACCAAAAAAGCAATCAAACCTAACTCTAGTAAAGCACTCAAATTCAACTCAAGCAAAGACAAGGTGTGTATACATACTCATATACTTATTCATTTCATTTAAACTAACAATTTAATTACTATATTTTGGAGGGGTAAATGTAGATGATATTTTTTGATTATGTATCATCTCAGTCTTGTACACTTCAAAAATTCATGACCTTGGTTGTTCCTATTAGTTCTACACATGCCTTGCTTCTACAATCCTCACATCTGCTCTATCTTATGCCCCTTGACATATCTATTAGTTCAACCAACATTATATTGATGACACATACATACCATATTATATGTAATTATTAAAATGTATTCATCTTAAACTTATACAAGTTCTAAGCCTATGCCTACTCTCCTTCTCCCTACACATTAACATCTAGGTTAGATAGTAGCGTCAATGTTACTGCCCTAGCGAGAGGATCCTTATTGAATAAGTTAGTAGATAATTACAAATACATGAAATAAACTATGAAATTATCAATATATTAACTCAAATAACTTGAATTAAATTATAATGGCTGAATTACAGAATCGTTGGCCTCTTCAAGGGGGAAACTTATTTTGAGCAAGCTCAATACAATAAATTCATAGATACCTTCATTGGCCTCAACACTTACTTATATACTAAGTATAATATAAGAAACTACTACTTCCCATGAATGTGGGATAAAACAAAATTCTCATGCGTTGACTTACAAAGCATATGTATCCATAATAACTATTACACTAATAAAATAAAGTGAAGGCATAACACGGGTTCCTAACATCCCCTCCCTCTTAGAAAAAGCTTTGTCCTCAAAGATTTAAATGTGGGAATTGGTGTTGAATATAAAAGAGTTGTTCCCATGTGGTATCCTTTGGTTTCATTTCATGCCACTAAATTAAAACCTTTGTGATAGAATGGGAATGAAGTTGGCATGTTCACCTGTTTAAGATTGCCTCTAGCTTGAGAAGGATAACGCCTTCATTATAAAGTTCTTATAAAATAATATGCACTTTAATGTTGGTGCTAAGAACTTTCTTCAAACAAGAGACATGAAATACTAGGTGAACTCAAGAAGAAGGTAGGAGATCCAAATTATAAAAACTGACCCAATCTTCTAGAGAACCTTATAGGGCCCATAGAACTTGGGAGCTAGCTTATGACACCCTTTGAGTTTTAGGGAGGATTGCTTGTATGGATGTAGGTGAAGAAAAACCATATCACCTACTTGAAAAGTGCACTCAAAATGGTGCTGATCAATTTGTTGTTTCATTCAAGTTTGTGCCATATGAAGATTATCCGATAAGGTGTTGAGGATTTGATCCTAGGTTCAGAGAATCATGTTGACCGTTTAAACTAATGAACTAATAGGGGTGTACAGAAGGAGCACTGGTGGTGTTTGACCATAGACTTATTCATATGGAGTCATTTTCATTGAAGTGTGGTAGGAGGTATTGTACCACCATTCAGTGAGGGGGAGCTAGTTTGACTACTAATGTTGTTGGCCTGAGGTGAAGAAATGAAGGAAAGTTTTCAAGTATTTATTGACAATTTCAATCTATCTATCCATTTGGGGATGATATCCAAAAATCATCTTTAGTTGAGTGCCAGTGTAGCAAAATATTTCTATCCAAAAATGGATGGTGAAGGTTGCATCATGATCTAAGATAATAGACACAAGAATGCCATGAAGATAGAAAATTTAGTCCAAGAAAATTTGTTCAATTGTGGAGACGGTATAGGGATGGATGAGGGAAAAATAATAACCATATTTAGAGAGGTGATCAACCACAACCGATATCAATATTTTCCTTATGGATTTAGGGATCCCCTTAATGAAATCCATAGAAATACCAATCCAAATCCTGGTGGGGATGGGCAAGGGTTCAAGCAACTCAAGGATGAGTATTTTTTCATCTTTGTTATATTGGAAGGTATCACATTTAGCCACCATCTATTGAATTACCTTTTTCATTTCCTTCTAGAATAAGTTCATCATGGGTTTTGAGAAACCTTGACTACCCTCTAGATCGAGAAGAATGGAGGTCATAGAATACAACCTATTGAAGATCTATGCTCTGGGGAAGCACCAGATGACCCTTGTATCATAGAGAAGCACCATCTTAAGAATGATATGAAATAGTAGAGGGGTTAGTGGCCAATTGTTGAATGATTTAAGATAATGAGGAGTTATTAACATACCTCTACTATGAAATATCTAACCAATTTGAAATAGGCATGGAAATCAATGAAAGAGAAGCTTGGTCTACAAATGTGTGATATAGAGTATCAACCATAATGTTATCCTTACCTTTCTTATAAGTGATCTCATAGTCATAACCCATGAGTTTACTAACCTATTTTTGTTGTGAGGGGTTGGAGGCCCATTATTCCAAGAAATATGTTAGACTTTGGTGATCAGTTTTGATGCAAAAATGATTTCCCAGTAGGTATGGCCACCACTTATGTACTGCATGCAAAATGGCCATCATTTCCTTCTCATAATTAGATAGTAGTAAATTCTTTCTAGAAAGGGATTTGCTAGTGAATGCAATGGGGCATCCTTCTTGGAGGAAAATAACACCAAGTCCATTACCATAAGTATCACTCTTGATAGTGAAGGTCTTGGCAAAATTTGACATAGCTAAGACAAGTGTAGTACACATAATGTGTTTCAATTCTTCAAATGACACTCAATAGCTTGTGTCCATGTAAAATCATCCTTTTTAAACATAGCTATCAGTGGAGCTATAATCTTCTCATAATCTTTGATAAACTTATGATAGTATCTAGTTAGCCCTAAAAAACCATGGAGGCTTTTGAGTGTTTGAGGATGAGGCCAATTTGTCATAGCAACTATTTTTTTAGGATCCACTCAAACACTTTGGGCTGAAATAATATGCTTGAGATACTCCACTTCATCGTAGGTAAAAGCACATTTTTATTGTTTTACACAAAGATGATGGTCAGAGAGAAGTTGTAGTGTGAGCTCTAGATGGTGGAGATGCTCAGACCATGTTTTACTATAGATGAGGATATCATCAAAGATCAGAATGTATTTTCATAGGTAGGGCAAGAATATTTTATTCATCAATGCTTGGAATGTTGAAGGAGAATTAGTGAGGCTAAAGGGTATAACCAGAAACTCATCGTGGCCATCATGTGTGTGAATATCTATCTTAGGGATATCATCCTCATGAAGTTAGATCTGGTGATATCCAGAGTGGAGATCCAACTTGGATTAAAAATGAGTACCATGAAGCTCATCAAGAAGTTCATCAATAATAGGGATAAAAAATGTATCCTTAATTGTGATATGATTAAGTGCATGGAATTTAATGTAGAGGTGTTATGACCCATATTTTTTATAAACAAGGAGAACTAGGGAAGAATATGGGCTGGTACTGGGGTGAATAATGCCTTACTTTAGTATGTCTCAAACGAGTATCTTGATCTCAGTCTTTTACTAAAATGGGTAGTAGTAGGGCCTAATATTGGGAGGAATGGTTCTAGGAAGGAGCTGAATACAATGGTCCTCTAGCCATAAAGGTGGCAATCTCATTAGTTTAGAAAAAAACATACATACCTATGCAAAATAGTTTATAGATTAGAAGGACTAGTAGAGACCATTTATGGTTGCATTTGAATGGAATGAAGCTAGGCAATGACACCATGTGAATTATTCATAAGAAGCTTTTCCATGTGATGCAAAATGATGATGCTAAGAGACATTAATTATAAGCCTTTCAATGTGTGTTTTTTCCCATTGTCTAAAAATTGCATCCAAATTTTAGCAAAATCCCATAAGATGGGTCCAAGTGTGCATAACCATTAGGATCCCAAAACAACATCACATCTACCTAAGGGTAAGACAAACATGTTAGAGTGAAAATTATAATCTCCATTAAAGATACACACATTGAAACACTTCCCTTTGTAAGGTAATATGCCCCCATTGGCAATCATGACTTCAAAGTTGGAGCAAGGATAGATAAAATAATTAGTTTATTTGGTGATCCAAGGGTCAGTGAAGTTATGAGTGCTACTAGAATCAATAATTATTGTGAGAGGGAACTTATTGAAGTAACTCCTAAATCATATGGTTTATGCGGTAGTGAATTCTACTAATTCATGAAGAGAGATATTTGGTTGGTCTTCTTGAGAAGTAGGTTCCATAATCGACTGAACTTCTTTTGGATCATCTATTATATCCTAAACATTTTCCCAATTTTTAGTTTTGGGTGGAGAGTCCACATCTAATAGGTAGATCTTTTTCTCAACACATCAATGTCATTGAGTGAATTTGTCATCACAATTATAACATAGTCCTTTTCTTTACGAGCTCACGTCTTTGCTTTAGTCAAATGCTTGATATGAGTGGTTTTAGGGGCTGGGATTGTTTGAGATCATTGTGGACCTATATTTTTTAATGGAGCAAAATTTGATTTGAATCATTGATGGGTTGTGATCTTGTCCTTTACTAACTTAGCCAACCCTAAGGATTCCATAATCATGTTGGGTTGGAAAAATTTGACCTCAAATCGAATTACATATTTCAGTCCACTAACAAAGCAACTTTTGAAGAATTTATCAGACAATCCCTCTATGTAATTGGCTAGTTTTTTAAATTCTATTTGATATTCACTCATAGTTCCTATTTGGTGTATTCATATAAAATGCCCAAATTGGTAGTTTGAGTGTGTATCCATAGGTCCTTCTTGCATGCTCTTGTGACCCTTCTAAACACTTTTTTTTTTAAATTTCTAGTCAGTTATAGCCTTATAAATGATCATTCTAGCTCAGTCAGACTCTATTTCCTAGGCCAATCGTGATCCCCCAAGTCTTGAGCCTATAGGATAGGAATGCCATACCTAGACTATAGCACCAGACCCTAGGGTGTCCCATTTTTGGTGTTCCTATCCCTTTGAAATTTGATTCCAAATGGCTATTTTCATTCAATTTTTATCTCTCATTATGTCAGCCTAACATGAATACATTTATCCCATGACCAATAATTCCCTATAAAAACACATCCAAAGCTCATTTACAAGGGGGGTGAAAAATCTTACAAAGCAAGCAAGAATACAAGAAAACTACTAAGGCAAAATTTCATATTCTCTACACAGAGTCACCCAACACAACTAAAAATTTATTCAAACCCTCGTACCAGTCTCTAACCACCTCAAACACTCTCAATTTAGCATTTTTTCATCCACATCACATTATTTCACAAAGTACTTTAGGTGGGAGAACTACATATAGATTGATCCCTCTTTAGAATATTTGTATGTAGGCAATGTGCCCATACAAGGGGTGTGGATCACATGTTCAGTATATCTTACACACACTAATCCCCCATTTTTAAGTGATTCAAACCTTATATATCAAGCATGATGGAGGGTTAGGGTTTGAATATTAAATCATCTCTATAATGAGTTCCATCAGTATTCAACACTCAAGATTTCACAATCAAGATTACATAGGAATAACATAAAGAACCCATAAAGCTCAGGCTTTGTGACCAATTTAGATAACAACGATAGGAGTGGACAACAACACCAGACCCTAAAGTGTCTTAATTTCAATGCTCTTATCTTTTCATTGAATGAAAGCTAGATTCTGATTTGTCACACTATCTCAATCTTGCATAGCCAGTTTTAGATCCTATCTCAGCTATTTCAGCCTATTTATAGCTAAGTTATTATTTCTCCTTATTCATTGCTATTTTTAGAAAGGTAAAAAAGATAGATAAATTATACAAATAATGAATATAATTATTGTAATATTATTTACTGATTTATTAATCCAAACCCTTAACTAAAATAGGCATAAAAATCTATTATTCCCAAAATAGTTAAATCATTTGGTGAACCTGACTTACTTCATTTGCACACAAAACCCTAGAAACCCTAGGGAAACTTCCTTGCTGATTTTTTCTAGTATTTTTCTAATTTTTTCTGCATATTTAAATAAAAATTTCACATTTAATTTTTAAAATTCACCATAGTAATTTAAAAATCATTTATTTCAAACCCTAATTGAATAGACTAGGTCCCTTTGCTTCTTTAAGTATCACCTTACATGTTTGTAAACTTCATATCCTTTTTATGCATATTCCAATTCACTATTTTTCAAATCTTAGATTACATTTATTAAATCTTCTCTTTCATTTTTTAAGTTTTTTTCCTTATGCCACCTAAGCTCCTTGCATCTCCTCCTTTGAGATGAAGTGAAAGACTTAGTGGTAACCATCCTTAATTCACCAAAATTCTTTCAACCCATCCATATACCATAGATAAATAACTAGTTCAGTTTTCTGCTTTAGATTCTACATATCTAGATTACACTAATTTCCATGATGATAATTTTGACAATGAGCAATATGAGAATAAAAATGATGATACACACATTGATGTTCATGACCCACCACATTGGGTTCTTGATCCACTTTTACCTATTGTTGATAATGATGTTATCATCAATAAAGATTTGATTCTATAAAATTTTAAAGAGAGACTTAGAGAACAACCCCAAGATCATGCTCTTATCTTACAATCTATCATGAAAATTAAAAAGACTAAGCAAGTTGAGTCTTTCATTCCTTTAAAACAACTAGTTGCAAATGACAGTACACAGGTAATTATGTCTCAACAACCCCTATAGGAGACCAACCTTCTTATGAGGCACTTCTAATTATGACTAATACATTTTTGTCTCTTGATGTGGCTACCCTTGTATAAGAGATAAAATCTCTTCAATCCAAGGTGCTACATCTTGAGCAAGGTGACTTTAGACCAACATAGGCCTTAGATTCTTTTTCTCTACTCCATACACCATTTCCACATCATATTGATTCGACACCCTTACCACCAAGTTTTATTCAACTTGAGCTCACTCTATATGATGGCAAGGGTGAGTCAGAGACAGACTTGAGATATTTTCATGTAGAATGCTTAGACTATGTATCAAATTAATGGTTATTAACCAAGCTATTTCCATGGAGTTTAAAGGATTATGCTCTATAATAGTTTTATAGTCTACCAAATCATTCGATCAATGCATTCAATCCTTTAGCTGACATATTCCTAACTCATTTAAGCATTAACATAGGTGAAAAGGTTTATAATGCCTGAGTTACACAATAGAAACAAATGTCAAATAAGCATCTCATAGATTATGTTCTTTGATACAAGACTATCTTGGCTAAAATGACTAGCCCCATGGTCAATCAAGAATTATAAGATCTCATCAAATAAATTCTTCTACCATCTTTACATGAGTCAATAATATCCAAAAAAATCTCTTCCTTTACTGAGTTATGTCATACACAGAGGAAAGGGAAGTCAAATTAATTTCAATGGGCAAACTTAAGTACACAAGCATATCAAAAACTAAAAACAAGAGTAACAATAAAGTCCCATACAAATTAAAGGTTAATGATAGTAAAATTCAAAGTCAACCTATAGTTAATGCGGCTTCAGAGCCCTCTTAGTGAGTGGTTTTATTAACACCTCCTTGGTGAGCCTTTACCAATCTACCAGTATCTCCATCCAAAGTCTTATAGTAGTTATTAGAATGAAATATCATATCTCTCCCTCTTATTTGGGAAGTTGATACAACAAAGCCTCTTCCACATAGACATGATTAGAATGCATTTTGTGATTTTTATAGGGAACCAAGCCACACAATAAACAAATGTATTAATTTAAAACACAAGATTAAAGAATTGATAGATGGCAACCTTATTGATCTTGGCACTCCAGTTGAGCCTCCTCAAGTAAAGCAAGCACAAGACAAGGCTTCAATTTTTTTATCAAATCCTTTTCCACAACATTCTAGACAAGAGATAGGGGACACATCAAGTGTTCGCCATGCATATCATACACACCATCCACCAAATACATATCATGACATCCAAGAAGGTAAGATAATGCATGATGTAGATCATGGCATTGACAATAATTGAGAAATAATCAATCAATAAACACAAAAGGCAAGAAGCAAGAAAATACAAAAGAGGCCAAGGGGCCAAGCAAATAAAAAAGATTGGCATGAGGGCTAAAAGAAAATAAAAGAGTATAAGAAAAGGACATTGGAAAATGTCCTAAGGAACACACAAGAATAGAAGTAAAGGACATTTGTAAATGTTCTAAGGCACACACAAGAGATAAAATAAGAACTAAAAAATGCAATCACATAGAGCTACACAAAGCAAGAAAGGAAGGCATATAAATCATAGAAATATGGTTACATTTAACTAATAAAAAAAAGAAGTAAAAATATGTAAAACATGTAGTACAAGACTAGGTATATGCTAAAAAATACACAAGTGCTATATATCTGTGTAAGCTAGTAAGTAATGTACATCAACATGATAAATAGAGTGTGTGGTGTAGGAATGACATAAATTAGATGGTGTAGTCATGTAGAAGATGCCCCAGTGGATAGATATGTCATTGTATGTTTCTAATATATAGGTAAGATGCCCCTTCAATGGTTAGAATGAAGTAATTAAGGATCTAGGTGTCACTGCACACACTCAAAGAAGATCAAGTGAAGCATGGTAATGTAGATAAATTGACAAACAATAGCATAAAACAATAAAATATAAGTCTAGAGTGGTAGTAGGAATGTAAATCATGGATAATGCATATAGTTGAAATGTTTTTGGTGTTTTGAATTATTTGAATGTTTTTATATTTTGAAATTTTGTATTATTTTTGGTATTTTGAAATTTTGTATTGTTTTTGGTATTTTTAAAATAATCTAAGTAAAATAAATCATAAGGAAACTATGTACAAGAAATTTAAAGGAAGCTATATACAAGTAATCTAAGAAATTATATACAAGTAAAATTGAAAAATTATGTACAAGTAGAAAGTAGTTATGTACAAGTTAGTTGAGAAATTATGTACAAGTAAGCTAAGAAAAAATGATACTGATCGATGAGTCTCAGAAGAGACTCCCTATCATGGTGTCATGTTTCAAACAAAGGAATCATGTGTGATTAGGAAGCATGAGAGAATGACTAAGATTGTGGCTCTAAAAGTTATGTATGCTGTAAATGCTCTAAAATCTATGTAGTAGAAACTGACTGTGAGGTCCCCTTGTAACTATAAGAAGTGAATAAAATTGTAGGATTATTAGGGACCCATCTGGTAGTAGAATAAGCTCTTTGAACATGTGATCTATGTGTAGAGGCATGGGACCTCAATGATACTACCTTGGGTGTAAACACTTTAGCTAAAAATTGTCTAGAGTCCTAAAATTGTGGTTGATTTAGAAGAGGCCTCTATGGAAGTATATGAACTCTCTATGTTGGCGATGGAGGCCTTGACTGTGTCTAAATTTTAACTAGAGGAGGAACTAAAACTAGTGGAGGAGATAAAACTATTAATTATAGATTATTAGATGGTTTTGAAGTGGGGAGTGGTAACTCATATGGAACTCCACCAACTATAACAACTTGATTAGCGTTAATGAATTTCATTCATTTGTGAACTATAGAAGGTACTACATGAAGTTTTTCAATCCATGGTCAACCAAGGAACATATCAAAGACTCCTACACTAGGAACTATAGTAAATGGTGTAGCCACATATCTTGGACCAACATATAGAGGAAGTATGATCTCACCCAATGAACTTTGTATGTTCCCATTGAATCCATTCATAACTATGTATATCAAGGTAATATCCTTCTCTAAATATCCCAAATGTTATAGTAATGTCATAGTGCACATATTCACATTGGTTTCGTTATCTATAAGAACACTATGAATGGGCTGATGATTAATGTAACCTATGATAAAGATTACATGGTAATATGAATCATCCTTAATGATCTCTTTCTCTAAGAAGGAGATGGAAGGTTTAGCTGGAACTTTGGAATTATACACACCAATCATGTTGCTCAAAGGATGTGACTCAACTGAAGGTGCTTGATAAATAGCTGGTAGAGGGTCTGCATGATATGCATTGTGAACACTTGATGTGTCCCTTATCTCTTGTTTAGAATGTTTTGGGAAAGTATTTGAGAAAATATTTAAAGCCTTATCCTATGTTTTCTTTACCTGAAGAGACTCAACTCGAGTGCCAAGATCAATAAGGTTACCATTTATCAAGTCCTATATCTTATGTCACAAACTGATGCATTTGTTTGTTGTATGGCTTGGTGTCTTATGAAAATTTCAAAATGCATTCTAATCATATCCATGTAGAAGAGGCTTTGTTATATCAACTTACTGAATAAGAGGGAGAGATACGATATTGCATTCCAATAACTATTTTAAGACTATATCTATAGATATTGGTAGATTGGTAAAGGCTCACTAAGGAGGTGTTGATAAAACCATTCACTGAGGGGGCTCTAAAGCTGCATTAACTATAGGTTGATTTTGACTTTTGATATCATTAAATTTTAATTTGTATGGTACTTTAATATTACTCTTGTTTCTTGTTTTTGATATGCTTGTGTACTTTAGTTTTCCCATTGAAATTAATTTGACTTCCCTTTAATTTAGTGTATGACATAACTCAATAAAGGAAGAGAATTTTTTGAAAATTATTGACTCATGTAAATATGGAAGAAGACTCTATTTGAAAAGATCTTATAATTCTTGATCAACCATGAGGATAATCATTTTAGCCAAGATAGTCTTATATCAAAGAACATAATCTGTGAGATGCTCATTTGACCTTTATTTTTATTGTGCAAATTGGGCATAAAAAACTTTATCACCTATGTTAATGCTAAAATGAGCTAGGAATATGTTAGCTAAAGGATTGGATAATTGATCGATTGATTTGGTAGACTATAGAACCTTTATAGAACATAATCCGTTAAACTCTATGGAGATAGCTTGGTAAATAACTAGTCATTTGGTACATAGTCCAAACATGATGCATGAAAAGCTTTGAAGTGTATCTCTGGATCACCCTTGACATTATATAGAGTGAGCTTGGGTTAAAAAAAACTTGGTGGTAAGGGTGTAGAATCATTATGACATGTCAATGGTGTATGAAGTAGAGCAAAACAATCCAAGGTTTGTGTTAATATAAAGGTACCTTTCTCAAGATGTAACACCTTGGATTAAAAATATTTTATCTCTTTCACAAGGGAAACCACATCAAAGGACAAAGTTGTATTAGTCATAACTAAAGGTACCTCATAGGAAGGTTGGGATACTATAGGGGGTTGTTGAGACATAATTTCCTCGTTAGTGTTATTTTCAACAGGTTGTTCTGAAGGAATGGAAGACTCAACTTGCTTATTCTTTTTAATTTCCATGATAGATTGTAATATAAGATCATGGTCTTAGAGTTGTTCCCTAATCTCTCTTTAAAAAATTTTAGAATCAAATCTTTATTGATGACAACATTATTATCAACAATAGGTGGAAGCGGATCAAGAGCCCGATGTGATAGGTCATGAACATCAATGTGTATCATCATTGTTATTCTCATATTTCTCATTATTGAAATTATCCTCATAGAAATTAGTGTAATATGGATGTATAGAATTTATATTAGGAAACTAAGTTGATTGTTTATCTGTGGTATATGGATGGGTTAAAGGAATTTGGGTGAATTTAAGAGGGTTGCTACTAAGTCTTGCACTTCATCTCAAAGGAGGAGATGCAATGAGATTAGGTAGAATAAGTAAAATAACTTGAAAAATGAAAGAGAAGTTTAAATAAATGTAATCCAGGATTTTAAAAATAATGAATTAGAATATGTAAAAAAAAGGATACGAAGCTCACAAACATGTAAGGTGATACCTCAAGAAGCAAAGGGACCTAATTTATTCAACGAGGGTTTGAATGAAATGATTTTTAAAATTACTATGGTGAATATTAAAAAATAAATGTGAAATTTTGATTTAAATATGTAGGAAAAAACCAAAAATATACTAGAAAAATCAACAAGGAATTTTCCTAAGGGTTTCTAGGGTTTTTGTGCACAAACAAAGTAAGTCAGGTTCACCAAATAATTTAATTATTTTGAGAATAATGGATTTTTAATCCTATTTTATTTAAGGGTTTGGATTAATAAATAAGTAAATAATATTTCAATAATTATAGTCTTAATTTTTATAATTTATCTATCTTTTTTAACTTTCTAAAAATAACAATAAATAAGGAGAAATAATGACTTAGTTGGAAACAGGCTAAAATGGCTGAGACAAGATATAAAATTAGTTATGTAAGATTGGGATAATGTCACAAATAAGAATATATATTTCATATGATGAAAGGATAAGAGCACCAAAAATAAGACACTTCAGTGTTTGGTGATGTTGTCCACTCCTATCACTATTGTCCAAATTGGTCACAGAGACCTGAGCTTTCTAAGTTCTTTGCATTGTTCTTATTTGAGCCTGCCTATGAAATATTGAGTGCTTAATGTTGACATATCTCATTATAGAGATGATTTAATCTTCAAACTCTAACCCTCCATCATGATTGATAAACATGATTTGAATCACTTGAAAAGGGGGGTTAGTGTGTGTAAGATTTACTAAATGTGTGATCCACACCCCTTGTGTGGGCATGTTGCCTACATACCAATACTCCAAAGAGGGATCAAGCCATATGTAGTTCTCCCACATAAAGTACTTTGTGTAATAGTGTGATGTGAATGAAAAAATACCAAATTGAGAGTGTTTGAGGTGGATAGGGACTGGTATGAGGGTTTGAATACGTTTTCAACTGTGTTGGGTGACTGTATGCAAAAAATAGAAAAGTTTACCTTAGTAGTTTGATTATACTATTTTTTGTTTTTTAAAATTTGTCACCTCCCTTGTAAATGAGTTTTGAAAGGATTTTATAGGGAACTATTGGTCATGGGTTAAATGTATTCATGTTAGGCTGACATAATGAAGGATATGAATCAAATAAAATTAGTCATTTAGTCTCAAATTGTAAAGGGATATGAGCATAAAATATAGGAAAACTTATGGTTTGACATTATAATATAGGTATGGTACTCTTATCCTATAGGATCAAGACTTGGGGGATCAACATTGGCCTAAGAAATAGAGTTTGGTTGAGCTAGAATCATCATTTGGAGAGCTATAGATGACTGGAATTGAGAAAAAATGTGTCTATAAGGGTCAAAGAACATGCAAGAAGGACCTATGGATTGGGAATCATAAGCCACACTCAAAATACCAATTTTAACATTTTATATGATTACATTTCCCCTTCCTTTATTCTAATGATGTAGAAAAGTGAAATACTAGGATAAAGGAAAAATATAAAGCATACTTGAACTTACCAACAAGGGTAAAACCCATAAATATGTGTGATGTTGAATGATATTGAGTGATTTTGGGTATGTACTATACCAAAAGTAATATTACAAACGAAGTTGAGTGCTTAATTCCTCGAGAGTGGATCAAGAATGTAAAGGCTAGCCCTTTGGATCCATCATTGCGTACTAAGTGAAGTTATGTGATCATGCATGTACTAATCAATGTTTGGACTATGTGTCCAATCCATTTGAGTAGGTGGGTCAATAATACAAAGATTAGCTAGTTCTTTGGTTCCATCATTGCACACTAAGTGAAGTTATGAAATGATATCACTATGAATGTGTATCATATGAGATGGTTCCTAAAGCCTATGAATGATCTATAATTTGATAATGTGGTATGAATAGTTGAATGTGTATTGAGAACTAGGTGAATGTTGGCCACTCCAAAAGGTGGAGATTAGGCTTGTATGAAAACCACTCCAAAACTAGGAACTAGGCTTATATGAAATCCACTCTAAAATGATGCCAACCACCTAAAGATGGAATAAGGTATGTAACTATTGAGAATACCTAGGTAATGTACTAAAATTAGAAAGAAAAGAAGGTAAATGTGTGACTCACATTTCCCCCAATCACTGGTGTCTATATCATGGATTTGATCTGAAAGTTATACCAACTACCTAATATAAAATTGGAAGTGAAAGCCATCATGCCATGCATGATTCCCCCTATATCTAGATTCTATAAGAAAAAATATAATAAAACTATTGATTCTAAACTATACTATAGCTGAAAAAAATATAACTAAACTTATCTTTTTTTCTATTTTTGGAAAATCTAGGTTTTTTGTTGTTTGGAAAAGAGCACCAAAAAGAAGACACTCTACTATCTAGAACTATAGTTTAAGTATGTCACTCTTGTCATTTGATATTTATGATCATTTTTCTATGTTCATCACTATTTTCTTGGTCTATTTTTATTAGTTTGAATTTTGATTACTATTTTGAGTGTTCTAAAAACTAGTTTTTGACCGGTAGAAGGCTATGATCTGTATGATAAAACCCTTGATTAATTCCCCCTCTTCTGAGGGTAGGAATGAAGACCCTAAAATGATTTCCCTTAGAAAAAGAGCCCTTCAAGTGTGTTATGCTATGAAATACATGATATATCAATGATAATTAAAAAGATATCTCAAAAAATAGCATAATTTATATTAGATATTGTTAGATCAATAGGGGTATGTCTAGATATATGTAACAATATAATAGCATGTGCAATATACTGAACTAAAAGTGGAAATGTTAATTATTAGTTGTTAAGGATGGATAAAGCATGATGTTCATCATGACATTCAAGAAGGCAAGATAATGCATGATGTGGATCATGGCATTGAAAATAATGAGAAGCAAACAAGAAACAAATACACAAGGCAAGAAGCAAAAAGCATACAAAAGTGCTAAGGGGCCAAACAAATAAGGAAGATTGGCATGAGGGCCACAAGTACATAAAAGAGTACAAGTAAAGGACATTAGAAAATGTCCTAAGGCACACACAAGAGACAAAATAAGAACTAATAAATGCAATCACATCTAGTTATGCAAAGCAAGAAATGAAGGCATGTAAATGCTGGAAATACAATCACATCTAACTAATTAAATCAAGAAGTGAAAGTATGCAAAATATGGAGTACAACATTAGGTAGATGATAAGAAATACATAAGTGATATATACTAGTGAGTGTTAATAGATTAATTTGTGTAAGCTAATAAATAATGTACATTAACATGATAAATAGAGTGTATGGTGTAGGAATGACATAATCTGGATGGTGTAGTCATGTAGAATATGCCTCCAATGGGTACATATGTTGATGTATGTCTCAAATGTAGAAGTAGGATTACCCCTTAATGGGTAGAGTGAAGCAATCAAATATCTGGGTGTCACTGCACACACTTCAAAGAAGATCAAGTGAAGCATGGTAATGTAGATAAATTGACAAATAATAGCATAAAACAAAAAAATGTAAGTCTAGCATGGTAGTAGAAATGTAAAGCATGGATGATGCATATAGCTGAAATTTTTTTGGTGTTTTGAGTTATTTGAATATTTTTGTATTTTGACATTTTATTTTTTGGTATTTTTAAATATTTTATTATTTTTAGTATTTTGAAATATTTCTATATACAAGTAAAAAGAAACTATGTACAAGTAAGCTGAAAAATTATGTACGAGAAAGACTGAGAATAAATGATACTAATGATGAGTCTCAGAAGAGACCCCTTATCATGGTGTCCACTATCAAATAAAGGAATCATGCGTGATTGTGAAGCATGAGGGAAGGGCTATGAATATGATTTTGAATACTTGGATTCATTGTCAGTATCTTGGAAATCATAATAACATGTATTGTTCCACTCATCATTATCATCTTGATTTGAAACCAATGGAATGCTAGTGTTGAATTTTTTTGTATCTGGATCCTTTCCTTTGATAAATTATGTCTGTGAATTATTTTCCTTAAGATGTTCAATAAATCCCAAATGTTGATGAAAAACATTATCAATTGCTAGAATAGTAGTGATGCCTTGAGCATTCTTGCCCAACCCTTGACCTTGATAATCAAACTATTGTAAATATTTTTGACCAAACCCATACTGATTTGAAAGTTGAGCCTCATTTTGGAGAGGTATATTTGCATATTTTTAAATCTTTACCAGTGTTTGTGGTATTTTTTATTGCTATGATTTTTCTTTTTGATCCTTTTATTATTTTGAGTTATGCTTTGGTAACCACTTTTGTACTGTTTCTAAATTGGACCCTTTGTGAATGTGTTCTTGTGTCACTATGGATTGCTTGATAGATTTACCTTGTATAGGGTCCTCATTAGAAATTATCTATTGTATATATTTTTTCAATGTCAAACATGAATCTGTGTGATGCCCATGCATTCTATGATATGCACAATAATATCTAGATATTCTCACTAGATGTAGAGGAGGTAGTTTGATCAACTTAGATTTAATAATTTATCTTAGTACCTCACTTGAAGTCTTATTTTATCTTTGAATGATTTTTGAATCACTAGCTATAAATTAACTTTGTTGTGATTTCTTGTTTTGATATGTAACATTGCTTGTAACCAATTGACTAGGTGAAGGTGCATATACATGATTCACACTAGGGTGCCTTTGAGGCTTTTGTATTATAATATAATTTACAAATGTTGTGATATTTTCATGTAATATCTAATTCTGAATTTGCAAATCTAAAATGAACTTGCTTATACTAGTGATCTGATCCCTTAGAGTCTCACAAGTGCAAACCCTAGTTGTTTCTGATTGAACATGTAAGCACATATGTTGAAGAGGGTTTGAAGAATCTATAGGATAAATTTATGCATTAAGAATAATAGTATAGGATGAATCATCTTTTGGAGAGGTGATATCATAGACTTGGTCAGAGGGAAAGTAGTTATCACCTTCTTGAGGGAGAGGAGGAGAAGGAAATTCTTTCCTATGCATAAGATATGATATTGAAACTTGGCAGGTGGTTATTAGCTTACGTAATGGATCCTATAAGTATGAAATGATTTTATTCTTAATTGAATTACACATAATAGAGAGATAACATGTTAAAGAAGTAATGAAATATGACATATATTTGAATTGGTCTTAAAATAACATCTACATATGTGTTTATGTTATTTTTGAATCCATGCCAAATGAAAGGAAACAAGCATGCAAGAAAAACTAGAAAACTTGGCACAAGTAAATCATGATTAATAAAATTGGAATATTCATCCCAATGTGCAAAAATCAAAATTTTAATTTTGAAACATTAAGGTAGGGTTTGAAAATACTAGGACCTAGTATAGGTAACTAGGGTTTGAAAGAAAATGATTTTTAAAATTACTATGGTGAATTTTAAAAAATTAATGTAAAATTTTGATTTATATATGCAGGAAAAATAAAAAATGTACTACTAAAATTATCAAAAGTTTCTTTAGGGTTTTTGTGCACAAATGAAGTACATCGAGTTCACCAAATGATTTAACTTTTTTAAGAATAATAGAATTTTATTCTTATTTTAGTTAAGGGTATAGATTAATAAATTAGTAAATAATATTGTAATAATTATAGTCCTGATTTGTATAATTTAATCTATATTTTTAACCTTTCTAAAAATAGTAACAAATAAGGAGAAATAATGACTTAGTTGGAAACATGCTGAAATAGTTGAGACAATGTCTAAAAATAGATGTGTAGGACTGGGATAGTGTTGCAAATTAGAATCTAGCTTTCATTTTGTGAAAGGATAGGAGTGCTAAAAATAGGACACTTTGGGGTCCAGTGCTATTGTCCACTCCTACTGCTATTGTCCAAACTGGTCACAGAGACCTGATCTTTTTAGGTTCTTTGCATTATTCTTATGTGAACCTACCTATAAAATATTGAGTTCTTAATGTCGATGGAACTTGATATAGAGATGATTTAATATTCAAAATCTAACCCTCCATCATGCTTGAAAAATATGATTTGAATCACTTAAAAATGGGGGGGGTAGTGTGTATAAAATGCACTGAACGTGTAATCCACACCCCTTATATGGGCACGCTACCTAGATACCAATACTTTGAAGAGGGATCAAGCTATATGTAGTTATCCCACCTAAAGTGCTTTGTGTAATAGTATGATGAAAATGCAAAAATTCCAAATTGAGAGTGCTTGAGGTGGCCAAGGACTAGTATGAGGGTTTGAATATGTTTGTAGCTGTATTGGGTGACTGTAAATAGAGAATAGAGAAGTTTACCTTAGTAGTTTACTTGTATTCTTGATTGCTTTAGAAGATTTTTCATATCCCTTGTAAATGAGCTTTAGATGGAATTTTATAGGGAACTATTGATCATGGGTTAAATGTATTCACACTAGGCTCACATAATGAAGGATAAGAATCAAATGAAAATAGCCATTTGGGCTCAAATTACAAAGGGATATGAGCACTAAAAATGAGACACCATAGGATCCAAAACTATAGTCCAGGTATGGTGCTCCAATTGTACAGGCTTGAGACCTAAGGGATCAAGATTAACCTAGGAAATAGAGTCTAACTGAGCTAGAATCATTGTTTAGAGAGCTATTAATGAGTAGAAATGAGCAAAAAGGTGTCTAGAAGGGTCACATGAGCATGCAAGGAGGATCTATGGATTAGGTGTCATAAGCCACACTCAAACTACCAATTTTAACATTTTATATGTCTATAATAATTAAATAATGTCCAAGTTATGTCATTCCTACACCACACACTCTAATTATCATGTTGATGTACATTACTTACTAGTTTACATAGATTACTCTATCAACATTCACTAGTATATAGTATTTGTGTATTTCTTAGCATATACCTAGTCTTGGACTACATGTTTTGCATACTTTCACTTCTTGATTTAAATATTTAGATGTGATAGTATTTAAAATATTTACATGATTTCCTTTCTTGTTTTGAGTAGCTAGATGTGATTGTATTTTTCAGTTCCTATTTTATACTCTTGTGTGTGCCTTAGGACATTTGCCAATGTCCTTTGCTTTTACTCTTCTATGTGCTTATGGCCCTTGTGCCAACCTTGATTATTTTCAATTATATATGTATATATGAATTTGAACATGTTTTGTATGCTTGATTTCTAATTTGAGTGACATGTGTCCATGTCCCTTGTTTTCTTGGCCACTTTTGTATTCTTCTTACTTCTTACCTTGTATGCTTATTACTTATTTGCTTCTCTTTATTTGTAATTCCATGATCCACATCATGCATTATCCATTTTTTTGGATTCCATGATGGATATCATGCTCCATCCCTCCTTGAAAAATAAAAACTAACAACTAAAATTTCCACTTTCAATTCAGTATATTGCACATGTTATTACATTGTTACGTCTATCTAGGCATACCCTGTTGATCTAATAACATCCAATACAAACTATGCTATATCTTGAGACATGTTTTTGATTGTCATTACTATATCATGTATTTTTTATCATAACACACTTACAAGGCTCTTTCTTTTGAGGGTAGTCATTGTAGGGTCTTCATTCCTACCCTCAAAAGAGGGGACAACAAACAAGGGTTTTGTCACAAAGATCAGAGCCTTTTACTGATCAAAATTAGTTTTCAGAACACTCAATATAACATTTAGAATTCAAACCAAGAAAAATAGACTAGAAATAGAGTGATGAATATAGAATAGTAATAAAAAATAACAAAGGACAAGAGTGCCATACTTGGACCATAACACTAGATTAAAAAAGTGTCCTTTTTTTAATGCTGCTGTCTAAATAGTAAAAAACCTAGATTTTTTTAGAAATAGACAAAAAGGTAAGTTTAGTTATCATTTTTCAACTATAGTATATTTCAAAATCAGTAGTTTTAATATAGTTTTTCTCAAAAAATCTAGATATAAGGGGCGTCATGCATGGCATGATGGCTCTCACTTCTAGTTTTAGATTGGGTAGTTGGTATAACTTCCAGATCAAAATCTATGTTACAAACACTAGTGATTAGGGGCAATGTACATGGTACATTTGCCTTCTTTTCTTTCTAAGTTTAATACATGACCCAGGTATTACTAGTAGTTGTGTGCTTTATTCCATCTATAGGTGGTTGGCATCATTTCAAAGTGGCTTTTATATAAGCTTAGTTCTTAGTTTTGGAGTGGCTTTCATACAAGCCTAATCTCCACCTTTCAAAGTGGCCAAGATTGGCCTAGTGCTTAGTACACATTCAACTATCCACACCACATTATCAAATTACAAAGCATTCATGGGCTTCAAGAGCCATCTCATATAACACATATTCATATTGATATCAGTTCATAACTTCACTTAGTAGGCAATGATGGATGTAAAGGACTAGCTAGCCTTTATATTCTTGAGCCACCTACTCAGAGGGATTAAACACATAGTCCAAACATTGATTAACACATGCATGATCATAACACTTCACTTAGTGGGTGATGATGGAGCCAAAGGGCTAGCCTTTGCATTCTCGATCCACTCTCAGGGAATTGAGCACTCAACTCCATTCACAATATTAATTTTGGTACAACACATACCTAACATTACCCAATATTACTCAGCATCATTCAACATCACACATATTCATGGGCTTCACCCTTGCAAGTAAGTTTGGGTACGCTTTCTATTTTACTTTTATCCTAGTATTTCATTTTGCTGCATCACTAGAATAAAGGGGAGGTAAATGTAGTCATATAAAATGTCAAAATTGGTAGTTTGAGTGTGGCTCGTGACACCCAATCCATAGGTCCTTTTTGCATGCTCGTGTGACCCTTATATACACCTTTTTTTCTCATTACTAGTCATCCATAGCCTTCCAAACAATCATTTCAGCTTAGCTAGACTAAATTTCCCAAGCCAATCCTGATCCCCCAGGTCTTGAGCCTATAGAATAGGAGTGCCATACCTAGACTATAACACTGAACCCTATGGTGTCCCATTTTTTGAACTTTTATCCCTTTGTAATTTTAGCCCAAATGACTATTTTCATTTGATTCATATCTTTCATTATGTCGACCTAGCATGAATACATGTAACCCATGACCAATAGTTCCCTATAAAATCTGATCCAAAGTTTATTTACAAGGGGGTGATAAATCTTAAAAATCAATCAATAATATAAGTAAACTACTAAGTCAAACTTTTTTATTTTCTACATACAGTCACCCAACCTAGCTGCAAACATATTCAAACCCTCATACCAGTCCCTAACCACCTCAAGCACTCTCAATTTGGTATTTTTGCATCCACATCACACTATTTCACAAATGAATTTAGGTGGGAGAACTACATATGGCTTGATCTCTCTTCAAAGTATTGATATGTAGGTAGTGTTCCCACACAAGGGGTGTGGATCAAATGTTCAGTGCATCGTACACACACTAACCCCCTCATTTCAACTGATTTAAATCTCGAATATCAAGCATGATGGAGGGTTAGGGTTTGAATATTAAATCATCTTTATAATGATCTCCATCGATATTCATCACTCTATATTTAATAGGTAGGCTCACATAAGAACAATGTAAAAACCCCAAAAAGATCAGGTCTATGTGACTAGTTTGAACAATAGCAGTAGGAGTGGACAACAACATCGGACCTCGAAGTATCTTATTTTTGGTGCTCCTGTCCTTTCAGTAAATGAAATATAGATTTTGATTTGTGACACTATCTTAGTCCTACATAGCTAGTTTCAAATCCTATCTCAATCATTTCAACCTGTTTCCAGCTACGTCATTATTATTATTTTTTAATTTATAATTTTAGAAAGGTAAAAAAGATAGATAAATTATACAAATCAAGACTGTAATTATTGCAATATTATTTACTGATTTCTTAATCTAGACCCTCAACTAAAATAGGAATAAAACTCTCTTTTTTATAAAATAGTTAAATCATTTGGCGAAGTTTAGTGAGTGCTCTCATGAAATCATCAAAATCACTAGGGCCAAACTATTACAATATGAAGGTGCAAAACTCAGTCCATCTAGGCTCATCATGAGCCTTGGTATACTAACGATATCATTGAAGGGCTCTATGTTCCAAGTGAAAGGATGAAAGTGAGACATTGTTGGCCTCAAAATTATTATGCAGACTAAAATCTTGTTCTGCTTGATAGATCTTCTAGTTAGATCAACACCATTGAATCAAGGAAAATTAAGCTTCAGCCCTCAAAAATTGCTAGAAGAAGAAAACCTAATGTCTGAAGAGTGCTCTAGATGTCATCTATTATTCATGGTGGTATGTTGAATATAGAGGATGAGAATGTTTTCATCAATATCTTTGATGTGGATCTTGAGGGTGGCAATTTCATCATCCATGTTTTTTGCTCATGTTCGGTTACTACCATGACTAGAATAAGATGTATTTTTTTATAGTGGGTAGGAAAAATAGAGTTAAGACATGTTTAGTATAGGATTTTTTTAATTTGGATGAAATCAAAAGGGACAAAGGTGTGTTTACTATTTTTTTTGCATAGTGGGAGTATGATTGACAAAGACGAGGGCAATTTCAGGAATGAAAATGGAAAAACTAGAAAATTTATCAAAGAGGGACAAAAGAGTAGAAAAGGGAGATAAACACTGTGGAAACATTTCTAGGAAAATAGCTACAAATAAAAGTTATGGAAAATCTCAAAAAAGGAAAATTGAGATTTACAAGAATTAGGAGGAGAATCAAGATATGGGACATCAAAGAAGAAAATATGGAGAATGGAATTTTAGGTGTCTGAGTAAAGTTTGAGGATCAACAGAGCTACAAATAGAGAGATATGAAAAAAAATTATTATTTTTTAATTTTTAATATTTTTTCTAATTTCTATTTTCTATCAAATGGTTGGTTACATGTTCTCTGAGAGTTAGCTGATACTCTACTACTAGTTTTTTAAGACTGATAGGATGAAGATTTTCTAGTTTCTAGTTTTTGTTGACTATCTGAATTCAAGTCCTTTGAGAGTCATCTAATTCTTTTTTGATTAATGTTTTGAGAGTCTGTTGGGAATATTCTAAAACTAATAGAATAGGCCCCAAGTTTCAATGGTTGCTTAAGGTTTTACATATATCTCTTTGGCCACCAATGTTGTCTAAGTAAGCACCACTCTCCAAAAACATTTTGGCCATGGGTTTACCTATAAGCGATAGCTCTTGGTTTTCCTCATGGGTGGGACCTAATTAATTGAGAAGGGGGCATTGCTTATTTCACTGGCAGGTCCTCTAAATGGGCTAACTACTTTGGAGTTCCTATGGTACTCACAATGATTTTTATGGCTTTCACCTAATTACTTCCCACAATTATGTAGATAGGTTTTTACGCTGATATGAAATAGATTATTATGATGTAGAATAGAGTTATGAAGTAAAATAGAGTTAAGACTTTTTGAGAAAAATATTTAAAGAAATTATGTAGTAGAACAAAGTTTAAACTTTCTAGAGAAAAAAATTTTGGCCCTGGAAAACACTCTAATTCCAGATGAGAGGATATTTCTTGAACAAGTTAACAGATAATTTCAAATACATGAAATGAATTATGAAATTAGTAATATATTAGCTCAAATAATTTGAACTGAATTACAATGGTTGAATTTTAAAATCGCTAGCCTTTTTGAGAGGGCAACCTCCTTTGAGCAAGCTCAATACAATAAATTCATGAATGCCTTCATTGGTCTCAACACTTACTTATATACTAAGTCTAATCTAAGCAACTACTAATTTTCATGAATGTGGGATAAAAAAAAATTCTCACAAGATGACTTAAAAAGCATATGTGTTCATACAAATTATTACACTAATAAAATAAAGTAAAGGGGTAGCATGAGTTCCTAACAACACAAGTGTCTAGAACCCTAAAGGTCATCTAATTTTTAAATAAAATGTATTAAAATGGTCAACCTAAGTGATTTAATGTGATTTATCTCCAAATAGATTTGGTATAAATATAATATCAACCCTCATTCATTCATCGCTTATGAAACCTAGCAATTAGACCAAAAGAGCACTCAAGAAATAATCAAGAAGCACTTAAGTTACCAAAACATTTCTTATTATGCCCTATTATAATATCAATAAAAGGAAAAACCAAACTATAATTATGAATCACTAAAGGAGTATTCAAAAGGTCATATTTTCTAAGTTATAAGCTAGGTCACTATTGTCCTTGCTTTGCACATTACATGATTCACACACAAGCCAACACATAGGGGAGAACTACATGAGTTAGAGGCCTTCTTCTAGAGTATTGGATATGTAAGAAACACCCTTTGATAGTAGGGTTATTGTGGGTCATCTTGACACTATGTGCCCACTAACCCATTTTTCCCAAGGTCACATTAAAGATACAAAGCTAGGATTTTTCCATTTCACCAAAAGCAATAGTCCATGACTTAGATTTGAATACAACAAAGTGAAGGTGAATATAAACCTAAAATAATCCAATTGGTAAAATCTCATTTGAGCACATATTCCATATAGGAAATTAATATCCATCTCAAAAAATAGCATCAATGTAACAATCTAAGGCCGATGCAATTGTCTAGAGAGCCAAAGGCACTAGACTTAGAATCTGACAAGTGATCTAAAATTATCTTCTTACCTATGTCAGATCCAACATTGTATCAACATCAAAAGTATCCAATTAATTTATTTTATGTCATTTATATATCTATCATAGCTATAATTTCCATTAATAGTCTATCTATGTTTTATAATTTCAACATATGGTACATCTGAGTTTAGTATATTAATTGGCCTATTGTAGATATGATATTCACCTTTGTGCCTTATCATTTCTATATGCTTAACCCTAACCACTAAAAGAGGATCCATATCGAAATTAATGTTAAACATAAGCACATGAAAAAAATATATTTTTAATAAGAATAATACACAACCAATAACACATGTGACCAGTTTGGCATTTGAGAAGTTTTATAGACTACCAAAACTAGACATACCTTATAACTAGAAAAAAATTAGTGATTGGTTTAAAGATAAAAATGTTAGGTGCTCCTTAATAATTTGGGATGAGAATCCCAACACATTTTATATGAATAAGAAGGTTCTAATTTACCAATTTAGATCCGGTGCCATAATTGTCATCCCAAATTATTAAGGAGCACCTAACATTTTTATTCTAATTTACCAATTTAGATCTGGTGCCATAATTGTCATTGCCTTATTGAATAGGCTACACAAAGCCCCATCTATAACTCGTGGATGAGTTGTAGGTATCTTTAATATATATAATTTTTAAATTCAATAGAATTACCCCATTGTGTAAATAATAAGGCAAAATTTAAAAACCCATAGTTTCATGCATGACTAAGTAGAGAGTATATTTTACATGCTTTCATATTTAGTAGACTCCATCTATGGGGTTGTCAGCCCTAAAAAGACCTGTCTTTAGAGGCCAAAAGGATTAAAAAGTATATTTGATGACTTGTCATCTCTATATCTAAAAATATAGACACCATAGGTAAAGGATAACATACACCTTCTATCCCATTGTTTATAAGGCAATTAATGGACATCCAATGCAAAGAATATATGTAAAATCAAGAGATCACTCAAATAATTGTGTGAATATTGGTTCTATCTAGACCATACAATCATCAAGGTATAAAGTAAACTAGTGGCCCATTTATATCTATCTATGAATGTACCTAAAAAATCATTTGATTAGGAGATAGATTATCAACCTATCTAATATTGTGGATGAAAACTTGATAAGTGCCAAATTGACCAAGTATTAGAAGACACCCCTCAACATTGAGAAGAAATAGTTCCAAATTCGGGAATAGATTATCCAAAACCTCAAGAAATATAGGTTATTTCAAGTTAATATTGGTTTAGTTCATATTTTAGGACCACAAGAGGGTAATAATGCAACATATTAATAAGTTCCAAAGACAATTTATGAAAGCCTATGAAAATTATGAGTATAAACATGGTTTGATATTTTTTAAATCCTAAAGATGATTCTGAAGTCTACATAAAAATTAAGAATGTTGAGATGTATATAATGATTACATAGATGATAAAATATTACCCATCCATCACAAGGGAGTATGTAATCAATATATAATAAGGGGTAAAATCCCCCAAGCAAGGGGATTAACCCCACAACCTTTTTTTTAACACTTGGCTTAAGAACCACATTGACTAGCCCATATTTTGAAAATCTAGTGTCTCAATAAATTTTTACCACAATCCCTTTATAAGTAGAACTTTATACCAAATTAGGGTTGCTAATAACACAAGTTTTCCAAATACATTAACTAACATTATTAGTTTATGAGTCTCCTAACCTCACAAAATATGTTCTTAAAACTCCTCCAAAGACCAAGATGTCCAAAGAGAAGATGGTCATCCCACATTTCCCTTCACCATCCACATATCCTAGTTATACTCTTTCATTATATCCCTTCATCCTCATGCCACCTCCATAGAGTCTTTCATACCCTTCCATCCTCATGCCTATACCATAATTCATCTCACCCCTTACCACTCAGTCTTCTACTCAGACCTCTTCTCAGGACTTACTAGTGGCTCCCATTTTGATACAAAAAATACAAGTACAGAAGTCAACCACACAAGACTTGGTTATCATTAAATAACCTACGTTTAATATAGAATTGATGAGACCTCAAATAAATTGAAAAGAGTAAGGAGAATAATAGTAATAATAGGATGGAATACAATTGAGTTTATAATAGAAGAACTCTTCTCAGTAATAAAAAAAAGGAAATCCAAGACTTGGTTAATGCCACTGGAGGATTCCTAAATAAGTTATTCTATGTATTGTAAAAAACTAATACAATATTAGATGAACAAGGTATAATAAAGCCCCCAAAATATATATTGAATATTATGCAGAGTTTTGTTAAGACCCTTTATAACATTGTATGTTTTATACGTAAATAAAGAGTAAAGTCATAGCCACAATGTAAAAATGTGGTGAATTTTTATGAATATATAAAAATAATGAATTTCATGGTACACTTCATCAAAAATCTAGCAAGACAAAAAATATCAACATCTCAATCTACTACAACTTCCAAACATCACTTTGGCACAAAATTATATGAACAATAAGAGGGCTCATTTAATGGAGTGCCATAAAGAGATGTAAGAGTTGGCCAAAAAATTAACAAGATAATGGGAAAAGGCCATCCAAATACTTTGATATCTTTGCATTATCGACATATATGTACCACTTAGGCAAATATTAACTAGGCCATTTTTTAATAATTTACTTTAAATTGTTACCAATAGTTTCAAGGCAAAAGTTGGAAGTACAGTCTTCAAAAGTAGTGACCAAATGATCCAATTGATCACTTTTATAAGGACAAAGTATCACGAGAAGAATAATTGACTTATTAATTTAGGTATTTTATGATGTTTCATAATAAATGTATGGACAAGCTATTATTGTTGTTCAAACTACCAATTATCTATTTTGAAACCACAAAGTTGGATTTTATTGCTTGTATGACTAAATAAAAGAAGATAAATGAGCAAGAGTATTTGTCTGCCTAGGTGGGTAATTCATCTTCATGAGATCATAATTCAAAAATTAAGTCTTATTTTCCTAGATACACTATAGTCTTTACTCCAACAGGGCCTGCATTTATTACATTTACTTTCATGACAACTCTTTTGCAAGATCAATTAGGACCAATTATAGTAACATATTCAAGTTGTTAAGCATAGGATATATTGAGAGGGGGGGGGGTGAATCAATATATCATATATCTTATAAAACTTTCCTTTAACCAAATTTCACTTAATCAAACATTCAAGATATGCAACAAAACTCAAACAATAAACACCACACAAGATAGAGAGAGACACCAGATATAATGTGGAAACACAATGTGGGAAAAACCATGGAGAACAATCTCAAGTATATTCATGAGAACCAACCCACAAGAGCACCATACCCCTTTGTTGAGCACCAACCCAGCTACAATTCGTGAGCACCAACCCACAAGAGCTTCAAACCCCTTTGCCGAACACCAACCCAACAACTATTCGTGAGCACCAACCCACAGGAGCACCAACCCCTTTGCCGAGAACCAACCCAGTAATAATTCATGAGCACTAACCCACAAGAGCACCAACCCCTTTGTGTATACCACACACCTATCTCTCAATGTTGCTATCTCAACAAATGATAGTTCAATACAACATCTCTTTCCTCTCTCTCTCACCTTTGCTCTTATAAGCTAGATATAACAAATATAAATCATATTCATCTCTCATAATTGCTCATCTAAGATATATATTACAATTTCAAATCAACCTCTCTCTTCCAAATTACAAATGGCTTCTCAAGCCTTTATTTATAGCTTTCTAAATGACCTTTGGCCTTCCCACTTTATGACCCTTCAATCCTCATGGAAAATGGCACCAAAATTGTATGACCCTTCATATTCAAGCCTTTGAAAAGTCATGTGGTGACCCTTCATGACTAAAAATGTCCTTCCCACTTTTGTCCTTATCTTTGGTGACTTTTCGTATTCCTTAAAGTGTCCCTTCATTAGAAATTGTGCCCTTACTCTTTTGTCTTCACTTGGTGACTCTTGCTATTCCCCAAGATGACTCTTCATGGGAAAATGCATTCCATCCTTCTTTTGTCTTTACCCCATGGCTCTTCGACTTCTCCATGGGCCCTTATTTTGTCTCATATGGAACCAAAAATATATTTGTTAATATTAAATAAATATTAACTCACATTAGCCAAGATAAACATCATTAAATGTAATGGGGCCTTTATCACCAATAATACTAGACCTTTGACATCAATGACAATATTTCCAACAATATCCCCCTTTGTCATTGATGGCAACCTCAATCCTAAACCTACCACATCCTATCACTTGCACATCCTGTCATCTAAAAACATACAATAACTCCCCCTTACTATAGCAACCTGTACCTGTTCCCTTTACCTATTTTCTACACCTGTACATGTACCTGTTATTCTCCCCCTTTGACATTAATGGCAAAGGGCCTAACTGGAGATGAAACTTAGCTCCCCCTCACTTGATGCTGAACATCAATGGCAAGAAGTAATAGAAATTACTCCCAACTCCTCTTGTCGATCTTTGAATGTTTCCTTTGATCGTGCCTTTGAGAAGATATCGGACAAAACATATACATTGTTCCTTGTCCTTTGAGCATCTGCAATCAACTCATTTGAATCTTTTATTCTAATCTCACAACCTTCTTTATGAAATTTTAATGTATATCTTTGATCACATATTTGACTAACACTCAATAGATTATGCTTAAGTCCTTTTACATACAAAACATTTTTAGTCTTAGTTCTACCATAATCAAAACTCAAAGTACCTTTTTCGGCTATCATGGTAGTGGTTTTATCTCTAAATCTCACTGTACCACCATTGATCTTCTTTAGAGATATGAATTTACTTTTATCTCCTATCATATGCCTCAAACATCCCCTATCAATTAACCATGGCTGATCTTTACCTCTTACATGCAGGGCTATTTGAACCATCATAGAATCTTCATGTTGTTTCTTCTACCATGAACATGTCTAAACCTTCTTCTTGATGAATGGTGCTTTGAAACTCTAATCCTTTTTGACTGACTCGAACACGATTCTACAATACCGAGATATGTGTCCAAAATTGTTTCACTTGTAGCATACTATGGTCTCTTCATCAAAGCTTGATAGAGGAGCAAAAGAGTTGTGGCTTCTGCTTGACTCTACTTGACTTTCCTTCTCCTTATTTCTAAAATTGTTAGCTCTTTTTCTACATTCTAATTTCTTGTGACCATATCCATTACAATAAAAACAATAGCCATAAAAATAAGACCTGTCTGTATATCTTTGACCTGATTGCCTTTTGTAGCTTTGTTCCTTCCAGCCTTCTTTGTTTGGAATGTCCTCTGTATTCTTCACTTCTCCCCTTTTTGTTTCCTCTTGTATAAGAGCTTCAACATAGCTCTTTTTATTTTCAAAACTGATCCCTATCATATGAATATGATTTTTGACTTTCCAATATCTTATTCAGCATGTTAGTGGTATCTTCAAATTTTGAATCACTGACTACTTTATCACTGATTGCTTTCTTAATATCTTCTTTTAAAGAGGCAATTTCAATAACATACCTTTTACATTATTTTCTTGATATTTCCAACTGTGCTGTGAGGTCTTATTCATTCTTCTTGGCTTCTTCAAAGTGTGCTTGTAGATATTCAATCATTTCCTTTGACTCTTGTTCATTTTTCTCAATTTGGCGCTTTAATCTTCGATTCTTCTTCTGAAAAACTTCTAACTCTTCTAAGGCACAAATGAGCTCTCCTTCCATATTCACTTCAGCTTCCTCTTCTTCTTCTTCTTGATCATCTTCATGTATGGCCATGAATAGAATCTCTTCTTCCTGACTCCACTATCTTTGCTTGAGCTAGGATCTTTAGAATATAGGTTCTTCTTCTCGAATCCCTTCTTAGATTTGCCTTTGAAATTCTTCTTGTATGTATGCTTTTCTTCTTCATCATCATTAACCTTATCTGGGCATCTAGCTGAAAAATGTCCAATCTTTCCATAATTAAAACATTTAAAAGGTAATTTTCCTTGATATTTACCTGTTCCTCTTTTTGGCTTGTGAATGAAAAGTGCTCCGTTGTCATCTTCATCATCATTGGAACTATCACTTGATTCTTGAATTTTAGCTTTCTCCTTCTTTGATGTCTTGAAAGCTGCTTCTCTCTTTGAGGGTTTATCTTGTTCTATCCGTATCTCATATGCCTTGAGAATACCATGAAGCTCATCTGTCTTTAGCTTGACTAAATTCTTCATCTCCTCAATTGTTGAAATGTTTGCATCATATCTCATTGGTATAGATCTCAAAACCTTTTGCACCACCGTTGACTCATCCAATGTTTCTCCCACACCTTGAATCTAATTTATGACTTGATCAACTTGCAAAGGATAACTTGCTATATCTTCTTCTTCTTCCATATTCAAACTTTCAAATTGCCTTCTAAAAGTCTGCAACTTAGCTTGCTGAACCTTTCCATCACCTTTGTAAATATTCTCAAGTTTTACCCAAGTTTCATGAGTAGATTTACGTTGCATAACTTTAACAATTTGAGATTCACATAAACCACATAAAATAGCATTTAAAGCTTTAACATTACATTCACTTGCCTTCTTTTCTATTGGAGTAATTACAAATGTCTATGGCTCTTGATATTCCTCCACCACTGATTTCCATATGTCGAATCCAAGGGCCATCAAATAAACTTTCATTCTCATGCTCCAAAAAGCATAATTCATCCCATCAAACAAAGGTGCCTTATTTGTAGAAAATCCTTCTTGTGACCTAGCCATCATGCTTTCCTGATCCACCTTCAAGCTATAAAACTTTTCAAAAAGGAACCGGCTCTGATACCAATTGTTAAGCATGCGATATACTAAGAGGGGGGAGTGAATCAGTATATCATATATCTTATAAAAATTTACTTTAACCAAATTTTACTTAATCAAACATTCAATATATGTAATAAAACTCAAACAATAAACACCACACAAGATAGAGAGAGACACCATATATAACATGGAAACCCAATGTGGGAAAAACCACATAGAACAATCTCAAGTATATTCATGAGAACCAACCCATAGGATCACCATACCCCTTTGCTGAGCACCAACCCAACTACAATTCATGAGCACCAACCCATAGGAGCTTCAAACCCCTTTGTCGAGCACCAACCCAACAACTATTGATGAGCACCAACCCACAGGAGCACCAACCCCTTTGCCGAGCACCAACCCAGTAATAATTCGTGAGCACCAACCCATAGGAGCACCAACCCCTTTGTGTATACCACACACCTATCTCTCAATGTTGCTATCTCAATGAATGATAGTTCAATACAACATCTCTTTCCTCTCTCTCTCACCTTTGCTCTTCTAAGCTAGATATAACAAATATAAATCATATTCATCTCTCACAATTGCTCTTTTAAGCTAGATATTACAATATCAAATCAACCTCTCTCTTCCAACTTACAAATGACTTCTCAAGCCTTTATTTATAGCTTTCCAAATGACCTTTGGCCTTCCCCCTTTGTGACCCTTCAATCTTCATGGAAAATGGTGCCAAACTTGTATGACCCTTCATATTCAAGCCTTTAAAAAGTCATGTGGTGAGCCTTCATGACCAAAAACATCCTTCCCAATTTTGTCCTTATTTTTGGTGACTTTTCATATTCTTTAAAGTGTCCCTTCATGAGAAATTGTACCCTTGCTCTTTTGTCTTCACTTGGTGACTCTTGGTATTCCCCAAGATGACTCTTCATGGGAAAATGCTTCCCATCCTTCTTTTGTCTTTACCCCATTGCCCTTCGACTTCTCCATGGGCTCTTATTTTGTCTCATATGCAACCAAAAATATAATCATTAATATTAAATAAATATTAACTCACATTAGCCAAGATAAACAACATTAAATGCAATGGGGCCTTTATCACCAATAATACTAGACCTTTGACATCAATGAAAATATTTCCAACAGTCTCCCCCTTTGTCATTGATGGCAACCTCAATCATAAAACTACCACATCCTATCACCTGCACATCCTATCATCTAAAAACATATAGTAATTCCCCCTTACTGTAGCAACTTGTACCTGTTCCCTGTACCTATTTTTTGCACTTGTACCTATACCTATTATTCTCTGCTTTAACATCAATGGAAAATGGCCTGCCTAGAGCTAACACTTAGCTCCCCCTCACTTGATGTTGAACATCAATGGAAAGAAGTAATAGAAATTACTCCCAACTCCTCTCACCGATCTTTGAATGTATCCTTTGATCATGCCTTTGAGAAGATATCTGACATAACATATACATTGTTCCCTGTCCTTTGAGCATCTGTAATCAACTCATCTGAATCTTTTCTTCTAATCTCACAACCTTCTTTATGAAATTCTAATGTATATCCTTGATCACATATTTGACTGTCACTCAACAGATTATGCTTTAGACCTTTTACATACAGAATATTTTAGTCTTAGTTCTACCATAATCAAAACTCAAAGTACCTTTTTCAGCTATCCTGGCAGTGGTTTTATCTCTGAATCTCACTGTACCACCATTGATCTTCTTTAGAGATATGAATATACTTTTATCTCCTATCATATTTCTCAAACATCCGCTATCAATTAACCATGGCTGATCTTTACCTCTTACATGTAGGGCTATCTGAACCATCATAGAATCTTTATGTTGTTTCTTCTGCCATGAACATGTTTGAGCCTTCTTCTTGATAAATGGTGCTTTGAAACTCTAATCCTTTTTGACTGACTCAAACATGCTTCTAAAATACCGAGCTATGTCCAAAATTGTTGCACTTTTAGCATACTATGGTCTCTTCATCAAAGCTTGATAGAGGAGCAAAAGAGTTGTGGCTTTTGCTTGACTCTACTTGACTTTCCTTCTCCTTATTTTTGAAATTGTTAGCTCTTTTTCTACATTCTAATATCTTGTGACCATATCCATTAAAATAAAAACAATAGACATAAAAATAAGACCTATCTGTATATCTTTGACTTGATTGCATTTTGTAGCTTTGTTCCTTCCAGCCTTCTCTGTTTGGAATGTCCTCTGTATTCTTCACTTTTTCCCTTTTTGTTTCCTCTTGTGTAAGAGCTTTAGCATAGCTCTTTTTCTTTTCAAAACTGATCCCTGTCTTATTTGAATATGCTTTTTGACTTTCCAATATATTATTTAGCATGTTAGTGGTATCTTCAAATTTTGAATCACTGACTACTTTGTTAATATCTTCTTTTAAAGAGGCAATTTCAATAACATACCTTTGACATTCGTTTCTTGATATTTCCAACTATGCTGTGAGGTCTTCTTCATTCTTCTTGGCTTTTTCAAAGTGTGCTTGTAGATCTTCAATCATTTCCTTTGACTCTTGTTTTTTTTCTCGATCTGGCGCTTTAATCTTCAATTCTTCTTCTAAACAGCTTCTAACTCTTCTAAAGCACAAATGAGCTCTCCTTCCATATTCACTTTAGCTTCCTCCTCTTCTTCTTCTTGATCATCTTCATGTATGGCCATGAATAGAATCTCTTCTTCCTGACTCCACTATCTTTGCTTGAGCTAGGATCTTTAGAATACGGGCTCTTTTCTCGAATCCCTTCTTAGATTTGCCTTTGAAATTATTCTTGTATGTATGCTTTTCTTCTTCATCATCATTAACCTTATCTGGGCATCTAGCTGAAAAATGTCCAATCTTTGCATAATTAAAACATTTAAAAGGTAATTTTTCTTGATATTTACCTATTCCTCTTTTTGGCTTGCAAATGAAAAGTGCTCCATTGTCATCTTTATCATCACTAGAACTATCACTTAATTCTTGAATTTTAGCTTTCTCCTTCTTTGATGTCTTGAAATCTGCTTCTCTCTTTGAGGGTTTATCTTATTCTATTCGTATCTCATATGCCGTGAGAATGCCATGAAGCTCATCCATCTTTAGCTTGACGAAATTCTTCATCTCCTCAATTGCCAAAACCTTTGCATCATATCTCATTGGTAGAGATCTTAAAACCTTTTGCACCACTGTTGACTCATCCAATGTTTTTGATTAATTAAGGCGGCAAACCAAGGGCCAGACCCTATACAGTAAAAAAAGACAAGAAGGCTGGCAAACAAAAGATGCCAACACCGAACCAATGGCACAACCGAGAAACAAAGTCAGAAGCAAAACAAAACATTAGAAAGACTAGATTTAGAAAGGATGAAACTACATAACTATAGAATTAACAAGATCCTTAAGAGTCTCATTGTCCACATTGTTAGCATTCCCTGGATTACCCACCGCTTCCAACATAGTCATATTCAATAGAATGTTATTTCAAAGGCCTTTGGAGAAGACCTTTTACAGATTTTGAATGCAGACCTTCAAGGCCCAATATCTATTTTCCAATCATTCTCATTCTCTAAACCCTCACCAGCTTCTTCTACATGCATCTTCTCCTTATGATCAGCAGTTCCCCTAGAATCAACACCCTGCTCTTCAGTGACCTCAAAAACCTGAGAAGCCTATTTCCCACTAGTGTCCTCTGAAATTTCATGAATTTCCAGCTCTTCATACCCCAATTACCACCTTGAGCTTTGAACAAGTAACAACCCCTTAGTTATGTTTGCACTGAATGTAGATGTGAAGGCTCATTTTACAAAATGGCCCACCATGGTGACGTCTACTTTCATGCTTGAAAATAATTCCCCCTTGGTTTTCATGATGTGACTCTCGCACTTCCACCTCATGATATAAGGAATTAATCATGACAATCAAAGAAGTACTAAGGTTATCATTTTCCATGATCCGCAATGGCCTTCTCCATGTGGACCACCTTCAAAAGCTATCTTCATCATTAATGTGCATCATTCATGCTCCGTCACCTCCTTCTGAATGATCTCTCTAATGTTTGGGGGTATATGAGCCCATTTTCACCATACCCTCCATCCTGAGAATTACTGACCAAGGTTGGCACAGGCATCAGCGACCCTGTTACCTTCTCTGTAGGTGTGGGTAATCTCAACTTCAAAAAACTTTTGTAAAAGAAACTGGATGTCTGTAATGATGTCTTTTAGATGGATACCAATGTTAGATGCTTTATTAACGACATTTATGACCAACTTAGAATCTCCCTTGATATTCAAATTTCTAATTCCCAGGGATATAGCTAACTTTAATCCCCAAAGTAAGGCCATAGCTTCAGCATAGTTATTGCTCTGGCAACCCATGCCACCAGCATAGATAACAGACATCCCTCCTTTTTCATTTCTTATTATTCCTCCTCCACTTGCTTTACCACTCAACTTGGATGCCCCATCAAAATTGAGTTTCATCTAATTGGGTTTAGGTGGTATCCATTTAGTATGAAGTCTCTAAAGAATTTTGGAATTATCATGCCCAAAGATAAGGTTTAAAACCTTCCATTTGGCAGCAATTTGACTTTCAAATTTAGATAGGGGTTTATTTGCAACACTAATATGAGCTATTGTAACACTTTCCAAGATGGTCCTAGCAAAGGAGTTAAACACCTGAGTAGCATTTCTAACAGTGTCCTTGAAAATTTTGTGATTTCAATCTTTCCATAAAGTCCAGCTCAAGCATGGCAGAGCTTGCTTCCATAATTCCTTAATCTAGGGATGTGTGAAGGTTGAGTTCCAGTTGAGAATTACTTCTTTAAGGTCAGAATTTCAAGCCCATTCAATGCCAAAGTTGTTAAGTATTGTGCCCCATAAATCCTGGGTAAACTCACAGTGTATGAATAGGTGTGAAATTGATTCCTCTCTAAAACCACATAGAAAACATCTGTTGACCAAAGTAAACCCCCTCTTTTGAAGGTTGTTCTGAGTAATAATTTTGTTATGGGCAGTTGGCCACCAAAACAATTTAATCTTTGGAATGAGTTTATGATTCCAAACCTTTTTCCATACCTCCTTATTTTGAGCTTCAGGTGTAAGTAGATAATAGGCAGATTTGACAGAGAATGATCCATTCTTATCCGGCCACCAGTATTGTTCATCCTCTCAAGGGAAGAGTAGGATTCTAATCTCCTGAACGCATTGCTAGATCTCTTGAATTCTTGGGATAAGCTCAGGCCTATGCACACAACAATCCAAAAGGTTTTTCCAGCTCCTTATCCCATTGTTATTTTCCATATAATCACTAACCCTATCACCAAAGAACTGAGTAGTTAGGTCTATAATTTCTCCATAGTTTCCTTGGGAGATGAGAGGCTTGTCCCTTAACCAATTATCCTTCCAGAATTTAATTTTCTATCCATTTCCAAGCTTCCACCTAATTTCCTGTTTGAGAAGACTTCTACTTTTTAGCATTTTATTCTATATCACAGACCCCTGGGGTAATCTCGCCTATTGAAGAAAGTTAGAATCATCAATGCTATGCATGTATTTGGCATACATTATTTCCCCCCACTCACTGTTGTTGTGAATCAGATTCCAACTAACTTTTGAGAGGAGGGCTTTATTCATTTTCCTGATGGATCTTATATTAAGTCCACCATGAGATTTTGGGAGACACACTTTTTCCCATTTGACTAAAGACATTCTCTGTTTGTCTTCCACTCCCATCCATAAAAATTTCTTTTGGATTTGTTCCATCTTTTTAGCAAAATACGTAGAAATTTTAAAAAGAGACATGAAGTAAGTAGGAATACCTTGCAAGGATGCCCGAAGAAGTTACAGCTTACCCACACTACTAAGTAGTTTCCCCTTCCACCCAAGAAGTTTCCTCTATGTACGTTCCACAATACCATTCCAAAAACCTGAAGACACCTCTTTGACCAAGAGTGGGAGACCTAGGTAGGTAGCTGGTAGGCCAGCCTTAGCACAATCTAAGATATCAATGATTATATGTCTAAGTTCATTGGGAGTGTTGAACAAGTACACATTACTTTTCTGGAAATTTATTCTTTATCCCAAGTCTCTAGCATAATCATTAAGTATATTCTTCCATCTTCTAGCTTTGATCATCGATGAGATGCCAAATAAGATGGTATCATCCACAAACTGTTGTATAACCATAGGATAAAGGGAAGAGGCAAGTTTGATGCCTACTAGCTTTTTTGAAACTATATCAGCTTGTATGTATCTTCCTAGTGCCTTAGCCATAATGATGAATAGGTAGAGGGAGAGAGGGTCTCCCTGACGAATTCCTCTCGAGGAGGAGAAAAACCCTCTAGGAACACCATTAACTAGCACTGAGAATTTAGCAGAAGAGACTGCATTCCATAATAAGCAAGACAATTTATCATTAAACCCAAATTTTCTAATCACTTGGAATAGAAAAGTCCATGAGACTCTATCATAAGCTTTGGATATATCAAGCTTGAGGGCCATCCCAGGTATTCTACTCTTATCCATGGAGTGGATGGTCTCATGTGTGGTGATCATAGCATCAAGAATCTGTCTACCCAAGATGAAACCTTTTTGAGCAAGAGAAATAATTTTGTCAAGCAAGGGTTGAATTCTCAAAACCAACAATTTAGTACATATCTTATACACAGTGTTGCATAAGCTAATGGGTCTGAAATCAGCAAGGTGTAAAGGTTGAGATTTTTTAGGAACAAGTACAATGAAGGTATTATTGACTTGTTTCAAAAGTTTTCCAGATCTAAAAAAATCATGAACTGCAGCCATGAGGTCCGCTTCAACAATCTCCCAATATTCCTAAAAGAATATAGGAGGAAAGCCATTAGGACCTGGGGCTTTAAAAATGCCCATGGAGAATAAAACAACATGTAATTCTTCATCAGATACAGGCTTTAACATTTCCAGATTGTCTTCTTCTGTTATCAAACATGGGATTTTATCAATGAATTGACTCATAGATCTATCAATTCTATCATTATTGTTTTCTTTTGTAAGCAGATTCTGAAAGAACACCCTGGCTTGCTTCCCTATTTCATTATCCTCAGTAATAATGTCTCCATTATCCAGAACAAGCTTAGTTATTGAGTTGGCTTTTCTATGTTTCATAGCTGAGAGATGAAAAAAAGCAATGTCCCTATCACCCTCTTTAAGCCATTGAACACGGGATTTTTGTTTCCAGAAAACCTCTTCCCTTTTCATCAGATTCTTCCATTCTAAAGACAAACTATTCTCTTCTTCTAAGGTGCCCTCAGAGTCATCCCCTTGATCAATTAGTTGCTGAATAGCCTTGAGTTTTTCCATTATATTTTTCTTCTGCTGGAAAACCTGCCCAAAACTGTATCTATTCTAGCCATAAACTTCTTGTTTAATGTGCTAGAGTTTCTTGACTATTCTAAACATGGGAGTACCTTGAATGGGAATATTCCACCATTGAGCCACCATTTGTCTAAAACCTTTGTGTTTAATCCACCATTGACTCATCCAATGTTTCTCCAAGACCTTGAATCTGATTTATGACTTGATCAACTCGCAAAAGATAACTTGCTATATCTTCTTCTTTTTCCATCTTCAAAATTTCAAATTGCCTTCTAAAAGTCTGCAACTTAGGTTGCTAAACCTTTCCATCACCTTTGTAAATATTCTCAAGTTTTACCCAAGTTTCATGAGCATATTTACATTGCATAACTTTAATAAATTGAGATTCACATAAACCACATAAAATAACATTTAAAGCTTTAGCATTACATTCACTTGCCTTCTTTTCTACTGGAGTAATTGCAAATATCTGTGGCTCTTCATATTCCTCCACCACTGATTTCCATATGTCAAATCCAAGGGCCATAAAATAAACCTTCATTCTCATGCTCCGAAAAGCATAATTCATCCCATCAAACAAAGGTGCCTTATTTTTAGAAAATCCTTCTTGTGACCCAGCCATCGTGCTTTCCCGATCTACCTTCAAGCTGTAAAACTTTTCAAAAAGGAACTAGCTCTGATACCAATTGTTAAGCATGGGATATACTAAGAGGGGGGGGTGAATCAATATATCATATATCTTATAAAACTTTCCTTTAACCAAATTTCACTTAATCAAACATTCAAGATATGCAATAAAACTCAAACAATAAACACCACACAAGATAGAGAGAGACACCAGATATAACATGGAAACCCAATGTGGGAAAAACCACAGAGAAAAATCTCAAGTATATTCATGAGAACCAACCCACAAGAGCACCATACCCCTTTGTCGAGCACCAACCCAGCTACAATTCATGAGCACCAACCCACAAGAGCTTCAAACCCATTTGCCGAGCACCAACCCAGCAACTATTCATGAGCACCAACCCCTTTGCCAAGCACCAACCCAACAATAATTCGTGAGCACCAACCCATAGGAGCACCAACCCCTTTGTGTATACCACACACCTATCTCTCAATGTTGCTATCTCAACAAATGATAGATCAATACAACATCTCTTTCCTCTCTCTCTCACCTTTGCTCTTCTAAGCTAGATATAACAAATACAAATCATATTCATCTCTCACAATTGCTCTTCTAAGCTAGATATTACAATATCAAATCAACCTCTCTCTTCCAAATTACAAATGGCTTCTCAAGCCTTTATTTATAGCTTTCCAAATGACCTTTGGCCTTCCCCTTTTGTGACCCTTCAATCCTCACAGAAAATGGTGCCAAACTTGTATGACCCTTCATATTCAAGCCTTTGAAAAGTCATGTGGTGACCCTCCATGACCAAAAACGTCCTTCCCACTTTTGTCCTTATCTTTGGTGACTTTTCATATTCTTTAAAGTGTCCCTTCATGAGAAATTGCACCCTTACTCTTTTGTCTTCACTTGGTGACTCTTCTTATTCCCCAAGATGACTCTTCATGGGAAAATGCATCCCATCCTTCTTTTATCTTTACCCTGTGGCTCTTCGACTTCTCCATGGGCCCTTATTTTGTCTCATATGCAACCAAAAATATATTCATTAATATTAAATAAATATTAACTCACATTAGCCAAGATAAATAACATTAAATGCAATGGGGCCTTTATCACCAATAATACTAGACCTTTGACATCAATGACAATATTTCCAACACAAGTAATCCAGTCACTATGATAATGAAAATACTACCCATGATGAGTTAAACATCAGCATCCTCTACTTCTAATAGTTCCTATCAAATATTATCAACTACAATCTAATCTAGTCTGAGTGCAGTCTCAATAAACAATTCTACTCAGCCTCGGTAAAGTAAATGTTATAGGATTATTTATTGTAGAGATTAATTTATACTTTTATTTATAAACATTGAACATCATGCAACGGCTTAATTCCAAATTAATATTTAGTCTTAATCTATACCTTTTAAAATTAGACAAACTTTTAAGATGAGGTGATCCCATCCAAATCTTTTTATATATGTCTTTTACTCATTATAAAGGGGAGATAATTTATGCAAGTGAAGAAATTTATGAGTTTTTTTTTTAAGTTTGCATGAATGTTTTGTCTCTTCTTATTCTAAATAAATTCTTTGGTTATAAATCATAATTACAAATTGTTAGTGAAATTGGATATGCATAGCAATCTAATACTAATAACATCTGAGATTATAATCAATGAGTTATTCTACAATTATTTCATTAGGATATTTATTGTGCTTGATTTTTTTATGTATTTGTAGCTAAACCACACCAAAAATTTATTAATTACACATGCTCGGCCTAGGATTGTTAATCATATTGGAAGGGTTTAATCTATAATTGAATCATAGAGCCCCTTCTTTTTTGATCTACCATTCCCTTATTTTTACCTTTTAAAATCATATTCACCTTTCCTTCTTTTACATTTTTAAAATAATATTCACCATAGTTTAGATCCATCCATCCACCTCAAGTGTATTTTAACCTGAGTGTTATAAGTTTTTCATATTTGAACCATCTACAGTAAATAACCATTCCACTCATTGCTATTGTACCACATTTATTTATAATATACACAAACCGTGCCTTAGAGTTTAATTTCACTGATCCTAAAAATTTAGGGACCTTCCCAAAATAATATTTGGTGTGCATAAATCCCACATCAACACTAATAATCTTAAGCAATTGAGAAGCATAAAAGGAAAAACTCAATCTTTTCAAATATATTTTTCTTAGCTTGCTAATAAAACCCATCCTTTTGCTAGACTATTAAAGAAATATATCAAATTTGGATGGGATGATAAATATACAAATTATTTCAAGTAAATTAAATAATATCTATTGAAAGATGAAACTTATTCCAGATAGACTAGATTATTACTCTATATTTTTGTAACAAAACATGCTCTAGGGAATTTTCTTGCAAGAAATGTTGATGATAATAAGGAATAATAAATTTATTGCATCAATGCAACTTTGTTGGATTGTGAAAATTATGACAACTCAATGGAAGTATTATGCTTGGTTTTCAATATTGCAACTTAGAAACTTAAAAATTACATACTTAACAATGAAAAACACATAATTACTAAAGTTGATCTTTTGAAATAAATGGTCCCTAAGCCTTATCTATCAAGAAGAATAACAAAGTGACACATGTTTTTAGTTGTATTTGATCATGATTTTTTATTAATGAGATCAATAAAAGTTTAAGTTATTATAGATCATTTAGTTGAAGATCCCTTATTAGACCATGTTCCTTTGGATGATATTTTTACTAATGAGTTTATAATTAATATTGAAAATAATAAAATGTGGACTATGTATTTTTATCTTTCTAAATTGGCTTTGAGTGCATGAATCAAAATTGTACTTATCACTCCCTAAGAAGAAACTATTCCATTGGCCTATAGATTGAGTTTTTATGTATTATTAATATTGTAGATAATTATTTTCACACCATTGACCAAGATTCCATTTATGATGGCTCTTGGGAACCTCAAAGTTTCCATGGGATAACCTAAAGGTGGGGGTCAAAATTTAATATATGAATCATGTGCAACACATTCTAATATTATGTACATAAGCATCCACCATATACATTTCTAACTCTACCCTAGGATTAACCAAATGTTTTTTCACAAAGATGCAATTGGATGGTCTTTCTTGAGAGGTTTTAAGGGCATAATGAGACATTATCTCTTGAAATCACCAAAAAATTAATGAATGGATATTTTTTTATTATATGTATGAGAATAGAGGTAGTTGAGTCACTAGTGGCTAGAGAAACAAACTTTCCCATAAAGGGGAACAATTGTACAATGTGAAGAGATGAGGGGGTGCATACAATTAATCCTATTTGATGTTAGGAGAGATTTAGAATACACTAGGAAAGGGGTGATGAGGAATAATTTACCATAGCTTTAGATTAAAATCACCTTTTTCATCCAAAATTACAGTACATGTGAAATTAGGTTCTCACTCTTTTTTTCATATCATTTCAAACTCATTTCTCATATGAGATATAACCAAATGATAAATTTGACATTATTGTTATTAAATATTTTATAAATGATGGTTATAAAATTTCAAGGTAGTAGGGTTAATATCTGATCCCATCATGGATAATGTTATATCAAATTTGGTAAAAAGATTATTAATTGCCTAATTAGACAAAATTTTACATAAAATTAGAGTGATACATATATGCAATAGATGACACAAATTGATTTTGAACTTGTTAAAAAATAAAAGAATGACACAAATTAATTTGCAAATTGATAAATATATGAATATTATAAAGGGGGAAAGAACATGGATAAATTACTTAGTGATAAATGTAAAAGTACAAGATTGACATAGAAACTGTAGATCTGACTATATGACTATATATGATGATTGTGAATCAAGAACATGGTTTCATTTGTGTTGGGTGAATATTTTGTCATCAGCTAACTGATGGCAAAATGGGTATATCAACCATAGTACAAGGAGATTTATACAGTAAAAATTGTGGGTTTACCACATCCTAATGAGATAAATCTCTCCTCTCATCAAGGGGAGGTTCCATATAAATCACTTATATGTTATATATGTATATAAATAAGCAGAAAATAATACTCAAGGTAGAATAACACCATCCATCTCTCTTTTTTTAGAGATGATGTTCACAGAGCAAAAGAGATCCTGGTTGATGACTGAAAGCATTCCTCTTCTTTCAGAAATGGTATTAAAAAAATAGCAAAAAATCTTCTCGAGTAGTAACTAGGTCCACAAGAAAACCCACAAAAGCACAAAGTCTTCCATTGCCTCCCTAACTGATTCAAAACGTACGTAACAGTAGAGTGAAGTAAAGCTCAAAGTCTTCACTTAAAACTACAACATATAAAAAGATCACAAGGATAAAAGCAGCTCAAAGTCTTTCTGATATCCTTTAGAATGTCTTTAGATAATTTCCATACACACACTTTGCTTATTCAATCAAACAGATGAGAGATTATCAGGAAAGAGAACATAAGAACTATTTCCTAAATAACACAAATTATTTTAACACAAAATTTTGAAAATAACCTGCTTCTATTCATTCAATAAAATATGATTTACAAGCTGAGATCAAAGTCTCAAGAAGTATCTCAATTTTGGCAGAGTTTTTACTCTCAATTATTCAAATTTATTTTATAAAAGATGCTCCCTCTATATATATATATATATAGGGAAAAACCTTCAAAATTGGAAAAAAACATAAATATTGAAAACCTAGTCAAAGATGAGTTAGCATTGACTTTGGGACTTTTCCATATTTTTACATGTAATTACATATTACAAAAGTGCATGTGAACATGTCCCAAGTCAATTACAAAGTACATGAGAAGAATGAATAAGAGAGTATGGAAGAATAGTTCAACTCTTGTCGCCAAACTTCTTCAAATGAGCATCATACATAGAGATAGATGCCTGTATCCCTATACTATCTAGCACAATGGTATTTTTGAAGACTACCTTAGATCTGATTGTGGCATTCTCATTGTTGTGATTTCTTTCGCATGACTAGTTAACCTGGTTCTCAGATTACCCAGAGTTAATTGATTATCTAAAATATTATCCACAGAAGTCATTGAGAATACTTTTTCCTCGAATTCCCTTTGGATCATATCTTTGAATTCTTGAATCATTTCCTCCACTAAAAGGAATTGATTGTCTCGAGAGGTGAGTCTGCAAGGCAATTCCTCCAATCTATTTAGCAGGTTGGTGTCACTTTCTTCACTGGCATCCTTGGAAGATTCGAGGTCAATGATCAACTCCTTAAGTACCTAGATCCTGTATATTAGTGATTCTTTGATTTAAATATAAAAATCTCTATTGGTAATGATGTTGATTGATGCTAAGGTACGTTTCTTCAGTGCTTTCATCTCTATCTATTTTCTAAGATATTTATTTGTGTTGTCAATATCTTGAGAACTAATAGAGATAAGGTCTTCTAACTCTGTTCTCATTTTCTTCATTTTACCTGTCTTCTCAGCCACCTCTGTAAACAAAGAAATCCCTTGTGTATGCATCTTATCTAGGTATCCTCAAGTACTTTTCCTTTTAAATAGGTCTTCTCTACTTTTTGGATTACAGGGTCATCCATGGAGAAGGCTTCTAGAGTTACTACCTCTGGGGCAAAAGTGAATCTCCTGATCACCATGGTTAAATGTTCCACCTTTGCCTTGTAATAATCTTTCATCTCTCTCTCTCTCTATCAAATTTTTGGACCATGATATCCATTGTAGACTACAAATCACTCTTGGTTCCCTTGTGAGTTATTTTTCCCAACTCAACTCAAGAAATGGAGTAGCTGCTCATATCAAAATTTTCTAGGGTTGCATCCTGTGGGGGTTTGGCTATCTCCAAAAATTTGTGCCCCTTATCTCTAATCATTTTTGAAAGTATTCTTGGCTTCTTGGGGGTCTTATCTTTCACTAGCATTATTTTACCTAAATCAAATTCATCTAGAGAAATAGTTTGCTTTTTCCTTTTAGGTGTGAAAATTGATAACCAAGGCAGGAGAATAGAAGCACTTACAACAGCAACAATCCCTGTAGTTGGTGTCACTGGAGTAACATCTACACTATTGGTAGGAACAATGGGTGTAGTGGGCATAGTAGGTGTAGTATCAGGCAAAACTGCACCAGCTGTTGACTTGTCAAAGGTGGAATTGTCTCTGATGTTGATAGAAGGAGATAAAAGATTGGGGATGGATCCTGATGATCAAAGAACATCTCCTGAAGTGCCTTGAGGGTCACCCAAAATAATTATAAATAGAGAGGTGGCTCTAAAAGAAGGAATATTGATGGAAGAAATGGGTGAAGGAGTCATAACAGGTGATTGGGGTGGAGAAGAAGAAACTCATACAACTGGTTATGCTCCCTCTTGTGGAGATAAAGCTTCTATCCCCTGTTAATCTACAGGCCTATCATCTATTTCCATCTATTCTGTTGCTTGATCTTGGGCACTTTGTTTCTCAACCCCCATATCTGTTGACTCAGGTTCTTTCTCGGTAACCTTTGGTTTCCTAGACACAAAAATGATCCTAGGCTTGTGGGGCCTAGAAGGAGAAGGAACATCACTTTTATTCTTTGTCTTGTTTTCTGCTCTCCTCTTTGTTTCTTCTTAGAATTCAACCTCTGATCCTGTGATGAATTCTTTTAATTTGATCCCTTTGTTTGCTAACCAATCATTGGTGTTAGCCAATATTGGTTCGAATCTCATCCTCAAAGAGGTTAACTCTTTTTGAGACCATTGAATTGGAGGAAGAGGAGAGTTAGCGATTTGTTCAACAAGATACTTGCTATTGACCAGATCTTTGTCATCTACTAGATTTATAGGAATATCAACGAGCCCTAGATATTTGATTTGTTCCAGAGACAGTCTATTGTAGTCCATTTTTTTGATATCTTCTATTGTCCTCAAATCTATCCAAACATCTTCGATCATGGGTTCATGAAACTGAGTCTTTCTTCTAATCATGTCTTTGACACCCCTATAGTCAAAATTGGGTCTTCTTTTGAAATTCTTCATGATGACAAGTTACATTTTGGTCTCCATTGCCCTTGCTTTTGTAGCGGTCAAATATGAGTATCTGCCAATTTTGATTGGGAACTTGAAACCTAGTTTATGAAGTTCCATCTATTTATTGTGCATGATAATAATTTGTCTACATAGATCCATTAGGACCAATTTATCAGAAGGGAATTTAGGGAGCATATAGGGATAGCCTTGGAAAAAGCCAACCCGTAGATAGAAAAAAGTATGGAATTATAAGAACATATAGCCGAAGTCATTGACGACAGTCCAGGCTTCATTTGATACTCTCTTCTATTCCAATTGAGGATCTAAAAGACACAAAAATACTATGAAGAAGGCATCGTTTACCCTCCTAAAGTGATGAATTGATCTCTTTAGTGTTAGCCAAGGGTAATATTGATAAATAGGGGTGGTTTTTCTATCTCCTTATAACGTCAAACCTAGAAAGGTTCTCATTAAAGCTACAATGTACACTAGATATGAAGTCATATAGAACTTCGAAGTAGTAGACACTTTTGTCAATTACTTGTGTAAAGCATTGCTGATTTGTTCACCCCAAAAGATGACTTATTTTCCTTGGAGGATTATCTTGATAAAAGGATACATCCATTCATGAAATTGAGAAGAAGAGGGTAAACTTCATACTCTACTGAGAAGAGTAATTAAGTCACCAACTTCCTTTATAAAGTCACTCCTCAAAAAAATTTGTGGCCATCTGGATAAGTTGGCGCTAGGAGTTTTCAACCATCTATTGTTGATCACCTTATTCGCCTTCTCAAGATCTTTATCATATTCCTTTTGTGCTTTGATGAATTTGATCTTAAATACTTCATTAGTAGGAGGGCACATGAAAACTTTATTAATGAATTTGGGGTCTAGTCAAATTACCACATTGCCACTAGTATCTGACACAACTCTGGTCTCTTTGTTGTAGAATTGGGTGCACTGGAGAATGAAACCTATGTGATGTGCCACCACAAGGAAAGAGGAGACTAGATGGATGTTGCTTTCAATTATCTTTTTCATTTTAGAGCTTGGATTTTTCACCTTGGTTCTCTTCACGAATTCAGACATATCAATGTGGCTGATTTCTATGTCCCTAATGTCATCGACATTAGAAGTGACTGAGGTGATTGAGAAAACTCTTTGATATTGGTACTTCATCACCTTTAACTTCTTTGGAAAAGCTTCAATCATTGGGATGAGCCTTTGTTGAAAATATGTTGATGAAGAAGGATCTCGGGGAGAAATTGCGATAATAGTCATGATCGCGCAATTAGGGAAAAAAATGACAATTTGAGAAAAATGCACGTTGGGTGATCATGACTAAGAAAATGTGCTTGAAAGGGTTGAGGCAAGAGCAGGTTATGAGTTAGGGAAAATAGGGAGAAGGTATGTAGGGGTGGCAAAAATTACCACCCTTGCATGTGGAAGGAGTTATGCATGCATAGGCAGCAAAAATTGCCACATGTGCATGTTGAGTTAGAAAAGAGGACACATCAGTGGAAAAAATAGCCACCGATTCATGTTGGAGGTTGAACGTGTAAGGGCAAAAAAAATCACTACCCTTGCACTTGGTAGAGAAGTCAGGTGTAATGGTGGCAATTTTTGCTACCCTTACACCTTGTCCAGGTTAGATTGCATCAGTGACAAAAATTGCCATTGGTGTATATTGTTCAGATGGCTAGGCTCGTGTTAGGGTGGCAAAAATCATTGCCCTTACATGGGTAAGGATTTAGGAGATGTGAGGGTGGCAAAATTCACTACCCTAACACGGGAGGAAAAAGGCCGAACGAGAAGGGTGGAAAGAGGCGGGTCGAGGCATGGTGAAGGTTGGTTTGAAATGCCTCATTTGGATTGGGAAAAAGAGGTAAGGGAGAAAAGAGAAGAAAAAAGGAAAAAAACAACTAGAAGAAAGAAAAATAACATAAAAAGAGAAGGGAGAATAAAACTAAAAAAAAAAAAAAAACCCTACCTAAAGAACAATGCAAAATGAGGCTCAAATCTGGTGAAAATGCACTTCCTCTTGCTTCCTTGATCATCCAAAGGCAGAGAGCAGGAGGAGAAATGGAAGAATGAGGAAGAAATGGGGCAAAAAGTGATTAAATGGGGGAAAAAATTGCCCCCAACCACTCAACGTGCATGACCATAAATGTTGTGCACAAAAATTGAGATTATGCAGGGGTGACAAAAATTGCCACCCTTGCATGGGAGGTTGAAAGATATGCAGGGGTGGCAAAAATCACCAATCCTACATGGAAGGAATTTGAAGGATGCAAGGGTGGTGATTTTTATTGATCTTGCATGATAGATGCAAGGGTGGTGAAAAATGCCACCTTTGCATGGAAAATACAAAGCAAATGCAATGGTGGCAAAAAATGCCACCCCTGCATGGAAACACTAGAAAACACTAACTCTGGGAAATGAAAACTTTGGTCTTCTGGTCACATTGAGATTGTAACTATTTTCATGTTTTTTAGAAAATGTAATAAGGGAGTGTCATGAACTTTGAATGAGCCCAGTAGAGCAAACATGAGAACAAAAAAAACTTGCCTCGAAAAATGAACTTAGAGAGAAAAACATGAAATATATAAGTTTCATAGGGGTTGTTCCAAAAATGAGCATAGCTAATTTTGAAAACAATAGTTGGCTCCTATTAGAGAATTTTTGTTGATCGAATCGATTGATGGGAGTAAAAACCAGTCTCTAAGTGCCTTCATCCAAGCCATTGGGCTACGGAGTCAAGCCAAAAAAAAGAAAAGACACAAAAAACCAAAAGAAAACAAACAACATAAAAACTATTCAAATGTACAAGTGAACTCATCTAAAGCTTCAAAGATTGAAGTGCTTTAGATGCTGCCCACTGTGAGGCAGTGAGAATGACACTCCATCTTGATACTCTAGCAAGAAGCTATTCTCACCATAGATCTGACGAATGGTAAATGGACCTCTCCACAATGAATCAAATTTGCCGTGCATTCCCTTTGGTTCTCTCCTCTTATCCCACAACAAGACTTGATCTCCAATCTAAAAATCATGAATCTTGGCCCTCTTGTCAAAAAGTTTCTTCACCTAATTCTGATGTGTAGTAATCTGGTCCACCACCATGGTTCGTTGCTCATTTAATTTGGTTAGACACATGATCCTTTTATCAATTGAATTTTTGAAGGTTGAGTATTCGATTGCCTTTACTAACCTGAGCACTGGTAGTTCCATAGTGATTGGTATCTCTACATTCAAGTCATATAGAAGTTGGAATGGTGACATGCCTATGGCCCTCTTGGGTGTAATCCTATCTACCCACAAAGCATCAAACAATGCTTTATGCCAAGTCCTCTGATTATCATCTACCAATTTCTTGATAATAGTAACCAAGATCTTGTTACTCAATTTTGCTTGGCCATTCCCTTGTGGAAAATAATCAGAAGTGTGGGAGAGGGTAATTCCATAATAAAAGCAAAACTAGGTAATCTCATGAGAAGAGAAATAGGCTGCATTATCTGTTACAATTTTAATTGGAACCCCAAATCAAGAAATAATATTTTCTTTAAGAAAACTACATACCACTTTTGAAGTAGCATGCTTAGTTAGAATGGCTTCCACCCATTTGGTAAAGTAATTAGTTGCAGTAAGGACATAATCATGCCCGACACTTGAAGATGGGGTGACTATGCTAATGAAGTCAATACCCCATTATTGAAAAGGTTTTTTGATTACCACTGGCTTGAGGGCTAACACAACCAATTTAGGCTTTCCGATGAACTACTGACATAATTCACACCTACGCACTCATTTGTAAGTATCTTGAAATAGCATAGGCCAATAGTACCTTACTCATAGAATGTTATGGGTTGTTAATGGTGCAAAAAAATGTCTTCCATAGGCCAAATTGTGGAAAGACTCCAAAGGTTTACCTTTGCACCTTACCGACGTAGTGAAGAAATACCCCATCAAGGCTTCTCTTATACAAACCATTATCCCACAAGACATAGTTAGAAGCCTTTAGCTTAACATTTCATTTTTATTTGTAGGATAGATGAGCAGGACACTCACCATAGGTTAGAAAATTGGCAATGTCAGAATACCACTCATCAGTAGTGGAAATGAAGAGGATCGTAGGCACATCTTCGATATCTATTTCTTCATTTTTTGCTTCCTTGGGGATATTATCAGTAATCAACTGGTAGAGGCCCTTTACCCATACAAGTTTGGAAGGTTTGATGTCAAGATCAAACTCTTGAATTTTAGCAATCTAATTATCCCTTTTTGTACCAAACTCCTATTGAGTTAAAATGGACTTCACCATTGTATCAGGCACCAAGACTACGATATGTGAATTCAGGATATAAAACTTGAAATGCTTCACCACTTTAACCATAACATAAACATGCTTCTCCATGTTTGAGTACTTCAGCTCATGAAATTTGAGTGAATAGCTCATGAAAGAAATAGGAGATTCCAAACCTTCTTGGTCTTGTTGAACCAAAATAGCTGAAAGTGTATGTTCAGAAGCATAGCTATATATCTTGAAGTCTTTGGTGTAATCTAGACAAACAAGAATTGGTGCATGAATGATTGCTTTTTTGATGTCTTCGAATGCTGACTTGCCCTCTACAGTCTACCAAAAAGTGGCCTTGCCCTTCATCATGTTGACAATGTGGTGAGTTTTCTCAGTGAATTGAGGGATGAACCTTTGTAAAAAATTTACTTTTCTAAAGAAAGAGTGAACCGTAGTCTTACTTGTGGGTAGGGTAAGCTCCTGGATGGACTTAACTCGTTTTGAGTCAATTTTTATGCCTTCTCGAGATACAATGTGCCAAAGAAGTTTCCCTTCCATTACCCCAAAAATAGATTTTTTGAGATTTAGAGAAATGCCATTCTGGCGGCAGCATTCAAGCACTTGTTGTAAATGATGTACATGATCAAGACGATGCTTAGAAAACATTGTTAAATCATCTAGGTATACTACAATGAACTTACCCATTTCATCTTTGAAAGCGAGGTCCATTGCTCTCTAAAATGTGGCACTTACATTTATTAGACCAAATGGCATTCTTTGATAGGCAAAGGTGCCCCAAGGTGTGGTGAATGCAGTCTTATGCTAGTCTACTTTTTCAACTTCAACTTGATTGTACCCTAAGAAGCCATCCAACATTGATAACATCTCTGAATCGGTCACCGTCTGAAGAACTTGATCCATGATAGGTAGAGGATAGTTATCCTTCAAGGATGATTGATTCAAGTTTCTAAAATCCACACAGATGCGAATTTCACCATTCTTCTTCCTTACAGGAACTATGTTTACAATCCATATGGAATGATGGATTGGAAAGATTATCATAGCATTCAACATTTTCTATATTTTAGACAGAATAGTACCTAATATCTTTAGATTGTACTATCTATATTTTTTCTTTTAAGGACTGAATCACTTTTTAGAGGAATGTTATGGCAAATTTCTTCAGGTCTGAGTGACTTCTGGTCATCATAGGAGTATGCAAGGACATCTATATACTAGCGGAGCAGAGCAGTGAACTTGAAATTTTCTTCCTGAGTACAACATTTTCCAATGTTCACCACTTTGGGATTTTCCTCGGTACCTAAATTTACTTGATCAAATTCTTTGGAGGAGCTTGAATATTTTTTCCACTGTTAGATGAACTTGTCGTGTTTTTCAAATAGATTCTCAAGGGAAACTAGGCCTTTTGGGATCTTATTCCCTTTAAGTTGTAGGAATTCTTCACCTACATTTGCACTTGATTCAGAGGCTAGCTCAAGCTTCCGAGGTTCATTGCCATCAAAATGAAATTGTTCAAAGCTTTTCTTTTGTTTCAAGAAGGCAATGATTTAGTTATCATTATTAAACACCTACCAATAGATATAATTATCAGGTACACTTGGTCGAAAGACCAATTTAATAGTGTACCTATCTCCTTTGAAATCAGGGTGAGAAACTAATAGAGTTGCTAAAATAGCTAGTGCATCAACTCGATCATTGATTTCCCTGGGTATGGCAGAGATGCTGAAAGTGTCAAAGCTTTCAATTTTATCCTAGACTATATTATGGTAGTGGCATAATTTTGATATAGATTTATTACCTGACAAACCACCAGTTCAACATCACCTTTGGTTTGAAGGAGTTTGACACCTTTGTCTCGAGCAACCTTTAATCTAAACAATAGAGATTCATACTCAGTTGTGTTGTTAGTGTTGCTAAACTACAACTTGTATGAAGAAGGAAAAATATATCCTTAGGAAGATATCAATACAATTCTAGCTCTTGAGCTGGTGGAGGAGCAACTGCCATCAAATTCTAGAATCCATACCTCATCAGACATTAAATTTTCCTTAGATCCTTCTTCGTTTGGAGGTGGAGATCCTTCCACATTAGTATTGCACTCCACCAATTCTCTTGCTATTCTAGTTGAATGCATTTCCAGGTTGTCACCTATAGGAGCTTCATCAGATGCCTCATAAACTTCCTCCATGGATAGAAAGTAGTTACCCATGCTTGAAGACTCAAACATGATTTGAGCTTCAGGTGCCAAGGTCTAGGTAACCACATATTTGGCTTCCTTCTCAGGGACGAGGCTTTTCATAACACCCTTGACTGGAATCCTTGCTTTAAATAGGTCCATGCTTAATTCACCACCAACATCCTTGCAGAAACTTCACCTAAGAAGGATACCATAAGAGGCTGGAACATCAGCCACCAAGACCATCATTTTGATTCTCTTTTCTAGAAAAGTTGTAAATGCAAATTGAGCATCTTTGATTTGACCCAGGAGTGGAACTTGTTTGTTTTCCAAAGAAAAGCACCTCCAAAAATTCTTAGTTAAAGTAAGACTAAGAGAATCTGCTACCTTGGCAGGCATAACATTATCAAAATCTCTAGAATCTATTATGCAATTACTCAATTTATAACCATTTATCAGCAGGGAAACATAAAAAGGTTCTATTTTCTCAGGAACAATAAGAGGAGTAATGACAAGATTATTCTAGGTGGATTTATTCTTGAAGGAATCATGAGTTGCCTTTGAAGAATCTTGTCTTATAGGGGTAGTCTTACTTCTCACGTATTCGGCCAACCTATCTAACTGTTTAGGATTAGCTCGTAAGTACTCAATCTTAGTCATTTGAATCTTAGTCTTTTTGGCATGATCAATTATATCAAATAATTGAAATGAGCTAGAGGTAGAGGAAGGGAGCCCATCATTTTTATCTTTATTGGGTGTGGTACTAGTCTAAGAAATAGAAGTAGAAGGTATGGGATGGTTTGAGGTACTTACTTTTTTGTTAGTTACTTGATCCTTTGGTTGGAAAGGCATTGAAGTCCCTCATTAAGTGATAGAAACTACCAGCTGAGGTTCTTCTTTTGCTTTTTCTTTATTAGCTTGTTGATCTGATTGGTTCTAGGATCTGGTAAAAATAACATAGGATCCATCAAGCACTTCTCCCTTACTTTTAGCTTCATCCCGATAATTCAAGAAACCAATATTAGAGTTGCCAACTAATTCTTCTTCTTGTTCTTCAAAGAGATTAACGTCATCTTATTGGTCCAACTCAGGTTGGAGTGAGAAATCTTATTTAGCTTCAAGGTAACCAACTACTGAATTAGCAGGTGTTGCTTCAATGGCAAGCTTCCCATGTGGGGGAGGTAGGCAGTTTGGTTGCCCTTAGTTTCTAGCAGCATTGCCTTGATATGACTAATTGGAAAACTTCCTTCTTAGCATATCTTGATAGGTAGGAGTAGACATACCTTCAGACATTTGTCTTTTCAAGGCTATTAGTTCATTCATCAACTTTTGCACCATAAGATCTATGGTGCTCATGGAATAACATTTAGCAAATGAAGAAAGTTTATTTTTATTAGTGTCTTTTCTGATCTTATCTACCAGAATAAGATCATCTTCCACCTCAGTAGCCAAGTTTTGAGCCACAACGAGATCTATAGGACCAGCCTGCCTCAATAGAAAACTTACTTCAGGAAGTTACAAGTTGATGAAAAAGCACTTGAGGTTTTCTAGTGTTGGCTGAGCGATCGTAGGAATTCAGTTCCTTAGCTTATTGAATTTTGCTATGAAATCCCTCATGGGTTCATGAGGTTTTTTTTCATTTACATAAGTTGAGCCAATATGGCAAGTGCATCTTCAGCAGGTTTAAAACTAGCCTCAAACTTGGCTTTGAGTGTATTCCAGTCAGTTATAGTTCGAGCTTGAAGGTGGTAAAATCAATCAGTGGCAGCGCCTTGCAAAGTTTCTAGAAAAAGTCTCACTACTACATCTTTGTATTCCACACCTATCACACTGCATGCTATAGAGAAGGTAGAAATATGCTCATCAGGATGAACCTTCCTGTCACCATAGAATTTGAGGATTTTTTTTCTTGAACTATGAGGTAGTTCATGTAAAGGTGGGGTCAAATTGAGAGGACCAAAGGAGTTGCCTCAAGGACCTTGGGCCATTATGATAGGATGATTAAATAGAGGGATAACAAATCTTGGTGGGGTTGGTATAGACAAAACCTTACTAGTATTAAGACTAGAAGCTTCACCAGGTATGAGAGATTTGACGTTGGTAGGAGGAAAAATCTTGGTTTGTTGAAGGCGAGATGGTGGAGAAGAAATTTCAAAATTAGTTTGTCGCACCAACTCGAATACAGGATCAACAATACCTTGAGCTCTTTGGCTTCACATGTATGATGGATTTGCTAGGGTGTAAAATGAAAAAAGAATTGGAGATGCTTCAAGCTAAAGCTTGAGGCTTCAAAATTTATGTTCGTATTCCCAACAGAGTCACCAAAAGCTGTTGGATGAATATTTTGTCATCAGCTAACTGATGGCAAAATGGGTATATCAACCATAGTACAAGGAGATTTATATAGAAAAAAGTGTGGGTTTACCACATCTTAATAAGATAAATCTCTCTTCTCATCAAGGGGAGGTTCCATATAAATCACTTATATGCTATATATGTATATAAATAAGCAAAAAATAATACTCAGGGTAGAATAACACCATCCATCTCTCTTTTTTTAGAGATGATGTTTACAGAGCAAAAGAGATCCTGGTTGATGACTGAAAGCATTCCTCTTATTTCAAAAATGGTATTTAAAAAATAGAAAAAAATCTTCTCGAGTAGTAACTAGGTCCACAAGAAAACCCACGAAAGCACAAAGTCTTCTGTTGCCTCCCTCACTGATTCGAAACATACGTAACAGTAGAGTGAAGTAAAAATCAAAGTCTTCACTTAAAACTACAATAGATAAAAAGATCACAAGGATAAAAGTAGCTCAAAGTCTTTCTGATATCCTTTAAAATGTCTTTAGATAATTTCCATACACACACTTTTCTTATTCAATCAAATGGATGAGAGATTATTAGGAAAGAGAACATAAGAACTATTTCTTAAATAACACAAATTATTTCAACACAAAGTCTAACAATAACCTACTTCTCATTCATTCAATAAAATATGATTTACAAGCTGAGATCAAAGTCTCAAGAAGTATCTCAATTTTGGCAAAGCTTTTACTCTCAATTATCCAGAGATATTTTACAAAAGAAGCTCCCTCTATATATATAGGGAAAAACCTTCAAATTTGGAAAAAGACTTAAATATTGAAAACCTAGTCAAAGATGAGTCAGTGTTGACTTTGGGACTTTTTAAAAAATTTACATGTAATTACATATTACAAAAGTGCATGTGAAAATGTCCCAAGTCAATTAAAAAGTACATGAGAAGAATGAATAAGAGAGTATGGAAGAATAGTTCAACTCTTGTTGCCAAACTTCTTCAGATGAGCATCGTACATAGCAATAGATGCCTATATCCCTATACTATCTAGCACAATGGTATTTTTGAAGACTATCTTAGCTCTAATTGTGGTGTCTCTCACTACTGTGATTACTTTTGCATGACTAGTTAACCTGGTTCTCAGATTATCCAGAGTTAACTGATTATCTAAAATATTATCCACAGAAGTCATTGAGAATGCTTTCTCCTTGAATTCCCTTTGGATCATACCTTTGAATTCTTGAATCATTTCTTCTACTAAAAGGAATTGATTATCTCAAGAGGTGAGTCTGTAAGGCAATTTATCCAATCTATTTAGTAGGCTGGTGTCACTTTCTTCACTGGCATCCTTGGAAGATTCAAGGTCACTGATCAACTCCTTAAGTACCTGGATCCTATATATTAGTGATTATTTGATTTCAATATAAGAATCTCTATTGGTAATGATGTTGATTGATACTAAGGTACATTTCTTCAGTGCTTTCATCTCTATCCATTTGCTAAGATATTTATTTGTGTTGTCAATATCTTGAGAAATAATATAGATAAGGCCTTCTAACTCTGTTCTCATTTTCTTTATTTTACCTATCTTCTCAACCACCTCTGTAAACAAGGAAATCCCTTGTGTATGCATCTTATCTAGGTAATCCTCAAGTACTTTTCCCTTTAAATAGGTCTTCTCTAATTTTTAAATTATAGGTTCATCCACGAAGAAGGCTTCTAGAGTTATCGCCTCTGGGGTAAAAGTGAATCTCCTGATCACCGCAGTTAACTATTTTGCCTTTTCCTTGTAATAATATTTCATCTCTCTCTCTCTCTCTGTCAAATTTTTGGACCATGATATCCATTAGAGACTGAAAATCACTCTTGGCACCCTTGTGAGTTATTTTTCCCAACTCAACTTGAGAATGGAGTAGCTACTCATATCAAAATTTTGTCAGATTGCATCCTATGGGGGTTTGGCTATCTCTAAAAATTTGTGCCCCTTATCTCCAATCATTTTTGAAAGGATCCTTGGCTTCTTGGGGGTCTTAGCTTTCACTAGCATTATTTTACCTAAATCAAAGTCATTTGGAGAGATGACTTGCTTTTTCATTTTAGATGTGAAAGTTGATAACCAAAGAGGGAGAGCAGAAACACTTACATTAGCAACAATCCATGTAGTTGGTGTCACTAGAGTAACATCTACACTGCTGGTGGGAAAAATGGGCATAGTGGGTGTAGTAGGCATAGTATCAGGAAAAACTATACCAACTACTAACTGGTCGAAGGTGGAATTGTCTTCAATGTTGAAAGAAAGAGATGAAAGACTAGGGATGAATCCTGATGATCAAAGAACATCTCTAGAAGCACCTTGAGGATCACCAAAAATAATTCTAGAAGGAGAGGTAGCTCCAAAAGAAGGAATACTGATGGGAGAAATGGGTGAATGAGTCGCAACAGGTGAATGGGGTGGAGAAGAAGAAACTCTTATAACTAGTTGTGTTCCCTCTTGTGGAGATAGAGCTTTTGTCCCCTGTTGATTTGTAGGTCTGTCGTCTATTTCTATCTATTTTGTTACTTGATCTTGGGTGCTTTGTTTCTCAACTCCCATATCTGTTGACTCAGGTTCTTTTTTGACAACCTTTGTTTTCTTAGACACAAAGATTATCCTAGGCTTGTGGGGCCTAGAAGGAGAAGGAACATCGCTTTTATTTTTTGTCCTATTTTTTGCTCTCTTCTTTATCTCTTCTTGGAATTTGGCCTTTGATCATGTGATGAATTATTTTAATGTGATCCCTTTTTTTGTAAACCAATCATTGGTGTTAGCCAATATTAGTTTGAATCTCATCCTCAAAGAGGTTAACTCTTTTTGAGACCATTGAATTAAAGGAAGAAGAGAGTTAGTGACATGTTCAGCAAGATACTTGATATTGACCAGATCTTTATCATCTACTAGATTTAGAGGAATATCAATGAGCCCTAGATATTTGATTTGTTTTAGAGACAGTCTGCTGTAGTCCATTTTCTTGATATCTTCTGCTGTCCTCAAATCTATCCAGACGTCTTCGATCATGGGTTCATGAAACTGAGTCTTTCTTTTGATCATGTCTTTGACACCCCTGTAGTCAAAATTGGGCCTTCTTTTGAAATGCTTCATGTTGACAAGTTGCATTTCGGTCTCCATTGCCCTTGCTTTTGTAGCGGTCAAAACTGAGTATCTACCAATTTTGATTAAGAACCTGAAACCTGGTTTCTTAAGTTCTATCTATTTATTGTGCATGACAATAATTTGTCTACACAGCTCTATTAGGACCAATTTATCAGAAGGGAATTTAGGGAGCATATAGGGATAGCCTTGGAAAAATCCAACCCATAGATAGCAAAAAGTAGGGAATTGTAAGAACATACAGCCGAAGTCATTGATGACAGTCTAGGCTTCATTTGATACTCTCTTCTGTTCCAATTGAGGATCAAAAAGACACAAAAATACTGTGAAGAAGGCATCATTTACCCTCATAAAGTGATGGATTGATCCCTTTAGTGTTAGCTAAGGGTAATATTGATAAACATGGGTGGTTTTTCTGTCTCCTTCTGATGTCAAACCTGGAACGGTTCTCATTAAAGCTACAATGTACACTAGGTACGAAGTCATATAGAACTTCAAAATAGTAGACACTTTTGTCAATTGGTCATGCAGAGCATTATTGATCTGTTCACTCTAAAAGATAACTTGTTTCTCTTGGATGATTATCGTGATAAAGGGATACATCCATTCATGAAATTGAGAAGAAGAGGGTAAACCTTGTACTCTGCTGAGAAGAGTAATTAAGTCACCAACTTTCTCTATAAAATTTCTCCTCAAAAAATTCTATGGCCATCTGGATAAGTTGGCTTTGGGAGTTTTCAACCATTTGTTGTTGATCACCTTCATCGCCTTCTCGAGATCTTTGTCATATTCCTTCTATGCTTTGACAAAGTTGATCTTTAATACTTCAGTAGCAGGAGGGCACATGAAAACTTTATCAATGAATTTGGGGTCTATTCAAATTATCACATTGCCACTAGTATCTGACACAGCTCTAGTCTCTTTATTATAGAATTAGGTGCACTAGAGAATGAACTCTGTGTGATGTGCTACCACAAGGAAAGAGGAGACTAGATGGATGTTGCTTTCAATTATCCTTTTCATTTTAGAGCTTGGATTTTTTGCCTTGGTTCTCTCCACGAACTTGAACATATCAACATGGCCGATCTTTGAGTCCCTAATGTCATTGACATTAGAAGTGATCGAGGTGATTGGGAAAACACCTTGATATTGGTACTTCATCACCATTGACTTCTTTGGAGAAGCTTCAGTCATCGAGATGGCCTTTGTTGAAAATATGTTGACGAAGAAGGATCTCAAGGAGAAACTATGATAAAAGTCATGATCGCACAATTAGAGGAAAAATGGCAATTTGGGAAAATTTCACATTGGGTGATCATGAGTAGGAAAATGTGCTCAAAAGGGTTGAGGTGAGAGCATGTTGGAGAATGAAAGGGAAGCGGGCTCAAAAAATGAGAAAAATGAAAATTTCCCAGAGTTAGGGAAAATAAGGAGAAGGTATGCAAAGGTGGCAAAAATTTCCACCCTTGCATGTGGAAAGAGTTCTGCATGCATAGGCAGAAAAAATTTCCCCATGTGCACATTGAGTTAGAAAAGAGGATGCATCAACGACAAAAATAGCCATCGATGCATGTTGGAGGTTGAACGTGTAAGGGTAGAAAAAATCACCAACCTTACACCTAGTAGAGAAGTTGGGTGTAATATCAGTAATTTTTTTTGCCCTTACACCTTATCTAGGTCAGATTGCATTGGTAGCAAAAATTGCCACTAGTGCATATTGTTCGGATGGCTAGGCTTGTGTTAGGGCAGCAAAAATCACTGCCCTTACATGGGTAAGGATTTTGGAGATGTGAGGGTGGAAAAATTTGCCACCCTAACATGGGAGGAAAAAGGCTGAATGAGAAGGGTGGAAAGAGGTGGGTCAAGGCGTGGCGAAGGTCAGTTTGAAATGCCTCATTTGGACCAGGAAAAAGAGGTAGGGGAAGAAAGAGAAGAAAAAAGGAAAAAAACAACTATAAGAAATAAAAATAACATAAAAAGAGAAGGGAGAACAAAATTAAAAACAAAAACAAAACCCTACCTAAAGAACAATGTGAAACGAGGCTCGAATCTGGTATAAATACACTTCTGCTTGCTTCTTTGATCATCCAGAGGCAGAGAGCAGGAGGAAAAATGGAAGAATGAGGAAGAAATGGGGAAAAAAGAGATTAAATGGGGGAAAAAATCACCCCCAACCACTCAACATGTATGGCCATAAATGTCGCATGAAAAAATTGAGATCGTACAGGGGTGGTGAAAATTTTTGCCCTTGCACGGGAGGTTGAAAAGATATGCAGGGGCGGCAAAAATCACCACTCCTGCATGGAAGGGATCTGAAGGATGCAAGGGCAGTGATTTTTTCTGCTCTTTCATGATGGATGCAAGGGCAGTGAAAAATGCCACATTTGCATGGAAAATATAAAGCAAATGTAGTGGCGGTAAAAAATGCCGCCCTTGCATGGAAACACTAGAAAACACTAACTCTGGAAAATGAAAACTTTGGTCTTCTAGCCGCATTGAGATTGTAACGATTTTCACATTTTTGGGAGAATTCAATAAGGGAATGTCACAAACTTTGAATGAGGCCAATAGAGCAAATATGAGAACAACAAAAACTTGCTTCGAAAAATGAACTTAGAGAGAAAAATATGAAACGGACAAGTTTCGTAGGGGTTGTTCCAAAAATGAGCGTCGCTGATTTTGGGAACAACAATTTGATCTATGGATAAGGTCACACTAAGTAGACAATATCAACCTACATTATAATTAGTAGGGAGCACTAAAATCCTTGAGGATTTTCTCTTTATGACTACTATGATAGGTTCGCTTCACTTATATGTGTAGACACTCAATTTTAGCCACTTTTATGCCTAAATTGGGATTTAATTTAGTTTCTATCACACAACACAATCTAAGCTCATAAATCACTTGAATTTCCCAAATTTGTCTATGTAATGGATTTAATTACTCAGAAAGGTGGTGAGGCTAGTTTATTTGGTGTATTATCCTTTATGCACAATAAACTAGTTCAATTTCAACTCTAGTCAAATTATGACCTAGTAATTTGACATTTTTGGTTTATCAATCTATTAATTTAAAACATTTAAAATAATTTCCAAAAGCCAAAAATCACCAAGCAAGATTAATTACATTACAAATCTTAATTAACTTGTCTAAACAAAAATTAAAAATCAAATTGGTGAATTTCATTTATCAAAAAAAGAATTTTTAGCTAAATATGAATTCAAAGGTCAAGTGAGCTAATAAAGTGATTTATTATTTCCTAAATATTCCAAAAATATGAGTCACTACCTCACAAATATATAAATTGAGTTATAATGCCTCACAAATATCTAAAATTGAAGTGTCAATATTTCATGAGTGTTTTGTCCCAACCTAGGGTTAAAATGACTCAACCTAGGTTAATTTAGACTCAAAAAAAGTTATAATTTAACCTAATCTCCCTAGGGTTAGATTTAGTTCTTTGAGCTATAAATAAAAGTGCCCACACCATATACCAACAAGCTTTTATGTGTAAGGTTATTTTGTTGGAATACTTTCAAGAAACCATTGAGAGTAGTGTTATAATGCCTATTTTATGCCAAGCTTCACACCAAGCCACTAGTGACCATTGGAGAAGTGATACCGCCATGAATAAGCATTGCTAGAAGTCTATATATTTGTCATAGTTCAAGCACAAAAATCCTTATGCCAACAAGTGGACATGAAATTTTAAAAATGAGGTAAATTAATTATGTTGTTTTTGTGATCTTGTTCGTTAGGTTATGTTCCCCCTAGGTCTTAGGAAAGAGTGTTTAGTTCTAATGTGTTGTTATGCTTGATTTTTTATCATTTGGACTAATAAATAACTAATCAACATTTGTGTGCTCTTTGAACTCCTAAGATGCATAATGAAACATCTGATGGGACCACACATCCCCTATGACCAAGAAAAATGATGTGAAACCTTTAGTTTTCTAACAAAAGCATCTAATTCTTAAAGTTTAGAGTTTTAACCTTGAAATTAACATCATTATATTTTTTATATAATTTATGTATTTGCCATTCATAATTAAAACTTTACACGTCCTATGTCTTGTTTGCAATCTTATTTGTGCAAAAATGATAACTTCAAAATAGTGGATTTGACATAATAAATGGTAGATTTGCTATCTAAAATTGGTGACTTTGACCCTGCTAAATAGTGGCTTTGCCAGGTAAAATTACTTGTGATTTTAGTGGCTTCACCTATTTTTCAACTATAATCAATGGATTCACTAGATATAATTAGTGGATTCACCTTGTTTCATAGTGACTTTGCCAAAGTGTGGTCTCTATCTATTTTTATGTTCTCAAGAAAATAATAGCTTCACAAAAAATGGTGGTTTCACTCTATTGCATAAATGATAGATTCACTCTATGTTTTCAAAAAACCCAAGAGCTCAAAATGGAATGTTGTTTATTCATTTGTTTTTGGGCTTAGAGATAAAAAAACCCCATCAACCTAATCTCACTTGTTTTTTAGTATTTTCAAAAAAATTATAAGTGCAAATAAGGCCAAGGGGTCAAAATTTCAATCACATTTTAGTTTGTGCTATTAAAAAGACCATACACTTTAGTTCGAGATCTTAAGATCCTTTTCATTTCTTGTTTTTTCCTTGTTATTAGTTAGTTTAAAAGTTTATTAGATTATATTCTTTGTTTGTGACAAATTATAAATTATTACATGCATGCTCTCCCCTCTTCCCTATAGGGAACTTGGGTGACCAAAAGTACTTGGTTTATTGCCTTGTTTTTTAATCTTGTTGGAAAGAATGTCATGCATGATCTCGCTAAGATTTGAGTGACTTGGGTAACCTAAAAATGACCTCTAGAGTCTTTCCAATTTATTTTTTTGCATTTGGATTGTGGGTAGGAGCTCTTTTCTCCCTCACAAGTTCCCTCAGGGTGTGTTGGCTTGGGGTATCATCTCCCAGCATCATACCAACCCCATTCCATGATGGGGTATATAAATTAGGTATGTGATATTAATATTGCCATGGGGATAAGAGGCTAGCCTCTCTGATCCTAACAAAAACTTGGTCAGGTCTTATTAAACATCAAGCTCTACTAAGAAGTACAAAACTGGAGTCATTATGCAAAAGAATACACCTTTGCATAGTACATTAGTAGGGTTGAACCTAATTGATGTGATGCCACACTTGTGTTAGCCACACTTGGGACCATTTAGTGTGTTCAAAACTTTTATATTTTAGTTAATCCCACCTACCACATAATTTCTTGTCAAATTCCGAGTACTCCTCACTCTCAGTTCATGCCATGTACCCATGCTTGAGAGATAGAGGGGGGCATAAAAATTCTACCTACACTTGTTCTTTAATTTTTGGATTAACACTTAATTCTTCACAAGAATTAAGTTTGTGTCTATTGTTTAAATGAGGAATTATTATGCTTCCTATTTCACCTCAAATATTTGCCTAGATTTCAAAGTCCAAAACCATTGTCATACCATTTGTTTAAAGGAGCATTGTTACGCTACCTAAATTATTCTAAATTACTTGTCACGTTTAAAACCAAGTTCCACAACTATTTTTATAGCATTTGTGTTTCAAATGAGTGGTTACGCTGACCATTTTGCCTTAGAATATTTGAGTTTTTTTATATTAAATCTGAAATTTTATCTTTTAAAGTACAAATCCTAAAGTAATCAGGGTTATGCCAAAGCCTCATTTAATTTGGGCTTAGGTAGTCTACCTTAAATTTTTGAATTGTGTTACTTGGGTTGATTTCCTATTTTAATCTAAAGACCCCCTTACTTAGACCTAGTGGTTGTTATTTATCTTGTGCCTTGTTTGAGTCCTTTGAGCCAAGTTGTTACTGCATGCCTTGTTTGAAAATTGTTGTCTTGAATTCAAAAATGTCTTAGTTTCATTGTTAAAATAGTCTCTTGTGAACCAAGTATCGATTCTAAGATATCCAATTACCAAGTATAATCTAAGACAATTACCTTATTTTAGTTTGATTTTGAATTCTTGTTTGAGTTCTTTATTTCCAAGTCTAGCCTTGTTTTTCATGTTAAATGATTATAACTGCCTTTGGGCAAATCATTTTTATCCCTTGGTCATAGTTCATAATTTTTTTACCTTGTATAGATACTTTTGTCAATGATTATAACCACCTTTGGGAAAATTAGTACCTTATCCATAGATGAGTTTTGAGATTTTGTGTTACCTTTGACATTGATTATAACCACCTTTAGGCAAGTCAATATCATTTGTTAGAGTGGCTTCGATTTTATTTCTACCTTTGCATAGTTTAGTTATTTTACCATTTGGGAATATTTTATAGAGACAAAGGTTGTTTATTTTAGACCTTGGTTATTTTTTACCCTTTAGACCTTTATTTTTAATGAGACCTAGATATATATTTGAACATACCTCATTATACATGTAGGGGGATTATGTATAATCCAGACTATGAAAACTTTGTCACCATTGAACCTTTTATTTAAGAGTAGTATGAAAATGAAGTATCTTATGAGATGGATCCATATCCATATTATAATGTTTCATATGTTGATCAAAGGTTGGAGTCATTAATGCAGTATTTGGTGACTAAACCTTCTTATCCATGACAAAAATAAGAGAAAACAATGCAATATCTCACTCTAATAATGTCTAACATTGAGCAAAACCAATGACAAGAGCCCTACTATGTTATGATACTGACACAAACAAGCTAAGTTTTGTATTTTTTATCATCATTTGTTAGAGAACAAATTTGAAATTCTCATCAAAGCCATCGACGTAGGAGCCAAGTTTCCACCAAAATTCCCACATGAAATTCTGAATAATTGTATTAGAAATCCTATCAATGTGCCTCAAATCCAATAGTTCAAACATGTATCAACTAGTTATAGTCAATATTTAGTCCAAATATTAGATCAAAACCAAAGTAATCTTGCAAAAGGGAAAGGCCCTATGGATGAACAAATAGAACACATATAACAAGTGTACCAAAAGTACCTCAATCTAGCTATAAATATTAATGCAAGGGTTATTTCTAACATATAACTTATTAAGTTATACCTATCAACATGGTAATAAATATATGCTTTGGGATATGCAAACCAAAACATAGACCCATTTGCCAAAAAAATGTTATTTGGTGACATGTTTAATATCCCTATTTTGACTAAATAAATTACCACTCAAGTGGAATACCTTAAAGTGCATTCCAATTTAAACCAAAGTGGGTTTAATTTATCACTAATCAATACACAAAAAACTCCTCCAAACAATTCCATGAGTGGATTACAATAAAAATGGATAGGTATGCCAAAAATTAACCTCTACTCCTCAATTAGTTATTTCTTCAAGTGTGTAACAAGGGAAAATGAATCAACAACAAGCCAACTTACCACCATAAAAAGTGTATAACACTATGCCACCTCAATAGGGGGCAATGAATTTTATACCACAACAAGCACAAACCAATATAACTCAACAATCACAAATGTTGCATAAGCAACAACATGTTTCTATTGGTCAAAAAGTCTAGTTGGTCAACAATAACAAGTTCCAAACCCCCAACAATTACCTAATCAAAAATAATTGCCAATCCAACAATAGGTATTCAACCAACAACAATGTTTTTATGTACAAAAAATACTAGGTGCTAGGTAATAGTTTACTTTCACCAATAGGTATCACTCGTGCAACAAGGACCCAAATTTCAACACCTTCAATAATAAGGTTCTAGTCCAAGAGTTATAATAAATGAAGGATGTAATTAAAGCAATACAAATTGGAAAACAAACAAATCAATTTAAACTAAATAAAATATGATCTTATCCATTCAACATGGAGAATTTTTTAAATACCATTTTCATCAGGTTATGAGTCGTATAAATTTGACAAATATAAGGGCAAAGGAGACCATAAAGAGTTGTTGACCACTTTTCCCCATAGGCCAAAATGGGTAAATCCCCTATAATTAGAATCTTGTATAGGGGATTTTTATAATGTCATAGGGTATGTTTGTAGTTCATTTGATGCCATCTCATATGCCATTCTAGGCTTTGGTCATAGTCTATCTTAGTCCTTGTATCATTTGGTGTCTTAGGGTTCATTTTTGAATCATATATGCAAGTGGTAAAATTTCATGGTGCTAAGCAGTTGCAGGAAGAAGTCCAAGAAATATTTCAAATCTTGGCTAAGTGTTAGAGGGCATTCTTTTCTTTCAAAGAAATTGTTCCACACATTGTCCACAGTTGTTGAAGGCATATTTCCCTCTGAGAAATTATTCTGAGTATTTGGCTAAGGTATGGATTTATTTTGAGGAAAGTGGCTTATAAAAAATCTTGAAGGCATGATTTATTTCAATTATTTTGATCAAATAAAAAGGTCCAAGGAAAATCCTAGACAAAAGTTCCAAAGGGTATCTTTTGAGGAAATTGGTCCAAAATGAAAAGCTGGAAGGGTCATTTTTCAAGCAAAGTGTTTGAAACAAAACTCTTAAAGGGTCATTTTTTGAGAAAGTGGCTGATACAAAAATCCTCAAGGGTATTTTTTTAGAAAAGTGCCCTTTACAAAAATATTAAAGATAAATTCCATTCAAAATAAAAAATCCTACAATAAAAGACTAAAGGCACATTTCTTTCAGGAAAATTATCTCGTGACAATTTCCCCAAAGATCAATTTCTTTCAAAGAAAGTGTTCGAGGCAACCTTTCTAAAAAAGTCATTTATTTTGAACATTTTGTCTGATACATAAAGCCTAAAGATAAAGTTCTAATAAAAGGTACAAGGACATGAATTCTTTTGGGAAAAGTGTTTCCAAAAATTGGCAAAGGATAAAGACATTTATCTTAGGGAAATTATTCTGCAACAATTTACTTGAATACCTAATTATTTTGAGGAAATTGTCTACATCAAAAAAATATAAGTATGAATTATCTTTGACATTTTGTCTAAAAGTATAAATCTAGAAGAAATTTTGTTTGTAAGAAATTTTCCAAGGCAATGATAAGGTAGACTTAATTCTTTTGGGCAATTATCCCGTGACAATTTCCCCAAACATTTTATGCGATGCAAAAGAGCCAAAAATAAATTCCTTCAAAGAAAGTGGCTGAGATATAAATCCCACAACAAATGTCCAACAAAAGGCCCAAGGAAAATATCGTGATGCAAAATTCCCAAACAAGAAAATTCTTTTGGGCAAATTATTCCACAATAATTTCTTCGAAGACATAATTACATTGGCTAATTTGTTTCAGTAAATTTGATCTAGTAGGGTGGTGGTAGGCACAAAGACATCAAAATTAAGCCTCATGAAATAGTCATTTAAGTTTAAATGATGGGTAAACACAAATATGATGGTCTGGGTTGCATCATTCATCTTGATCCAATGGTATGAGATGATTCAAAGGATCAAAGAACTTGAGAGGCTACCACAAGGCATAAGCACATAAATTAGTAGACTAATAATAGGACCCCAAGATCAATACATGATTGACAAGTGGCATAAGTGTGTGGGTCTTGGTAAATGATTTATTTATTACATTCATTTGCATTAGGTAGATCAACAAAGTGAGATGAGTCAAAATATCAATAACTTGAGTCAATTTTTGATGGCGAATCAAATGAAGGAGAGCCTAGGTGACTTAGTTGAAGGTGAAACAAGCAAATTTTGATGGGGCAAGGTAAGGAATAGAGTGAATCCAAGTTTAATCATGGTTCATTTTGGACCAGAGCCAATGTTTCAAAGGATTCCACCAAGGTGGACACATAGACTTCAATGGTTTCATCTCTAGGACTAACTGCATGAAAGGGACCCTTCTCTCCACTATTGCATGCCACAACAAACTAGTTAGGAGCAGTTTAACACCAATAAAAATCCATAAAATATTGATTTGATTGATGTAACTACATTGATGCCATAACTTAGCTTGGAATAACTTGATCCTACCATTGTAATCGTTAGGGAGGATCGATGAGGGAATGATGCAACCATGTAATGGGATGAATTGATCTGAATTAATAAAAAGGTCTAAATGAACATAATTTATAGAAGCAGTTGTAACTATGGTTCAAACATTTGAACTAATTGATTCCCTTATTTAGTGCCAAATCTCCCTTTCTCTTGCTTCTTTAATTCTATAAATATAGCTCTTGAGCTATTATAAAATAGTTCCACTCCATGTATGGTGGAGCCCTACTAGAATGTTATCATATTTTACCTTTTAACATTAATGCAAATCTGATTTCAAGTTCTTGAAAAAATTTCTAAGTGTGCAAGTGATGTATGGTGATGCAAAGTGATAATTTTTTATCCTTTCTTCACTTATCCTTTCATGTTTGTGCAATAGTTCCTACTACAACATGTCATATGAATTATTGTCAAGTGTATGAGACTATATTTTAAGTGTATAATGAGCCTTAGTGTCTATAGCTAGCCTAAGGTTTACTTACCTTGGATATCTCTCATGCATCTCACCTCCATATTGAAATAATCATGTTGGAATCTATAGAACTCAAGAGTTTGTTTGTGTGCCTTGTTTCTTAGTGTTAGAAAGTATGATGGTCATATACAAGACACCTTGGTGTATCACCTCCTTTAGAGTAGGTTCATTTCAAACAAATTATAACTCTTTTCCCCATAAGTAAATAGTCAAGTAGGTATGAGCATTTCAAGATACATTCAGGGAGCTAGCCCTTAAATCTGAAGGCTCACTTCTACTATAGGTATACCCACATACCTAAAATTGTTCCCATGTTTCCCAAATATAAAAGATGCTTGAAAAATCCCTTTTAGAGAGTGATATTTTGTGACAATAGTTATATCACACTCAATGGGACCAATTATATTTAAGATAAATTTTCAAGGTGAATGTTGGTCTTGACAACATCAACTACAAATTGGTGTGCTACTTAGTATTTGGTGACTCTTTCAAGGTAAAACTAGTGTCCTATTATTGGTGACTCCTTTAAGGCCCAAGAGAGTGGAAAATTTGTTAGTGTGTCTTTCCTCTTATTAGCTTATGGAATCAAACAACCTAACACCAATGGTGACTCCAAATGATATTTTTTGTTATAAGCAATCCAAGTATCTTTAGTTAAAGTTTTGATCATTTTTTTGCATTTTATTTGATGCATGAGGTTGACATGAATAGATATAGTGAATATCCCTACCATGTACCCCCTTATCAGCCTTGCTATGAACCATAGTATATTCTTGATCTGTAAATTAAAAATACAAGTGTAGTACATTCAAAAATCACTTGTTTATGTTTAAGAAATCCTTCAAATTCTCACTTTCTTGTGTTTAATTTTGCATAAATAAATTAAAATCAAAATTAAAATGAAAATAAGAATGTAATAATAATCAGAGAAAATCAAAGATAACACCAGCAAATTGATAACGGAGTTTGGCTTCAATAGCCTACATCTCTGGATCCATTCAAAGTGAGGACCATTCTATTAAATTGGTACAAAAAATGGCTTCCAAAACCTTTTCAAGTCTTCAATTCACCTTCTCTACTCTCTATTTGCCTGCAAATATTTCTCTTAGACCTGAAAACAAAAGCCCAAGGCCGTACAAATCAAAAACAAGGCTCTAATCCTCTTGATTCTCTTTACACAGTCAGATTTCCATGTCAATACAAGTAAAAATTACTCCCTTTTATATCATTTCAACCACCGTGGCTGAAGCGGTCAAGACCTTAGCCTTTTAGGCACCAGGTCTCAAGTTCCAAACTCTCGTCCTCCATTCTAGGCACCTAAGGAAGTGGGCAAGGGCATCCTTCCTCCAAAAGCGCATTTTGACCAAGGAATTAGTCCCACATTTGCTGGGAGTGGTTGTTTTAATGATTTAAATAGAAATTTTGTTGAAGTTTTCAAATGAAAAAGATTTAGGCACCAACTTTGGATGTCACCTAGCCTATTCAAATTCCTAGGAATGAGGGATGTGCTTAGTATTTGTGGCGTGGAGGTTTGTTGCCTATTTTGATTTGAAAATGTCAAATATCATGTGCATTAAATAAAACACCTAAATTTTTTTTTCCTCTAATTATTTTCCATGTGTCAAATGGAGATTGGTCCACTTGGCATTCCTCAACTGTGCCACGTCACTTTTGACATCCTTGTCGCATGATTTCTTCAACTGGCTATATCTTGAGCATTCAGACTCCATTTTTCAAACCATGAAAAGTGATAAAAATCTCTCAATGAATACTACAATGTGCAAATGATTTGAACTGAATTCGAAACTTTAAAAAATATAATGGTACATGGATCCACCTAGATCAATTCTCCAATAGTCCTATCAAGAAATGCCTCCCTATCAATCCCAATATGAGCCCTATTAACCATACCATTATGCCTATGAACCTCAAAAATACTCCTATGAGTCTTACCACAAGAAATAAAATGTTTACATGGATTTTACATAAAGGTATTGATAATAAAGATATAGCTTATTATAGATTAAAATGCAAAAAAATGAATCTGGTCTTGATCCCCATCATTACCCTCCTCCTCTTCCACTTGTTCCATCTTATATTCCTTGTTGGAATCCATATCATAGTTACTATATCTTGAAGATGAAATGAGTACATGAGATGATGAGTATGATGTTTTCCTTGATATTCTCATGGAATGGTTGAGAGGTGCTAACCAAAATCATATGAAGAAGTAGGAGACATTTGAATAACTAGAAGGAACTCAATGGGAGATCAAGGAACAAATGGATTTGGAAAAGAAGTGTCTTCAATGCTCCATAGATAGGCTTATTATGTGGGAGGATCAAGAGATAAAAAATTAACATACTAATATTGAAGAATTTCAAGAAAGATATTGGCAAGATGCAACTCTTGTTTATGTAGAAGCTTGTTCTTCTAACCAACCCAAGAAGTCACTTCTATATGAGCTTACTAGTGATTTTATCTTTCCTAAATCCACTGATAAGACTTAAAATTCACCTTAAATTCCATCCCCACTTCATCAGACCCCCATCCCATCTCATACTTTTACTACATCTCATATTCCAGTTCCTTCACATGATCCCATCTTGAGAGAAGCAAGTGAAAAGGAGCAAATCCTAGCCGAGGTTGACCAAAAGGATGTCATGAGTGACTATGAGGAATAAATCACTATAAGGACCCCATTTAGTGAAAAAAAGGGAAATCCTACCTTATTAAATAAAGAGAAACATAATAGATATCCTATTATAGCTATCCATGAGGAATGCGACCAAAACTTGAAGAGAGAAGCATTTGAAGAAGACTCCATGTCCAATCATGAAGTTGTGGATGACCATCTCAAGTATGAAGTGAAGTGTATTATCAAGGAAGAAGGTCAAGTCACTCCTCAAAAAGTTGTAGTCTTGGGAGAGTCTTATGAGACCAAGGTAGATGAGATGGCTCTTGAAGATGACACTCATGAGGTGGATGAAAATGACTTGTGGCAAAAGTCTTATTTCATATTCCATGAGTTTGATCATCTTGATAAGGTTATTCCTCCTCCCAAGAAGTCTACATCTAATTTGGATAATTCCTATAACAATTATGTTGATGATTGCCTCAATAATCATGGAGAAAGGTCTCATGTTGTAAATTAAGAGGAACTATGGAAACTATGGAAAAAGCTCAATGCCATATGCAAAGATTTTGGCAAGTTGGGTAAGTCTTTTCTTTATCCAAGAGATTCTATATCTAATGACAAGGTTGCTAATGATACTAATGATCATGTTGATAAGTATTCCATTAAACATAAAGATGAAGGTCATCCTATGGATCAATAATTTTCTGTCATAAAGCAGTACGATGATGCTAGTGTCCAAGAAATTTTAGACATGGAAAGTGAGGGCAAGGTAAAATTTATTGCACCTTAAGAGCAGTCAAGAGACCCAGCTAATATTGAACCATATCCAAAGGGGTTAGATAATTAAGAATAAGAAATTGATGCTTCCAAACATCAAGTACAATTTTTAAAGGAGAAAATCAAGGTTGAGAGGACTGTCATATCTTTAAACTTGAACATTAAGAGCCAAGTACATGAGAAGGTGGAGGAAACATTTTCTATGGAGGACAAAGATGATTGACAGCAAAAAATAAAGCTCTTTCAAGAACTTGAATATATTTGCCTATTTGAGGGTCAATCACTTGATAAGGCATGTAAAAATTTTCCTAAGGAGGACAATGACCAAGATTGGGTGGACAATGCAAAGTTACTTGATGAGCTTGAAGAGTTTGCAGCTGAGAAAAAGCCCAACCTCATTGAGGACACTATGGAAACCAAAAAAGTATGTCTTATTCAAGCACTATTGGAGGCCATTTTTGAGGAGCCATGTGAAAATTTGAGGCTATTTGGATGAAAGAAGAGTTCATTTTATAGGCAATCTATTTAGAACTACTTGGTTATCATTGAACATCATGCTAATGAAGTTGGAAAATGCCATGAAGAAGATGGAGGCATAAATATCAAGGAAAAAAAACCTACATGTCTCATTCAACCCTTCATATCATAGAGTAAGAGAAGTTTCAATCTTACCCTTTGATCTTAGAGGAAGTTTTCATCTCATGTTAGTTAGTGCTTAGGTCAATTTATTTAGGTGTGTGTTTTCTTTCTTGTTGTATTGTGTCCAGTAAGTGATTTTGAAGCACAAGAGTGTTTTTACTTAGGTTCTTGCATGTGCGTTGTTTTTTCTTTGTCTTTCCTTGTGTTTTATGTGTTTTTCAAGTAAATTTATTATTAGAAATATTTTCATTGATGTCAAAGGTCTAGCATTATTTGTGATAAAGGCCACATTACATTTAATGGTGTTTTTAATATTCATATCTTGGCTAATGTGTGTTAATATTTATTTAATATTAATGAATATATTTTTGGTTGCATATATGTCAAAAGAGGGCCCATGGAGAAATCAAAGAGTCACAGGGTAAAAGACAAAAGAGGAATGGGATGCATTTTCTCATGAAGAGTCATCTTGAGGAATTTCAAGAGTTACCATGTAAAGACAAAAGAGGTATGGTGAATTTTTCCATGAAAGGACACTTTAAGGAATATGAAAAGTTACCAAGATAAAGACAAAAGAGGAAAGGACACTTTTTCTCATGAAGGGTCACCATATGACTTTTCAAATGTAAGGATATGAAGGGTAATGCAAGTTTGGTGGCATTGGGCCACAAAGGGTGAATGCCAAAGGGAATTTGAAATCTATAAATAAAGGCTTGAAAATCCATTTGTAACATGCAAGAGAGTGCATTGTTTGTGTTTGTTTTTGAAGAGAGAAAAGTATGAGATATTGTAGAGTTCTATCATTTGTTAAGTAGAGATAGTTGTGTTTTATACACAAGAGGGGTTAGTGCTCCTGTGGATTGGTGCTCACAAATATTTACAAGGGGTTGGAGGTCCTATGGGTTAGTGCTCACAAATAGTTATTATGTTGGTGATTGACAAAGTGGTTAGTGATTTTGCAAGTTGGTACTTGTAATCTTTATATTTTGAGTTAGTTTTCATTCATATAATTGAGATTATTCTCCACAATTTTTCCCACTTTGGGTTTTTACGTAAAAATTTGGTCTATCTCTCTCTCTCTCTCTCTTGTGTGGTGAAAATTATTGTTTTATTTTTATTGCATATCTTAAATGTGTGATTAAGTGGTTAAAAAAAAGAAATCAAACTAAGTAAAAAGATATATAATATACTGATTCACCCCCCTCTCAATATATTTTATGCTTAACAATTAGTATCAGAGCAGGTTCCTTTTAAAAAAGTTTTATAGCTTGAATGTAGATCGAGAAAGCACGATGGATGGATCATGTGAAGGATTTTCTAAAAATAAGGAACCTTTGTTTGATGGGATGAATTATGTTTTTTGGAGTATAAGGATGAAGACTTATTTGATGGATCTTGGATTTAACATATGGCAAGCAATTATAGAGGAATATGAAGAGCCATAGACACTTGTGACTACTTTGATAGAAAAAAAGTCAAGTGAAAATAATGCTAAAGCTTTAAATAATATTTTATGTGGTTTATGTGAATCAGAATTTGTTAAAGTTATGCAATGTAAATTTGCTCATGAAACTTGGGTAAAACTTGAAAATATTTACAAAGGTGATGGAAAAGTTCAATAAGCTAAGCTTCAGACTTTTAGAAGACAGTTTGAGAGTTTGAAGATGAAAGAGGAAGAAAATATAGTAAGTTATCTTTTGTAGGTTGATCAAATAGTTAATTAGATTTAAGGTCTTAGAGAAAATTTAGAAGAATCAACTATGGTTCTAAAAGTTTTGAGATCTCTACCATTGAGATATGATGCAAAATTTTCAACAATTGAAGAGATGAAGAATTTAGCCAAGCTAAATATGGATGAGCTTCATGGTATTCTTATAGCATATGAAATGCAGACTGAACAAGATAAACCTTCAAAGAGAGAAGCTGCTTTCAAGACATCAAAGAAAGAGAAGGCTAAGATTCAAGAATCAAGTGATAGTTCTAGCGATGATGAAGATGACAATGAATCTCTATTCATTCACAAGACAAAAAAAAACACATGTAAATATCAAAGAAAATTACCTTTTAAATGTTTTAATTATGAAAAGATTAGATATTTTACAACTAAATTCCAAAATAAGGGTAATGATGACAATGAAGAAGGAAATTCTACATACAAGAATAATTTCAAAGGTAAATTCAAGAAGGGATTAGAGAAGAAGAGTTTTTATTCTAAAAATCTTAGCTCAGTTGAAGATAATGGAGTTAGTGATTCAAAAGAAGAAGATATTCTATTCATGGCTATACATGAAGATGCCTCTACAAGCAAAAGTACAAATGATCAAAAAAATAATAGGATGAAGCTAAAGTGAATTTGGAAGGAGAACTCATTTGTGATTTAGAAGAGTTAAAATCTCTTAAAAAGAAGAATCAAAGATTAAAGATCTAGATCGAGAAAAATGAAAAGGATTCAAAGGAAATAATTGAAGATCTACAAGCACACTTTGAAAAAGCCAAGAAGAATGAAGAATATCTAATAACATAGTTGAAAATAGTAAGTAAAGAATGTGAAAGGTATGTTATTGAAATTGTTTCTTTAAAATTAGATCTTGAGAAAATAAATAAAGCAATCAATAATAGAGTAGCCAATGATTCAAAATTTGAGAATAACACTAATATGTTGAATAAGATATTAGAAAATCAAAGATGAATGCTAGATAAGATAGGTATTGGATTTGATAAAGAGAAAGAGGAGGTCACTACTTTCATATACAAGGAAAAAGGAAATAGTTATGCTAAAGCTCTTACAAAAGAAGAAATAAAAAGGGAAGAAGTTAAGAATATAAAGGACATCTCAAACAAAGAAGGTTGGAAAGAACAGAGCTATAGGCAATCAGGTCAGAGATGGACAAATAGGTCCTATTTTTATGGTTACTATTTTTATTGTAATAGATATGGTCATAAGAAAATATAATGTCAAAAAAGGAATAATAATCATAGAAATAAGGAGAAGAAAGGTCATGCAGAGTCAAGCAGAAGCCACAACTCTTTTGCTCCTATATTAGGCTTTAATGAAGAGGCCACAATATGTTATAAGTGCAACAACTTCAAACATAGCCTATTATTGTAAAAGTGTGTTTGAGTTAGTCAAGAAGGACCAAAGTTTCAAGGCTCCCTTCATCAAGAAGAAAGTTCAAATAGGTTCATGGTAGAAGATACAACCTAAAAAATCTATGTTGGTATAAACAGCTTTGCATGTAATAAATGAAGATAAGCCATGGTTCATTGATATTAGATGTTTGAAGCACATGATAGGAGATAAGAGCAAGTTTAAAACTTTGAAGAAGATCAATGGTGGCATAGTGAAATTTAGAGACAATAATACTACCAGAATTGTTGGAAAAGATACACTAAATTTAGATAATGATAGAGCTAAAATTGAAAATGTTTTGTATGTAGAAGGTCTTAAGCATAATATTTTGAGTGTAAGTTAAATGTGTGATCGGGGTACACACTAAAGTTTAATGCAAAATTTTATGAAATTAGAAGAAAAGATTCAGATGTGTTGGTTTTAGTTGCTTAGAGAATAGGCAATAATTTGTATATGCTATCAGACATCAAAGGTCAAAGATGTTGTTTGAGTCAGATTGAAGAAATTTGGATATGGCATAGGAGAATGGTGCACATAAATTTTAACAATCTTGTCAACATCAAAAAGAAGTAAGCTGTCAAAAATCTTTAAAAGATTACAAAGCCATCTGACACACTTTGTGAACTTTGTCAACATGGGAAACATATCAGAAGGTAGTTCAAAACAAAAGAGTACTTTACCACTCAGATATTAGAGCTTGTTCACAATGATCTATGTGGACCTATGAAAACTCAAAGTACTCAAGGTGAGAAATATTTTATATTTTTAATTGATGATTTTTCACATATGACTTGGGTGATATTTTTAAAGAAAAAAATCAGAAGATTTTAGACATTTCAAAGCATTAGTTGAGAATGAAACTAGTTTGAAGATTAAGTGTCTAAGATTAGATCAAGGAGAATAATTCATGTCAAATCAATTTATTGAGTTTTGTGAAGATCATGGAATTAAGAGATATTATTCAGTAGCTAGAACTCCATAGCAAAATAGAGAAGTTAAATGGAAACATAAAATAGTTTAGGAGATGGTGAGAACAATGCTGAATGAATCCAAGATAGAAGATAAATATTGGAGAGAGGTAGTTGCTATAACAGTGCATATTCAGAATAGATCATTATTGAGAGTCAATAGTGATAAGACTCTTTATGAGCTATGAAAAGACAAACTAGCAATAGTTGATTATTTCAGAGTTTTCAGTAGTAGACACTTCATAAAGAGAATCGATGAAAAACTTGGTAAGTTTGAATCTAGAGAAGATGAAGGTATATTTCTTGGTTATTATTGTAAAATTAAAGATTATAAATGTTATAACAAAAGAACCAAGAAAATTATTTAAAGTACAAGTTTCAAGATAGAATAAGATGAAACACAAAGAATCAGTGATCTAGTAGACATTTTTAAAATCATTGAAGAGGAAGATTTTGAAGAATCAGATGAAGATAAGGAGAACAAGACACCAAAACTCCATCCAAATATGTTTAGAGAAATCATAATGAAAGTGACATTATCAGGGACATAAATGAAGGAATTTGCTTCAGAAGAATGATGGTAAGTGAATCTAAGTAAGCTAATTTCTCTTTGTTATTCAAAATTTAGCATATAACTTTTTCAAAAATTAGACATGATAACCATTGGGTTAAAGCTATGGATGAAGAATTAAATTAGATAGAAAAGAATGATACTTGGGAATTAGTGCCTAGACCAAAATATCATAATGTGATAGGAAAAAAATGGATTTATAGAAATAAGTTAAATGAAAATGGAGAAGTGACCAAAAATAAAGCAAGATTAGTGTGTAAAGGATATGCTCAGATTGAGGGAATATATTTTGAATAAAATTTTGCACCAGTGGCAAGGTTAGAGGCTATTAGAATGTTTCTTGCATATGTAGTGTTTAAAATTTTTAAAGTGTTTCAGATAGATGTCAAATCTGCCTTCCTAAATGGGAATCTATAAGAAGAGGTGTACATTGAGTAGCCCAAAGGATTTATTCTCTTAAATATTAGTAGTCATATATGTAGATTGAAAAAAGTATTATATGGATTGAAATAAGATCCCAAAGCTTAGTATGTAAGACTTGATAAGTACCTGTAGGATCAAGTTTTCAAAAGAGGATATGATGATAGTAATCTCTACATCAAAATAGAAGGTGAGCATCAATTGATTGTTGTAGTATATGTTGATGATATCATTTTTGAATAAAATATTGAAAAGAGGACAATTTTTTTTAATAATATGAAAAAAGAATTTGAGATGTCTATGCTTGGAGAAATGTCATTTTTCTTAGGATTGCAAATATTTTAGTCAAAAAAAGGAATTTTCATATATGAAAGTAAATATGCCAAGGAAATATTAAATAAATTTGGTTTTAAGGATTGTGTACTAGTTGGCACACTAATGTGTACATAAAATAAGGTGAGCAAAGATTAATATTCACCTGTTATAGATCAATCTTTGTATAGATCTATGATTGGTAGTCTTTTATATTTGACAACATCGAAGGTAGTCTTTTATATTTGACAACATCGAAGCTAGACATCATGCATGCAGTAGGTATGGTTGCAAGATATCAGTCATCTCCAAAAGATTATTATGTTTAGTTTGTGAAGAGAATATTTATATATATAAAGGGGACATTAGATTACAAATTATGGTATCCTATAGGTAGAGATTTAACTTTGGTTGCTTATACAGATTTAGATTGGGCAAGGTGCTTGGATGACAGAATGAGTACAAGTGGAGGATCTTTCTTTTTTAGTGATAGCTTAGTATTATGGCTAAGCAAGAAGTATAATTTAGTATCACTTTCTACAGCTGAAGCAAAATATATTACAGCAATATTGTGTTATACTCAAGTGATTTGGATGAAGCAAACTTTAGAAGATATCAAGGTAAAGTATTATGAACCTATTTGGATAACAAAAGTGCTATTATTATTTCAAAGAATCTAGTGATGTACTAAAAAACAAAACTTATTCCCATTAGATATCACTTCTTGAGAGAGCAGGTTGTAGATCAATACGTTAAGATGTAGTATATTAGTACTACAGAGTATATTATAAATATTTTCACAAAGGAACTACCAAAAGACACACTTGAGTATCTAGAAGAGAAGTTGGGAGTAATTTATTTTACTTCCTACCATTGAGGTTCAACATCAGTTAAGGGGGAGCTAAGTATTAGCTCCAAGTAGTCCCTTTGCCATTGATGTCAAAGGGGGAGAATAATAGGTAAAAGTACATGTGCAAAAATAGGTACAGAGAATAGATACAAGTTGCTACAGTAAGGGGGAGTTATTATATGTTTTTTAGATGGTAATATGTGTAGGTTTCAGGATGTGGAAATTTCAATTTGAGGTTGCCATCAATGATAAAGGGGGAGATTGTTAGAAATATTGTCATTGATGTCAAAGGTATAGCATTATTGGTGATAAAGGCCCCATTACATTTAATGGTGTTTTTAATATTCATATATTGGCTAATGTGTGCTAATATTTATTTAATATTAATGAATATATTTTTGTTTGCATATAAATCAAAAGAGGGCCCAAAGAGAAGTCAAAGAGTCATGAAGTAAAAGATGCAAGAGGAATGGGATGCATTTTCTCATGAAGAGTCATCTTGAGGAATTTCAAGAGTCACCATGTGAAGACAAAAGAGGTATGACACATTTTTACATGAAGGGACACTTTAAGGAATATGAAAATTCACCAAGATAAATACAAAAGAGGAAAGGACACTTTTGCTCATTAAGGGTCACCATATGACTTTTCAAATGCAAGGATACAAAGGGTCATGTATGTTTGGTGCTATTTTCCATGAGGATTGAAGGGTCACAAAGGGTGAATGTCAAAGGTCATTTGGAAATCTATAAATAAAGGCTTGAGAATCCATTTGTAACATGCAAGAGAATGCATGGTTTCTATTTGTTTTCAAAGAGAGAAAAGTAGGAGATATTGTATAGTTCTATCATTTGTTGAGTAAGCAATATTGAGAGATAGTTGTGTTTTATACATAAGAGGGGTTGGAACTCATGTGGTTTGGTGCTCACAAATATTTTCAAGGGGTTGGTCCTCCTATGGGTTGGTGCTCACAAATAGTTATTGTGTTGGTGCTCGGAAAAGGGGTTGGTGCTCCTACAAGTTGGTGCTTACAAACTTTGTATTTTGAGTTGGTGCTCATTCATATACTTGAGATTGTTCTTCATGGTTTTTCTCAATTTGAGTTTCCACTTAAAAATTTGGTGTCTCTCTCTCTCTTGTGTGGTACAAATTATTATTTTAGTTTTATTGCATATCTTGAATATGTGATTAATTGGTTAAAGAAAAGAAATCAGATTAAGTAAAAAGATATATAATATACTGATTCACCCCCCCTCTCAGTATATTTCATGCTTAACATTTATATTTTAAACCTACTATACATGTGACTCCATAGCCCAATGGACAAGATTAGGCAACTGGTCATGGCATAATAAACATGCCACCCCTGAGAAATCGCCAAAGATGTTGACCATTTTTCCCCATAGGCCAAAATGGGTCAACCCCCTATAGTCAAAATCTCATATAAGGGATTTTTATAATGTCATAGGGTATGTTTGTAGTTCATTTGATGCCATTTCATATGCCATTCTAAGATTTGGTCATAATCTACCTTAGTCTTTGTATCATTTGATGTCTTAGGGGTCATTTTTGAATCATATATGCAAGTGAGATTTTCATGGTATTGAGCAATTGTAGGAGCAAGTACAAGAAATATTTCAAATTTTTGATAAGTGTTAGAGGGCATTGTTTTCTTTTGGAGAAATTGTTCCACACATTATATGTAGCACAAATTTTGAAGGCATATTTCCCTCAGAGAAATTGTTCTGAGTATTTGGCTAAGGCATGGATTTCTTTCAGGGAAAGTGGTTGAGCAAAAATATTGAAGGAATGATTTATTTCAAACATTTTATCCAAATAAAAATTTCTAAGTAAATTCTTATATAAAAGTTATGAAGGGTATCTTTTGGGGAAATTAGTCTAAAAAAAATATTGAAGGGTCATTTTTCAAGCAAAGTGTCCAAAACAAAACTCTTAAAGGGTCATTTTTCAAGAAAGTGGCTAATATAAAAATCCTAAAGGGTATTTTTTTAGTAAAGTGACCTTTGTAAAAAACCCAAAGATAAATTCCATTTAAAATAAAAAATCCCACAACAAAAGACTAAGGACACATTTATTTTAGGAAAATTATCTCGTGATAATTTCCTCGAAGGTCAATTTCTTTTGGAGAAATTATCAGAGGTAACATTTTTTAAAAAGTCATTTCTTTCAGACATTTTATCTAATACACAAAGACCAAAGATAAATTTCCAACAAAAGGTATAAGGGTATGAATTCTTTTAGGAAAAGAGTTTCTAAAATTTATCAAAGGACAAAGACATTTCTCTTGGGGAAATTACTCCACAACAATTTTCTCGAAGACCTAATTATTTTGGGGAAATTATCCACATAAAAAAAGGCTAAGTATGAATTCTCTCAGAAATTTTATCCACAAGCATAAATCCTGAAGACATTTTGTCTACAAGAAATTGTCAAAGGCAAAATATAAGGTAGACTTAATTTTTTTGGGTAATTTTCCCACGATAATTTCCCCAAACACTTTGTCCGATGTAAAAGAGCCATAAATAAATTCCTTCAAATAAAGTGGCTGAAGAATAAAGTGCACAAAAAAATTATAGCAAAAGGCCTGAGTAAAATAGCCTGATACAAAAGTCTTGAAAAAGAAAATTCTTTTGAGGAAATTATTTTGCAATAATTTCCTCGAAGACATAATTACATTGGCCAATTTGTTTCAACAAAGTTGATCCAGCAGGGTGGTGATAGGCATGTAGATGTTAAAATTAAGCCTCATGAATATCCATTTGAGTTGAAATGGTGAGTCTAGACAAATTTGATGATCCATTTTGCATCATTCATCTTGATCTAATGATGCAATATGATTTAAAGGGTCAAAGAGCTTGAAAGGCCACCACATGGTGTAAGCGTGTAGACCAACAGATTGATAGTAGGACCTCAAGATTAATTCATAATTCATAAGTGGAAAAAATGCATTGGTATTAGTATAGATATATGGATTGTGTTCATTCATATCAGGTAGATCACTAGAGTGAGATGAGTCAAAAGATCAATGACTTGAGCCATTTTTCAATGGCCAATAAAATATAGGTGAATTTAGGTGACTTAGATGAAGGTCAACAAAGAGATTTTTGATGAGGAAAGGTAAGTAAAGGCATGGATCTAAGTTTAAGCATGGTACATTTTAGACCAAAGCTAACATTTCTAAGGATGTCATCGAGGCAGACATGTAGACTTGAATGGTTACATCTCCAAGACCAACTGCATGAAAGGGACCCTTCTCTCCACTATTGCATGTTATGGCAAACCAGCTAAGGGTAGTTTAGCACTAGGACAAAGCACTAATAGATTGATAGAACTACATTGATACTAGAACTTAGCTTGGAATAACTTTATCTTGTTGTTTTAACCATCAAGGAACATCAAAAAGGTAATAATACAACTATGTAATGTGTTGAAGTGACCCAGATCAATCAAAAGGTCTAAATGAGCATAATTTGTAGAAGTAGTTGTAACTATGGTTCAAATGTTTAAATTGATTGATTCCCATCTTCAACACTAATTTTACCTTTCTTTTGATTCCTTTATTCTATAAATATAGCTCTTGAGCTATTGTAAAAGAGTTATACTCCATGTATGGTAGAGCCTTACTAAAATGATTTCATATTTTACCTTTAAACATCAATGCAATTCTGATTTTGATTTATTGATTAATTGTTTGAGTGTGCAAGTGATCTATGGTGATTTAAAGTGATAATTATCTATCCTTTCTTCCCTTATCCTTTCATGTTTGTGCAATAATTACTACTACAACATGTCATATAAAGTGTTGTTAAGTGTACGAGCCTATCTTTTAAGTGTATAATAAGCCTTAGTGTCTGTAACTAACCTATGATTCACTTACCTTGGATATATCTCATGCATCTCACCTCCATATTAAAATACTCATGTTGGAATCCATAAGACTCAAAAGTTAGTGTGTGTGCTTTGTCGACCTTCGTCTAAGTCACCTAGGTTCACCTTTATTTGATTGGCCATCGAAAACTAGCTCGAGTCATTAATATTTTGACTCATCTTGCTCTGTTAATAACCCTAATGTGAATGAATGCAATCCATAGATCCTCTACTAGGACCCAAATTATTGTGCCACTTGTTAATCACATATTGATCTCAGGGTCCTACTATCAATCTACTACTCTACATGCTTATGCCATGTGGTGGCCTCTCAAGCTCTTTAACCCTTTGAATCATCTTGCATCATTAGATCAAGAGGAAAAATGCAATACAAACCATCAGATTTGTTTGGACCCATAATTTAATCTCAAATGGTTATTTTATGAGGCCTAATCTTGATGTCTGTGTGCCTATCACCACCCTGTTAGATCAACTTTACTAAAACAAATTAGTCAATGTAATTATGTCTTCAGGGAAATTATTTTGGAATAATTTCCCTAAAATAATTGTCTTGTTTAGGAATTTTTCATTAGGATATTTTCCTTGATCCCTTTTCTAGACATTTGTTGTGGGTTTTGTGTCTCAGCCACTTTCCTTGAAGGAATTTGTTTGTAGCTCTTTCACATTAGACAAAATGTCTGAGGAAATTATCAAATGATAATTGCTCAAAAGAATTAAGTCTGCCTTATCTTTGCCTTGGATAATTTATTATGGAGTTATGCTTGCAAACAAACTATCCAAGAGAATTCATACTAATCCTTTTTTGATGCGGACAATTTCCCCAAAACAATTAGGTCTTTGGGGAAATTGTTATAGAATAATTTCCTTAAGAGAAATGTCTTTGTCCTTTGCCAATTTTGGAAACACTTTTCTTGAAAGAATTAATTTCCTTGTACCTTTTGTCATAACTTTATCTTTGGTCTTTGTGTATTGAATAAAATGTCTAAAAGAAATGACTTTTTTGGAAAGGTTGCCTTAGACACTTTCTCCAAAATAAATTTACCTTTGGGGAAATTATCACGAGATAATTTTCCCACAATATATGTATCCTTAATATTTTATTGTAGGTTTTTTTATTTCAAATGACATTTTTCTTCAAGTTTTTTGCAAAGGACACTTTGTTGAAAAAAGACCCTTTAGGATTTTTGTATCAGCCACTTTCCTAAAATATGACCCTTCAGGAGTTTTGTTTTAGACACTTTGCTTAAGAAATAACCCTTTGGGGTTTGTGTTTTGGACCAATTTCCCCAAAATATACCCTTTAGATATTTTGTCTAAGACTTTACTTGGACATTTTAATTTGGAAAAAATGTCTGAAAGAAGTCATGCCTTCAAGATTTTTTCTTGATCACTTTCCCCAAAAGAAATCCATGCCTTAGCCAAATACTCAGAACAATTTATCTGAGGGAAATATACATTCAAAACTTGTGCTATGGATAATGTGTGGAATAATTAATATGAAATAAAATAATTCCCTCTAACACTTAGCTAAAGTTTGAAATATTTCCTGAACTTGCTCATACAAGTGCTCAGTACCATGAAAATCTACCACTTATGTATATGATTCAAAAATGACCTCTAAGACACTAAATGATACAAGGACTAAGCTAGACTATTACCAAAGCTTAGAATTGCATGCAATCAGAAATGCATCATGTCTATAAATCAATCTTATCTTGGAGAAGATAGAGCATACCTACACTTTTGATTGGGGTTAAATTTGTTAAGTGGGGGCATGACCAATGTGGGGATCTACTAGACCTAATTGGGGGATCACTTATCATAATACACCATACCAGGGAGGGTTCCAAAGCCTATAGTCTAACACAGTCATGAAACAACCCTAAAAGAGTCATAGGTTTAATGTTCAATCTATTCTAATAAACAAGAAAGTAAATATAATCTAGTGCATATGAAATCTTGTGGCACAACATGAGGGGTTAGTAAATAATCAAAACATGTATATAAGAGAATCTCAATTAAGCTAAGTATGAGTAAGACCTTAATACATGGAATATGAAGAGTAATATTATTCGAGCCAATACTTATGCTACTTCTATCTACTAAATAGAGGAGAACAAAGTTAGAATATACTTACCTTAATGTGAACCCATCGAGACTCAATCTCTCCCTTGGCCAAAGGGCATTTGTAAGAGGTTATTGTGGTTTATAAGGATAACTAAGAAAGGCCAAAACATCCAAGACTTATCCATAAGACTAGATTCTTTAAGTAAAAACCCTAAGATAAGACTCCTCAAGTAGAATGGTGAAAGAGTAGATTATAAAGAAGCACAAATAAATAATAAATATTGATTACATATTAAAATGATGATGAAATGATCTTGTATATATAGGAAGATATCACCTTAAATTATTTCAAATATGTCAGTTGTACAGGGTTGACCCAATCAACCCTAGATGTTTTTGGGAGATAAATCACTAAGTCCCGAGCTAGGTCAACTAAAGGGCTAATGAAACTCAAAGTTAAAAATACCCTAAATATTATAGGTTCAACCCAGTTGACCCTGTATAATAATCAAATGCTGAAAACTATTCAAGGTCAAACTAGTTAACCTAGTATAGTCAACTGGTGAAAGGGGATCAAGGTGAGGATAAGAGGGTTGGAAAGAGGAAAAAGAATGGAGGAGTGTGCAAGGGAGGATTAATAGGCTATGTAATCAATTTAAGATCTAGTTGGATTGGTAATAATGTGGAAATAAAAGATAACAATCTTGTGAAGCACCAAAGGTCTACCCACCCCTTTCTCGGTGTACACCTTAGGGCATGCACTCAGAGAGATTGAGTCTCTATGGGTTCTTGTAAGATGTAAATCATCATTATTTGATAAAAGGTTAAAAATATTATGTGTATATATATTTCCCACTCAAATCTCATCACATATGACTAATGTGTAATAGGGGATGGTGCTTCGAGAAAGAACATAGTAACACATAATGTTGATTATAAAAAAAGTTGCAGTATTTTAAAGAAAAAATAAATGAAATTAAATGACTAAAATTAAACATCTAAAAATTAAATGTAATGCATACATTGACTTATCTTTATTTCTAGATGATTTTCTACTATGTGTTTAGTTTTTATTGTGTAGGGTACAGAGATTGCTTTTGACAAACCCAAGAATACAAAACTAAAGAGCAAAAACAAACAAACACAAGAAAAGCCAAGATAGTTGGTCCTATGAGGATGGGATATACTTGGGAAATTTGGAAAGTTGGGGTGACTAGTGCTATGTTAGACCAAATGACCAAGTCAAAAACAAAGAGTAAACCAGGTAACCAAAAAGCCAAGGTTACTAAAGACCAAAAAACTTAAACAAGATATCCTTAAGTAAGAAAGGCAAACTCACCAAGTCAAACCAAGGATACATGTCAAACATGATAGTAATCAACATTAATGGTAAAAGAAGAAAAAAATGGTAAAACAACATTGATAAGTGAGCAGTAATTACCTTATCTCACTAAATAATGAAAAAAAGTGCATAAAAAGGAAAATGACATTGATGAGTGAGAAGTAACAATCCAACCTCACTCAATAATGGAAAAAAGGTATGAACTCAGGTGTTCATAATAATAGGATATAACAGCAAATGAAAAATGGTAAAATGAAAGTAAAACAAGTGTATAAATGTAAATTATGGTGTAAAGAACATAATCCATAGTTACTCAAATATGTTTTTTTCTAAGGATAGATCAAATTAAAACAAAGTAGTGCTAGCATGTTTTTAAAAGATGAATAAGAAGCAATTCAAGAAGGGAAAAAATATTTAGAGTCACAATTTTCCTATCAAGGGGGAAATGAAATGGGTGGAGGGGAGAATGAAGGAAAAACCAAGGTAGAGGAAATCTTTATCAAAGTCAAGATACTCAAATTATGTTTGTCAAAACAAGAGGAATATCAACCTTAAGGACTCTGAATAACTTCTCTTAGCTACACAAGTATTAGGTCAACAAATTAAGTATATAGATCATCCCATGAAGGATATATGCATGAAAATTAAAATGGACCTACCTTCTCACAAAGTGTTCTCCATTCCTTAGGACCCCTTACAAAGCCATTAGTTTACTGCAAATATTAGGTACTTGCATGACAAAGTAGTTAGCACCATAGAGTTTTTTGAATTCCCCTATTGTAGTCTACTAGCCTACCACACCCCAATAGACCTCAGCTCTAAGTGAGACTAACTGTGTAGTTTGAGATTTGATTAGAGATAGGAGATGTGATTTTAATCATGTCTTTTGGTGTGATGTTTGACTTTTGAGATTTGTATGTTGCCTTTTAGATATCATTACCTTTTGTTTCAAATGATTTGGATTTTAACTTTATTGATGGTTTTTTCTATTCATCCTCCATACATATTTGAAAAACCAAACATGGGTGCTAGAGATGAATTTCATTTGAATACTTGGGACTTGGTTGCTAAGAGAGAGAACTTCAAAGAGCATATCATCTAAGAGTCTTGTAAATCTAGGTGAAATAAAAGTGCTATGTTGATTTTGACCTTGTTTTATGCAATGTGGAGATAAATAAAGTGGAAATTAAGAGGAATGACACATGAAATAATTTGAATTACTTCAAATCACAAAAATGTGACAAAGAGCAAAAAGGGATACAATGATAGTAAAGTGTGATTCCTTATCATAGGAATGAGGAAAATAGAGGAAAACATAATAACATAGATTGTTTATGAAAATTCCATCTACCAAAAGAAGAAAAAAGATTAATTTTGATAACAAGGATGTAAATATGATGCAAAGATGGTAATTTTGTAAGGAGGGTCGGGTCCTATCCATGGACTTACATTGCAATTTCATAAAAGATAAACCCACGAGGGGTGCCAACAAAAAAGTGAAAGATAAAGTGAAGTAAGCAAAAAGATGGTAGTTTTGTGAGGAATGTTGGGTCCTATCCATGGTCTTACAATTTAACTCAAAAAATAAAAACCCAAGGGGTACTAAAAAATATAAAATACAAGAAGATAAAGAAGACTATGGTACATCAAGAAACCAAAAGCGAAGACTAAAGGTTTGTGGAAGGAAGGAAATTTATAGGGAGATACCTATGTAAGTAAATTGAAAAAAGTGTTAGATAGATATAGATAGAAATCATGAAAAGAAGGAAATGTTTAGGTGAAGAGTTTTTTAAGGAATTGTTCATTGGTGGGCTTGTTGAAAACATGGCCTTCATTGGTGTGAAGATGGTAGGTGCTTGGACCAAGAATATCTTTGAATAAATATGGCCCCCACCCTTTTTGGGCATATTTACCTTATTTATCATGGGTGTAGTCTAATTTAAGGACAATATCACCAATATTAAGTGTGTAGACTTTAACATGTTTATTATGTTGTCTGGCAATGTGAGCCTTATATTGGCAATTATGTTGCAAAGTGGAAATATGATGTTCATCAAGTAGATCAAGGGAATGAAGATGAGATTCACATAATTAGTCATCAATAATAATACCATAAATAGATATATAAAGAGAAGGAATCTCAACTTTCAAGGGAAAGGTTGACTCAGAACCATAGACTAACAAGAATGGAGTTTCCCCATTGGTAATATGTATGGTAGTTTGATAGGTATAAAGTGTATGGAAAATGTGAAGATGTCAATCTATGTGGGTTTCACATATTTCCTTTTGGAGAATTTTTTTGGGAATTTTATTAGTGGCTTCAACTTGGATATTACATTATGAATGATAAGGTGTGGAAAATTTATGATTGATCTTGAATTTGTTGAAAAGTTATTTAACATATTTGTTTTTGAAATTACCACCATTGTCTAAAATGATGGTATGGGGAAGACCAAAATGGAAAATGATTTGATTAATAATAAATTTGGAAATGGTACGATTGATGATGTTAACAAGGGGCATGACTTCTACCCATTTGGTAAAATATTTAGTAGTAGTGATGATAAAAACATGCCCATCTTAAGAGTAAGGTAGTTTTCTAATGAGATTGAATCCCCATGTGAAAAATGGCCAAGGAGATTCGATAGTTTAAAGTTATACTGGAGATGAATGGATTAGATCATCATAAAGTTGACAAGGAATACACTTTTTAGCATATTCAATTGCATCCTTTTCAAGAGTAGGCTAAAAGTAACCCATACGTAGGTATTTGTGGGTTGTAGAATATTTGATATAGTGGCCACCAAAAATTCCCTCATGTGCTTATTCAATAAGAGGAGGGATCTAATCTTAAATATTACAATGGAGCAAGGTACCTTTATCATTACCATAATAAAGGATGTTGTGTTGAAATACATACTTGAAATCTTATTTATGAATGCATGTCTTTTCATGAGAGTCAAAATTAAGAGGATAAGTTTGATGTTCTAATAATTGAATGATGTCTTCATACAATGGGCTTTATCAAATGGTGACAACCTCAATATGATAGATAAGTGAATATAATGGTTGAGTAGAGGATGGAGATTTTCTTATTTGTATAAGAAAAGTAAGATTAGAAAGAACTTGGTGTGGATGAAAGAGAGATGATAAAGAAACAAGAGAATAAACAATGGAATTTTGATCTCTAGGAATAGGCTCAATAGTGAAAGAGATGAAATATTTACTAAGAGTGGTTGTAATTTGATGATATGTGATGAGATTCTCACTTTTACATTGATAATCACCACTAAATTAATGATAAATAAGCTAAGAGTCACCTAAAGCATGAAGGTATTGAATGTCTAAGTATAAAGTGGATATCATGCCTAATATTAGAGCTTTGTATTTGGCCATATTGTTGGTGACATCAAAGGTGAAGTGAAAATCTAAAAGAATGATTTTTTCAAGAGGACTTATGAGAATGCAACCTACCCTAGCTCTTTGAAGGCATTTAGCACCATCAAAGTGAAGGGTCTAAGTATCCTCATTCAAGCCAACATTAATTTTAGGAAGATCCTTGATAATTTATTTTGGTTTAGTAGTACCGAAAGGAGTAGTAGATTCATCAAAGTTGTTGGCTTCAAGATTTGAGATAAAGTTATGAAAATAATCTTTGAGAGAAATAGTTTGATTAAGACCTTTAATGTAAAGGATGTTGTCATCTAAAATATTATCTTAAATGGAAGAAATGGCTATTATGGGAGTTGTGGAAAGTTTATCTACTATGATTTTCCCTTTGACAACTTTTTGAGTGATGATATGGAGATCAAATTCCATAAGTGGGACCATCCATTCACCAATTCTATTTCCAAGAAGAAAGGATTTAGGGAAGAAATGATGAAGGGGGACAGAATGAACAATGAAATAAGTAGTTTGGTAAGGTATGTAGTGGAAAATCTTTTAAACTATAAAATAGATGGTGAGGCAATCATGATCAATTTTTTTATAACATGTTTCATAATCTATGAGGTCTCAGCTAATGTAGTAGATAACATACTCTCTTCCCATATCATTTTGTTGGGCAAGCATTGCCCCAACTAAAATAGGTGTGGAAGAAGTATATAGAATCAAAGGTTTATCATTGGAAGGAGGATGAAGTGTAGGTGGATGAAGTAATGACTCTTTCATATTATAAAAGGCTTTTTGACATGGATTCATCCATTCTAAAGTAGTATCTTTCTTGAGAAGTGAATTGACTGAGTGAATTCAATATGCCATTTTAGGGATGAATCATCTAATTACCCCAAGTTTGCCTAAATAAGTACGAATGTCAGGAATACAATGAGGAATAGGCATGTTGATGATAGCACTAATTTTGGTAGGGTCAACATCGATGCCACAGAGAGACTAAGAATCCTAACAATTTTCTAGATGTGACTCCAAAGACACATTTGTAAGGATTAAGTCTAACTTTATATTTAAGGAGATAGTCAAAGATGATAGCAAGATTAGAAAGATAATTTTTATGATGTTTGGATTTAAAAATGAGATCATCCACATAGGTTTCAACAATTTTTTGAATGAAATCATGAAAGACATGAGTCATCACTTGTTGGTAAGTGGCTCTAACATTTTTGAGGCTGAAGGGAATTTGGACATAGCAATAGGTGCCCCATTCCATGGTGAAAGTAGTCTTCTGTTGGTCTTCAGAAGTGATGTGAATTTTATTGTATCTTGAGAAGCTATCCATAAGTGATAACATTTCATAACCAATGGTGGAATCAACAATGGCATTTATTGAAGGTAAAGGGAAGTTATCCTTGGGACTTACATAAATTAATACAAATATGAGTGACCATAGTGACTTTCTTCTGAATGGGAACAATGTTGGAAACCATTTTAGAATAATCCACTAGTTTGATAAATTTAGGATCAATTCATTTGATGATTTCATTATGACATAAAGTGGAAACTTTAGGCAGAAATTTTCTTTGATTTTGACACACAGGCTTGGAATTAGGATAAGTAATGATGTTATGCAACATAATGCTAGGGTTAATTCCAAGCATGTCCTCATATGACCAAGTGAAAGCTTCATGATATTTATCAAAAAATAAGCTAAAATCACCATGTTCAATAGGTGAAAGCTCATGAGAAGTAGTAATTGGTAGAGGAAAAGATGGAGTACCATATTCGATGCAAGTGGTTTCTTCAATAAGCATGTCATTACCATATTTAAAGTGGTATGGTGCATTGGGTAAGGAAAAAATTGGATTTGTTTTAGGATCAATACTAGCAATAAATCTGTTAAATCAAGGAGTTTTAGTTTTAAAATTTCTAAGTTTATGATACTACTAAGGAATTTAAGGTTCTTCAGCATAAAGTAACTCAAGGATAACTTCTTCACTATGCAAGGTAGGAAGAAGACCATAATAATCAACATCTACTTTAAGATCTAGAATTTTATTTCTATGGTGATCATACTTAGAATGTATCTTATGAACATCAGTTGCCTCAACATCTAGTGTAATTTTAGGAGTAAAATAAGTAGATGTAGTAGAAGGGGTTGGAATATCAATGGGTTCAATGATGGGAGAAGGATTAGATGTAATGATTGGATCGATAGGTGGTAAAGGAAATGAATAAATTTTTGAAGGTCTGGAAGGCATAATTTACTCTACCACCCAAAGAGTGTAAATAAGAGGAGAATTGGTAGGAGGCACATGACCCTCAAGATCTAAAGTATGATCCACAAAAATGGTACGAACATCCTAATTAAAAGCATGAATTTGGGCTAAGGTTTTCTGATAATTCTAGACATCCAAAACTCTAGATTGAGCTTGGGCCATTATATAGTTATCATTGTATGTTGGCCAAATTGTACATGCTTGAGAATTAGGGGGAGTTTTAGAGGGTGAAATCTTGATATTACTGAATATACAAGGAGACATGATGAGAGGATCTTGAAATAATTTGGCCACTCCAAAATCATTGAAAGTGAAGGCATCTTCAGGTAAAGAAGGCTCTTGATAATTGCATGGAGTGGGAAAATTAGTAATCTCATATATAAGATGAATAGTATGATCCCTAGGTAATATAGAAGGAGGAAGCCATTGTGAAATGTAGGGAGGTAACTTGGTAGTATTGTAAGTATGCTGAAAATCAATTGGCTCATCATCATTGAAATCCACAAGAGTAACTTATAAATCAAGATTCATGTTAATGAACTCAAGTAAAAGAGGAGTATTTATTTTAGGAATGGTAAGAATACATTATTATGATATAGGATTGGGAAGTTGAATGCTCCATGGGTTGGGATCAGCGTCATGCCTATACTGTTTTCCATTATGTAAGAATTTAATACATTGACTACCAGAAGAAGCAATGGCCCACATTTGATGAGTCCATGGATGACCAAGGAGTATGTTATAAGATAAAATAAGATTAAGGACCATAAGTTTGGTTCAAACAGTCTTAGGTCTAATGGTAAATGGAAACCAAATACAACCAAGTGGCTTTTGATTTGTCTTATCAAGACCATGACAAGTAAGACGGGTTTACTTAAGATGATCTTTATTATAAAAAAGTTGTTATATGAGCCATAAAGATGTTACACTAATGACAAAACCCTCATCAACTAGAACTTTTTGAATAAGAGTGGTATTAATGGCTACTTTGATAAAAAGTGGTGGATCATCAACACAAAAAAGAATTTCATCATTTATAATGTCTACTTAAATGAGTTCAATAGAGGGATTGGAACAAAGACACATAGTTTCAATGGTATTTATGTTGGTAGGTTGAGATTCAATAGAAGGTAGTTTTTCATCTATGGAATATGGATCATCAATTTATTGAAGTTGTTTCATAAGGAATTTATGATGATAGGGTGAAGTACGAACCAAATCCATAAGTGGAATATTACAAGGCATAGAGTTGAGTTCTTCAAGAAAGTTCCAATGAGATTTAGAAGAACCAACACAAGGTTTAGAAGGTAAATTAGACTTTGGAGGAATAATTGAAGTTTGAGGATCGGAAGGAGGAGATGATTCCTCTTGGGATTCCAAAGCAACATTAGTGGTGTTAGTATCTTTAAGAAGTTGTTCCTACAAAGATGGATTCTTAGTCTTAGTAACAAGATCTTTATGAGCTAGTTTATGATGGTAATTAACCTTAACAGTATCGATATATTGAGAATTGTTAAAATAATGATCATAATCAGCATCAATAACATAAACATATTTGGTATTTAGTTGATTATTTGAAGAAGATTTTTGGTTGTTTGAGTTGAAATCTTTAGAAGTTTGTCATTTTTGAAAAGCAACAATGTATTCTTGACAACGAAGATTGATCATAACTTCATGATTGAATGAATCACCAAGCATATAAGAGACAATAAATTTTGTGATCCCTCTAAAAGATTCATGAGAATTTCCAATGTCAACATGGAACCAAAAAAATATATTGGGGTCATACCACTCAAGAGGAGCATTGGGATAGATGAAAGGTTTTGAGGGTGGTAAAAATTACTTTATTTGCTGAACCGAAAGAGGCATATGAGAAGGTAAAGGAACATCAATTTTGGCAACTCCTAGTTTAGTTTATGGAATATTACTAGTGATAGCTTTAGATGTTTGGAAAGATAATTTAAGAAGTTTAGGATTAGATTCAAATTGCTTCATAAGAAAGTATTGATGTTTATCTTGATCAAGAGCTTCATTAAGTATTTGGGGAGCAAAGGTTCGAACCTTATATTGAAGAGTGGGAGTCAAAGCGGTGATAAAGAGTTTAAATAATTTATCATTAGTCATGTTATTGTCATATTTATGGGCCAATGATTTCCATATTTTGATAAATTCATGAGATGATTCAGTTGGAGATTATTTAGCATTGATGAAGTAGATAAGACAATTTTTAAGAAGATCATTGTGTTGAAACTTTTTAACTAAAGAATTAACCAAATCTTCAAATTTCCAAATAGAGTGTTGGGGAAGTTTGTTATAGAATTATAATATATCACTAGTGAAAACTTTCACTATGAGGTTAGTAGTGGTGAAGGTATTAGTTTGGATCTACTCTTTGTAAAGGCTGCCAAAGGCTTTGAGAAATGAGGCAGGGTCTTTAGTCCCATTATACTTGATAGTTGGAGATATGTTACCAATATCAATGGATACAATGAAGGGGGATAAAGGCTCATTTTGAATAGTTTGAAGCATCTTGTTATTCATTATGGGTTGAGGAATAACATTACTTGAGGTAACCCAAAGAGGTGGAGGAATGAAATTGGGATAAGCTTGAGGATGCATAGTTGAAGGTTGATTAGCTACATTGATTAAATGTTGTTGAAGTTGCATAATTTGGTTGGTATCATAATTTTGCATTATGTTCATTTGTTAGATAACTTGGGATAAAAGTTGAGTTTATCAGGAGGTGCATTGGTTTTGGTAGGAGTACTCCCCAAATTGGTGTTAGGGGGGAGGGTTACTAGAGGAAGGATTATTAGTGGGATTGTTAAGCAAATTTTTATCAATTGCTACCACATTAGTTTGAATATTTTGAAGATGAGAAGTTTATTGGTAGGTATAGAAAGGATTAGATCCATCAACTTCATCTTGAGGTGTTATTTGCACCATATTGCAGTTCATGGATGAAGGAGGAGAAGAGGTGCCCTAGGAGTGATGATGCTCTTGGGAGGAAAAGAGAGGAAGAAATGAACATAACATGTAGTATCTAAATAGATTCAAGCTATCCAGGAAAATTATGATAGGAGACTTCATTATGACTAAAAAGAGATGAACATAATGCAACGAAGGAAACATAGAGAATTAGATTGATAAATAGGGAAGGTAGAAAGTAATATAGGGTTAACTGGGTCAACATAGCATAGAAAATAGGGCCTATAAATTATATAAGGTCTATTGGGTCAATCCAATACAGTGAAAAGGGGTTGAAAAAGATACAAGGTCAACTGGGTCGACCCAGTATAGTAGATAGGGAAAGTTAAGATGCCTATAATAGGTTGTGAAATGAAACAAGATTAATTTAAGCAAGCAATTTGAAAAGAAACATCTAAAAAGAAACAAATAGTAAATTGGATTAATGTTGGCCAATCCAATTGAAGAACATAACACAAAACCTTATACCAACCCTGACTAAGGCAAGTTTTCTCAATACAAAATACAATTGAGCAAAGAACAAGAAATCAACTTAGAAAGTAAAGAGATAACTAATGAGTCAACCTAAATGTTTATTAGATTATTAAGATATGATTTTAAATGTAATTGGAAATTGGATGTAGTCAAAGAACTAGAATGGCAATCTAAGGATGGTTTTAGGTAGTTGGGATAAAAGGGATTGTAGTGGAAATAATATAGGCTTGGTATTAGGGCCTACCCTCTCACTTCACACACCATAGTGATAAGAGTGTTGGGTGCTTAGATAAAATATACCATTAACCATGCTTTATACTTGACCAAAGTATCAAGTCGGCTTTCCCCTTGGTGATGAAATCCAAGTAGGCTGACCTTGGATAGACAAATGTTAAAGTACTTGCTTAGATTTTGTTATTTGTCCATGTGTGCATAAAATAAAAAATAGTGAACTAAATAGTTACTTGAAAAACCACCTAATTAAGCTATGTGATCTATTCTAAGCATGCAAGCAATAAGAATAGAAAGTGTGAGATAATTACTAACATATAAGGTTAATTCCAACTTTGAAATAAAATACAATGTTTATATGGTCAAAAATGTATACACAAAATATAGAATAGGGTCGACAAGGTCAAACCTATATTGCAAAAGCAAGGTCTAAGAATGAATAGGGTCGATAGAGTCAACCTAGTTATCTAGACAACACATAGAACACAGAACTGGGTCGGTAGGGTCAATCTAATTGACTGTGCAAGGGTAGTTTTGAAGACTACAAAATGTAAAAGGAAAAATTATAAAGAAAGAGATAGAGAGATAGAAAGGAACCTTGGTGGATCAAATATGCATAGAATGAAGATTATTGTTAAATAACCTTGATACATGCTTGTAAATTTTTATAGCTAGGTTGATTGGGTCAATCAAACTTTAAAAAAACTTGTTGCTGAGTGCCTAAAATGTAGAAGGTCAACTAGGTCAACCTAGTATGTTGAACCTGACATCTAAAAAGGTAAAAGGTCAACTAAGTTGACCTTGTAGTCTAGACTAGATGTCTAGAAATTTGAAAAACTGTACTAGGTCAACAAGATCAATCTAGTAGCCTATACCTAAAATCTGTCATAGAAGTTAGATCCTAGGTCGATAGAGTCAATATAGTATGGTAGATATATGATGAAAAAATGAAAGAATGAAATAAGATGAACAAAACCTAAAAGGGTTAGTTCACATTGGGTTACCATAATGTATGTAATCAAAAATGCATCATATTTATAAATCAATCTTGGCTCAGAGAAGATAGAGCATACCTACACTTTTGATTGGGGATACATTTGTTAAGCAGGGGCATGACCAATGTGGGGATATACTAGCCCTAATTACAAGATCACTTGTCACAATACACCATGGTAGGAATGGTTCCAAAGCCTACAGTCTAATATAATCATGTAACAACCCTAAAAGAGTCCTAGGTTTAATGTTCAATCTATTCTAATAAACAAGAAAGTAAATCCAATCTAGTACACACCAAATCTTGTAACACAACATGAGGGGTTAGTAAAGAAATTAAAACATGTATATAAGAGAATATCAGTTAAGATAAGTATTAGTAAGACCCTAATACATAGAATATGAAGCGTAATATTATTCAAGCCAATACTTATGCTACTTCTATCTACTAAATAAAGGAGAGCAAAGTTAGAGTATACTTACCTGAATGTGAACCCATCAAGACTCAATCTCTCCCTTAGACAAAGGGGATTTTCAAGAGGTTGTTGTGGTTTATAAGGATAACTAATAAAGGCTAAAGCATCCAAGACTTATACACAAGACTATATTTTCTAAGTGGAGACCCTAAGCTAAGACTCCTCAAGCAAAATGGTGGAAGACTAGATTGTAAAAAAACATGAGAAAATAATAACTCTTGATTGAATATTGAAATAATGATGAAATTATATTGCATATATAGGTGGATCTCATCCTAAATTATTTTGAATATGTCGATTGTATAGGGTTAACCCAATTGACCCTGTATGTTTTTGAGAGATAAATCACTAGGTCCCGCTTTAGGTTAGTTGAAGGGATAATGAAACTAAAAGTAAAAAATAACCTAAATAGTACAAGGTTGACCCAATAAACCTTGTATAGTAATCCTAAGTTGAAAACTATATAGGGTTGACCCTTTTGACCTAGTATAATAAACTGGTGAAAGGGGATCAAAGTGAGGAAAAGAGGGATAAAAAGAGGAAAAAGATTGGAGGAGTGTGCAAGGGAGGAGTAATAACTTAGGTAATGGTTTTAAGAGAAAGTTGGATTTGTAATAATGTGGAAATAAGGGAAAAAAATCTTATACAGCACCAAAGGTTTGTCCACCCCTTTCTTAGTATATCCCCTAGGGCATGCACTCAAAGAGATTGAGTTTTGATAGGTTTTTGCAAGATGTAAAGAGTCAATATTTGATAAAAGGCTGAAAATATTATGTGTATATAAGAACAACATATGAAATGGCATCAAACGAACTACAAACATACCCTATGACATTATAAAAATCCCCTATACAAAATTCTAACTATAAGGAGTTGACCCATCTTGGATTGTGGGAAAAAATGGTGATCTTTAAAAGCTATTGACCATTTTTATCCAAAATAATAATTCTTTCAGACTTTGTGTTTTGGAACTTTTCGTGCAGACCTTTTATTTGATGCAAAAGGGGCACAAATAAATTCCTTTAGAGAAAGTGTTCAAGGCACAAAGCTCATAACAAATGTCTATCAAAAGGCTTGAGGAAAATAACTTGATGTAAAAGTTCTGAATAAGCAAATTCTTTTGGGGAAATTATTTTGACAAAGTTGATCCATTAGGGTGGTGATAGGCACACAAATGTCAAAATTAGGCCTCATGAAATAGCTATTTGAGTTCAAATGATGGGTCCAAAAAAATTTGATTGTTTGTATTTCATAGTTCATCTTGATCCAATGATGTGAGATGATTCAAAGGGTCAAAGAGCTCAAGAGGCCTCTATGTGGTGTAAATGTGTAGAGTAGTAGACTAATAATAAGAACCTGAGATCAATACATGATTGCCAACTGGCACAAGTGTGTGGGTCATAGTAGAGGATATATGGATTGTGTTTGTTTGCATCAGGTGGATCAACAAATTGAGATGAGTTAAAATATCAATGACCTAAGCCATTTTTCAATGGCCAATCAAATAAAGGCAAGCCCAGGTGACTTAGACAAAGGTTGAAAAAATAATTTTTGATGGGAAAAGGTAAGTAAAGGCATGGAGCCAAGTTCGATCATGGTCTAGTTTGGAACAAAGCCAACATTTTGAAGGATGATACTGAGGTAGATATGTTGACTTTAATGGTTTCATCTCTAGGACCAATTGCATGAAAGGGACCCTTCTCTCCATTATTGCATGCTATGAGAAACTAGTCAAGGGTAGTTTAATAATAGGACAAAGCCATAATAGATTGATCTAATTGATCTAACTAGATTGATGATTGAACTTAGCTTGGAACAAATTTATCCCATCATTAAAATCATCAGGGAACATCAATGAGGGAATAATACAACTATGAAATGGGATGAAGTGACCTAGATCAATCAAAAGTTCTAAATGAGCATAATTTTTAGAAGCAGTTGTGTTTGTGGTTCAAATGTTTGAATTGATTGATTCCCCTCTTTAGTTCCAAATCTCCCTTTTTCTTGCTTCCTTTTTTCTATAAATATATCTCTTTAGCTATTATAAAATTTCTACTCTATGTATGGCAGAGCCCTGATAAAATGATGTTATATTTTGCCTTTGAACATTAATGAAAATCTTATTTTGATTTTTTGAATGATTTTTTAAGTGTGAAAGTGATGTATGGTGATGTAAAATGATAATTCTATATCCTTTACTCCCTTATCCTTTCATATTTATGTAATAGTTCCTTTTAAAATAGGTCATATGAAGTGTTGTCAAGTGTATGAGCTTGTCTTTTAAGTGTATAATGAGCCTTAGTGTCTGCAACTAACCTACGATTCACTTACCTTAGATATCTCTCATGCATCTCACCTCCATATTGAAATACTCATGTTAGAATCCATAGGACTTGAAAGTTAGTTTGTATGCCTTATTTATTAGTGCAATAAAGTATGATGGTCATATGGAATACATCTTGGTGTATCACCTCCTTTAGAGTAGGTTTATTTTATGCAAATTCTAACTCTTTTCCTCATAAGCAAATAGTCAATTAGGTGTGAGAATTTTAAGATACATTCAAAGAGCTAGCCCTTAAATCTAGAGGCTCACTTCCACTATACGTACACCCACATACCTAAAAGTGTTTCCATGTTGCCAAAATATGGAAGAGGCTTGAACACCCCCACTTAGGGTGTGACATTTTTATAAAAAAAGAGCATTTGAAAGAATCATTTTTTACTTATTATCTAGTGGCATATAATGGCATATACTTTCTTCTACTCTTTCTATGGATTCTAGCAGGATAAGCCTTGGAATAAATTTTGAATATACTAAAGAATTATGTACTTGATTTTGATGATCTTTCTAAGAATTTCATATAACATTTTTCATATAATTTTGAACATGAGATTATAGTTTTGGACTTGGTCCAAGCCAAATAAAATACTAGTGAAAGCTTCGCTACATAAATGTAACATTGGAGAGCACTAAAGATTTTGTTTACTCATAATTCATGAGATAAATAGTTGGTCATGATATTTACCAAGAGCCTACATAGAAAAATATTTACCATATTGAGATGTGATGTGCTCATACATTCTAAGAGGTTATAGAAAAAGGAATACAAATTGAGAAATCCCTTGTCAACAAAGAGATAATCAAATTATATTATTATAACCATAGTCAAAATCAAAATCAAGGCAAATATAAAAAAAAACCATAACCAAGGCTAGAACCATAATAAAAACTCAATTTAAATACTGGATTCAATGCCACCTTAGTAAAACAACAAGGAGAGACTAAAATCCTACAACCACAATAAGAATGTTTTTGGTAATGGGGTCACTAAGTCACGCCATGTTCATATGGTGAAAAAATTAGCTATTTATTTACCTCCACCTATTTATAAACCAACACCTCCATACATTTAGCCAAGGCCTCCATAAAACCAATAGTCACATAATCAAAAAAAAATTCAAGCCCCTACTCTAAGGAGAAGACCGCCCATTGCCAGACAATTCAGTGACCGTGGTGAGCCTATTAAATTTATGTTCTAAAGATTGGTTTAATAAAATATGATCAGTTGACCATTATCAAATTCATTCCTTAAAGGGATTAATTTTATTTATTGGTATAAAGAATATGAATTTTTTGAATACCATCATGTTAGAGGACATTCTATTCGACCATGTATCCAACTCAGACATTTGATTGAGATTATACTAGAAAATAGAGAGATAGAAAGAGACACCCATGCTCCTATGGCTAATCATAACTTGTGTATCTACCAGAATCCATTTATTGAACATAAAAATAATAAAAACTAATATTAATATCAAAAAAATAATAACAACAATGGTAGATAAATCCTTCATAGAATCAACAAACCCAACCACAACAATAATAGTAGAATGGTCAGAAACAAGGGTAAATTAACCAAACTAACCAAGGAGGTCATCATGTTATCACATATACCTATAAAATTATTGTAGGAAATGTCTCAATGTTTCCACTATCACAATTAACCCTTGGTCAACTACCAACAGACCTAGACCCTTACGCAATAATGCCTATCAGTCGAGCAATGCTTACCAACCTCCTTATGTCAGTAATTCTTATTCAAACTATTTTAGTATCTAGGTTCAACACCACCCTATTATTATTATCATTATAGACCCCATTACTTACCCAACTAATTACCAAAGATAATTACTAGATCAAGATTTCATAATCATAACTTGATGAGCCAAGGTCACTATCAAAGGATCATAGCCAAATACTATGAATGTGCCTATTTAGCCTTCTATGACTATTAGAAATAAACCAACTAAAAAAATTTAGTGAAAGGCCTATGATATTATGGAGCAACTGAAGAAGACACCTACATATAAATCCATCATGGATTTAATACACATATATAACATCCATAAAGACATCCTGACTTAGTATTTAAACTAATCCCTCGTGCCAAATGACATCACTCTAGACAAATTTGAAGCCCAACATCTTAACTTTGACCAAAGTGACATGTCATCCTTAGGTGCTCTACATAATAACCTGTTGTACATTAAGGTTAGTCTAATAAACCATAGAGTTAAATGTGTCCTTGTAGATAATGGTTTAGGCCTCATTATTGTGTCTCTAAAGTTGGTAAAACATCTTGGATATATAGTAGCCAACTTTTAACCAAATACCATCATTATCAAGGCACATGATAAATAAAAATGGGAATCTTAAGGTACTCTTAGCTTGTCATTGGTCATTAGGCCTTTGACCCATGATAGTTTATGCCATGTTTTAGACCTAGAACTATATTACAATCTGTTATTGGTTAATCTTGGATCCATGAAATTAGGGCCATACCTTCTACATTGCATTAGTGTATAAAATTTATACATTCAAGAATGGAAGTGACTATACCAGTTGATCTTTGGTCATATTAGTATTGTAAACATCTTGAGGCTAAATATAAAAGCTATAACTATCAATTTGGCATGAATCATATGCCCAAATCTGATGGAGAAAGATCCAAAAAAGAAAAAGCCATTAAATCAAGACCATAAGATAACTACATTGACCCAAACAACCTAGATTTTACCTCAACCATCCCTCCACTAGACATTTCTAACCAATTCTATATCATCGGTGAAGGTCTTGAAGAATAAAGTACCCATAATGCATTCCATATTGCAAAATTACTAAAAATCCAAAATATTATGTGAGATCCAATGCCAAAAATACTCGTATGGAGTGATATACCAAAGAAAAATCTCAACTAAAAAATTTTATATTTTCAAACCAACCTTTGGCCTAAAATAGGACCCCTTAGCTGAAGATGATTCATGGATTTACACTAGCGAGTTAGCTGACTATTATAGGTAGATTAGGATTGGGATTAGGGTCCCCTATATATCTAACAAGTCCATATTTATCTATATAGTCATGAAAATAGATAGAGATATGGCACTCATATAGATAGATAGGGTGGGATTGAGATACAAGTTTATGAACTCAACTATAAGATTGGGTGGTATGGTGCCCCTAGATATATAGGTCGATCTATATAGTAAGAATTGTAGGATGGGACCCATATAATATAGAATGTCATATAGAATGCCAATATTTGGGTGGATCCTAAGATCCCCTTGAGTTGGTAGGGCCCTATCTATGGAAGGGGCCTATGGTGAAGGAAGTGAATAACTGGTGAAATACATATAAATATATGGCATCATCCTCCCCAAGTTTAGAGGTGATTTTATAATCACCCAACCCAAAGTATAGATGGATTAACACCCTATATGTATATCTAGCCTCTCCATAAAGTATCCTATTCCTAACCAGATTATGGATCACCTAGCTGATGAAGGCATAGGCCTAGGGATACATCAGTAGGGTATGATAAAACTAGTCTCCATGACCAAGTATAAAGGAACCCATGGTATTGGATTTAAACCACCTATGGGTGACCTTACATATATTATTCACATTCCATCACCATCGACTAGTGAAAAATATGGCAACAATGATGCAGTGTCTGATTATAGCATCTACAATAACCTTACCACTACAAATTTGTTTAACCCCCATGTCATTTGTACTATTAACCATGTTTATCAAACTTCACCATTAACCCTTTATCATCCAAAATTGATAGATTGGGACCAAAAATAGTCAATAATTCCATTAGATATGTTTGAAAATGATGAGGCCATATGAAAATTTATGGGATTAAGGAATCACATTCCTCTTGGACATCAAAAGCAAGGATTTTATATTATATTAGATCATGTCACCTATTCTGGAGAATACATGAAATTCCCTAGCCAAAAACAAAATTAAAATAAAAAATTGAGGTCTAAAAGTCAAAACCTCTTTGAGGGGATTTTTGACTAGGGAAAAAGTAAAGAGAAAGGCAAGTCTTGGTGAAAACTAGTTTTTGGTGCCATTAAATGGGGTTGTTCACCCCTTTTCCTATAAAGCATAGGAGACCTATAGCTCAAAGCCTATTTATGGATCAGAGATCAATACCGAAGAGTGACAAGATTTTGCATAAATTATTCAAGAGTACCCTAAGGTATTTGTTTCATGGCCTTTACCAACATTATGAAATTCTAATTCATCATACTTGGGAAAATTAGACGAGCCAAACTAGCTAGAGGACTTTTCCATTGCCAACTAATTTAACTCCTTGCCAACTATTTTAGGTGATGGTTCTACACTTCTTGTGGAGGACACTTAAGAGGTTAATATTGGGACTCTAAAGGACCCAAAGTGGATTAAATTAGGTGCCTTCTCACTAAGTATGAATGTGAATTTTTTACAACCATTTTGAGGGAATGTTTTGACATATTTACATGCACTTATTCAGACATGCTAGGTTTGGAAACCACTTTGGTTGTATACCATATCATTGTATATCCTACTGCCAAACCCATTCAATAAAAACTTTGCAAGATGAACCCTTATATTATTGTGCTAGTCAAGAAAGAGTTGGATAAATTCTTAGATGTGAAATGCACTAGGCCAATCAAATTTTTAAAGTGGATTTCAAACATTAAACCAGTGAATAAGAAACTAGAAGGTATCAAAATCTACACTAATTTCAAAGATATAAATAAAGCCTACATGAAAAATGACTTTCCTTTGCCTAACATTGACATGAAAATCAAATCAAAGGCTATATATGAAATGCTTTCTCTCATGAATGGTTTTTTAGGGTACAATTAGATCAATATTGCACTGGAAGACAAACACAAGATAATGTTCACCACTCTATGGTGAAATTTTTTTTATTAGGTGATGTCATTTGGAATTAAAAACACAAGAGCCACTTACCAAAGAACCATGATAGTTATTTTTAATGATATGATGCAAAACATTGTTGAGGACTATGTTGATGACATCCTAGATAAATCAAAGACTCATGCTAATAATCTAACCATACTACAAATAATCTTTGAGATATTTCATGAGTACAACATTAGGATTGATATGAATAAGTGTGTATTTGGCATAACTTCTGAAAAACTATTAGGCTTCATTATCTCTCATGAGGGAATTGAAGTTTACCCAACCAAAGTTCATGCAATTATATAAATGCCATTACCATCTACCTTGAAGTAGCTTCATAGTTTATAGGGTAAGATCTAATCCATTTGATGTTTCATCTCATAATTAGCTGATAAATTCCATCTATTAACGAACTTGTTAAATAATATTATTACATTTTCATGGAATGAAAAGTGACAAAAAACATTTGATCATATTAAGGAATATCTTGCCAACCCACCTATTCTATTACCACCCACATCAAACAAGTCATTTATACTTGTCAACAACTAAAAATGCCCTAGGGGCACTTTTAACACAACACGATGAACAAGGTAAAGAACATACTATGTATTATCCGATCCACATATTGGTCATGTACGAGCATAATTATACATTAATCAAAAAAAAAAAATAGAAATGATTTTTGTAACCTAAAGTTTTTGTCATTATAATTTGAACAACAAGACCATTTTTATTACTAAAGTAGATCCGCTTAAGTATCTACTTTCCAAAACAACTATACAAGGTTGCATGGAAAAATGGATCATGCTATTGAGTAACTTTTAAAATTGAATATCCCAACTAAAAGTCCATTAAGGGGTAAGTACTCATAGATTAGCTTGTAGAAGTTCCTCTTCTTGATACTCAACCTCTTACATTTATATTTTTAGATAAGGCCATTATGACTATCAAAGAAGTAGAAACACCTCCTGAGGCTGAATAGTAAAATATGTACTTTGATGGATCACTTAAAACTCATGGATCAGGTGCTATAATATATTTTGTTATGCCACAAGGGGATCTTATTTCCACTTCTTTTTTATTTTTATTTCCATGTACCAATAACATGGTTGAGTAGCAATCACTCATTGTAGGGCTTCATCAAGTAGTACATTGGAACATTCAACATTTATTCATTCATGGTGATTATCGATTAATCATAAATTAGGTTATAGACCAATACTAGACCAAGGATGAGAAGTTAGTACCCTATAAATATATGGTCGATACTCTTAAGCAACATATTGAAAACATCTAATTTGAAAGAATACCTCAAGCCAATAACCAAATAACTAATGCCATGGCCACTATTGGATCTGTGATTCAAATCATAGATCGATTAAGGGATTATCAATTTATTGTATAACATCTCTTAGCTTCAGCACATGAACAATTAGCTATCAAGATGGTCTAAAATATTAGTGGTCCCATGTCTCCTTGGTACTTAGATATATATGCCTATCTTCAAAACCAAACTATGTCTCCTAGATTATCATGTAAAAAGCAAAAAGCATTCACCCACAAAGCCTCTCATTATATGCTACTTAGAATAACCTTGTATCATAGAAGTTATTATGTAACTCTACTTCACTGTTTACCTTTGGTACAATTTAAATTAACGTTGAGGGAAGTTCATGAAGGAGTATGTGGATCCCACACCAATGGGTTACTATTAGCCAAAACATTATTATGTATTGGTTGTTACTAAATAAAGATGGAAGTAGATGTAATATCATATGTGAAGATTTGTGTCAAGTTTTAGAAGCATGCTAATCTAATTCATGATCCATATAAGACACTCAAACCATTGACAACACCATGGCCATTCTCAACATGGGGACTCAAGCTCATAGGGAAGATAAATCCTATGTCCTCAATGGCCATAAACACATCATAAATGCTATCTAATATTTCACTAAGTGGGTGGAATCCATTCTTCTCACTTATATCACTAGTAAGAAAATATCCAAGTTCATATTAACCACCTTATCTATTGTTATGGTATCCCCTCTTAAATTACATCAGATAATGGTAGATCATTTAAAAAAAAAGATGTGAAAGCATTTTGTACACAATACCACATCAAACAACATTTCTCTACTGATTATTACCCATAAGGGAATGACCAAGATGAGGCTTCTAATAAAACCATTGTTAATATTCTAAATAATATTATTAATGATGTTGGTCAAAATTGGCACTTGCATCTATTTAATGCCCTATGGGCATACCGTACCACATTTTTTATTCCAATAAGAGTTACACCCCATTCAATTTTTTATGGTACTGAAGACATTCTTCCTATCAAGGTCAAGTTTCTTTCTCTCTGAATTTCATTACAACACATCAACAATGATGAGGACTATGGAGTACTCCAATTATAGGAACTAAACTTACTTGATGGAAAATATTTGGATACCTTGAATAATATTTGGACATATAAAAATAAATTAAATGGCCAATATAATAAGCATTTTCAACATCATGAATCTGAGCTTGGTGACCTCATGTTGAAGGAAAATCAAAATAATGACAATTCTAAAACAAAGAAAAAATGAAAGTTCTAACCAAATTGGTTAGGGACCTATATAGTTATTGCTAACCATGGTTTTGGAGTACACAAGCTTGCCATGCCATAAGGAGATGAAATTGATGAACATAATGCACCTCAAATATTTTTATGCTTGAGGAACTCAAATTATTATCTATAAGAATCATCTAATTTATGCCATATTATACCCATTCTTTGAACTATAACCTTACCATTCTACCATGTCATTAACATTTTACCAAGTAGTTCTTTTTTATCTAACCCCACCTATAACATTTGGCCTTAGTTTCAATTCATTTGTACTTTAGGAATGTTTAGTGGTTGATGATAGATTCAATTACAACATTTTTTTAGTAGTATGACAATGGTTCTAACAATTACATCCTTCATTTATTGTTACATGCTATACTTGTATTACCAATTATAACCTCCTATGGGAAAATTAATACCACTACCCTTCATCATTATTTATTAATTATAACCACCTTTGGAAAAATTAGGAACAACACTTTTACCATGTATTGCCTCATCATATTGCCATTACTATTTTTATTTCCCTTACCATTTACCTATACATGAAATTATTGGTACTTACTCAAACATACTTTGTGTAGGTAAAGCTATAGTAACTTGAGGTCCTGCGAGATTATGTATCCATTAATTCATGTTGATGTCAACTTAATCACCCCTTTGCCATTCTCTCACCATTTTATGAGCAACCTAAGAAATTCTCTTGCCATTTTATGAGTTGGACCATTTTGTATCTCATGATTCTCAATTGAGTGGAGATGCCTAGAAAACTCTAAAAAAGCTTTTGAAATAGTTTGAAAACCTCTAAACATTCATAAAGGACCTAAGAAATTATTAAAAATCATAAAATCATGAAAATTGGCTTAGAATTTCTAGGTGAAATATAAATTTGTTAAAATTTCTGGGATGGGATGTATTACATGTTTAGCTTCATTTCTAGACCACCTTGGTCTTTTTCCTCCTATTTTTGGGAGAACAACATTGGTTTGAGGTTTAAATAAACTATGTAGGAAGCAATTGGATACACGGGGTATCTTGGGTTAGCTCGACCACCTTATTTTATTTTTTAACCACTTATTTTCCTTAAGAATTTTGGGACTCCTTACTATTTCATGAGTAACCACTTATCATTTAGTTTCCCCATCCTTATTGGCCTTAGCCATACTTTCTTTCCATTTTATGAGTTCATGTTGTGACATTATGTATTTGAACTCAATGAACTAATAAGCACTTGTATTTTTTAATGCTCTCTTCATTTTGTGATCAATTTCTATTCAAATGCTCTTGCCATTATTTAATTAACCTTAACTAATGCTCCCACCATTTTATGAGTTCATTCTCATTCGAATCCTTAGATGTAGTATACACTATGAATTACCAATTTAGTTCATTAGTGGATATTCATATTTTGAATTTTAGTGTGTTTATAGCCTAAACCATACTCTCATGCTTCTACAATTTATTTATGTTGACGTTTCATGAATGTGAGAATCATCCCCCTCTTTTATTATGTACTCGATATTTTGTGAGACCATTCATTTTTTTCCTCTACAAGTCAATCACATTTTCTTATCATCATTTTATTCTATCTCATATCTTGGGATAATTAAATTTGGCCTAAATTTTACATTAGATCTTGTGTCCATGGAACTATGAAGGTAGCATCCACTTTCCTAATGCATCTAGAGTTGGCTCGACTACCCCTTCCTTTTATTTTATTCCCCCATTTTATTTGTTTATTTCATTGTCTCTTATAGCCTAGGGGGAAATGTTTTCCATCTTGTTTGTGTTATTTTTCCCTATGTCCTTGGGGCAATTGTTTGTTGTCATAATTTGTGTCATTGTTCCCTATAGCCTAGGGGTAACCTTGTGCCTTTTATTCCTATGTTATTTTACCTGTGTCATTTTTATCTAGCTTAGGTGTCACCTTGTCGCCTAGAGTAACACTTTTATTACACATGCATGAATAATTTGTATTGTATTTGTACTAACATTATGATTGATCATTATTTATATTTTCATTTATTTAGCTTAGTTTGTTTGCCTTTGTGTGTTTAAAATAGTTTATATAATGAAATTTTCTTTGATTTGATTTGTTTTGTTTGTTTGTTTGTTTGTTTTTATTTATTTATTTATTTTGTTTGTTTTACTTGTTTATTTTGTTTTTATTTACCTTTTTACCTATTTGTTTTTTGGTTGCTGTAAGATTATTATATTTTGTTTACACTTAATTCTTGATTATCCATATCATGTACTTAGGTTGTGAATGTTTATAATTACTCTTACATTTGATTTATTTATTATATTTACATTTGGGATTTGAGTGTTCATATATTATTCCTAGGTTATTTATATTTACATTTGAACCTAGTTTACTATGCTTAGGGTATATATTATCATTTTGGTTTTTCATAACTATAATGTATAATATCATAAGCTACAATAAAAACTAGGTATCCAGAGACCATCAGATCAATGAAAATGGTAGTACTTCTCTAATATATCAAAACAAACAAAATAACCAAACACATGCATGAATCCATGAGTAATAAACAAGAGAAATAATGATTTATTATGTGTTTATATAGATGGGCATATTTGAATAAGCATACATATGAGTCATACAACATAATCATATGATAATCAACATAATAACATCTCTTAAACATGGCATAAGCAATAACTGGATAGAGCATATATAAGCATAAACATCAACAATGTTAAACATACATAATGTTGATTATCACTAATCAATGCTAAACATGAGATAACCAAGATAAAAATCATAGCATCATATATATATATATATATATATATATATATATATATATATATATATATATATATATCAAGAATATCATATACATGTACATTAGCTTTGAAATAACCAAAACTAAATGCCAATATATCTCAAATGTTATATACATAGAGAATATATACATATCATAATGGTGTCTAAAAAATACATCAACATGTTGATATAATAAGTATAATTCAATATGCCAAAACTATGCCAAAATGTCAATATCCCTGTGATCAACTCTGGATCTATGTGTCCATGAGACCTATGGCTAGAGGAAACACTCATGGCCCTAATGGTCCTAATGGTGGTGGTCATGAATGATGAAAAAATTGGCCTAAGGCATATGTAACATAAGCCCTCATGTAAGATCAACTAGATCTATTAAATTCCCTCTGTGCATCCCAAACCTTAAATAAAACAACTTGCTAGTCCTTAGTCATGGTTGTCTCATAGGCTCATCGATAATAAGAAGCTACATTCTTGGCCTGAAGGCACCCCAACCATCTATGAGAATCCAACATGTGCCATGACTCTTTGAGTCATATCTAACCCTCACTTGAGCCTATCAATAATAGCTAATGATTGATGTCTATCACTACTTCCTTGATCTCTCTCAATGGTGAGCTTGCCTAACAATACCATACTATCTATCTTAGCCTTCAATTGAGTGATATCTTACTAAAACTGAGTCATATCATCATCCCTCATATATAAGGTGCTCTATAAATAATCTACCTAATGTTGTAAACTTGTAATCTCTCTCACCTAGGTGATGATCTCATGATTTATCAAACTTGCATTCCTACCTATTATAGTTGTGCTAGAGGTCCCTACCTAGCTTGGATCCACTTGTGTGACAAAAGGCCCTACCTGGCCTGGATCAACCTAAGCTACTATAACCACTATCGAGATAGGATCAATAACCATCAAATCTAGGCCATCATCCCCATAATATCCATCTCCATCTTACATACCATATCCTCCATCAAATCCATCATCATCATCATCACTAAACTCACCATCATTATCCTACCAGGTGTTATCACTATCACTCAATGTCTCTGACTCCATCTCAATTTCCATGGGCACCTATCCCCTATTGAACTTATAACTATTAGCCTCAAAGGGCATACCTATACCCACCAATGTATTTAGGCCAAAGTAACCCCTACATCTGTTATTTCTCCTACATAAGCCTAAGTAACTCATGGAACACTAATATAAATTGTTGTAGCCTCACCCTTTGGGATAACATGAGTATCTTGACTGATCTCCCATACCATATAAACAAACCATCTTGGTCCTTGAAGAACATCCTATGTATATATGAACTACTTGAGTACCTAATCAAGGTATTACTACTCAATAATTTAGGACTGTCTCCTAGTCAAAAAGCATATGGTATTCAAATGCCATGCACCATCCATCCTAAAATTAATGCAACTAGTATGCAAGGTAAGGCCTCTAATTAAATAATTATGGTGTCATATCATTGAACATCTGATGATAGAATGAAATATCCTACTTATGACCATGCATGCCAACTTTTATTAGATACTATTTATATGCCAATGGATCTTGTAGGTCTTGTAAACTATGCATATCTACTGGTTGCTCAATCAAGATGTGATCCCAATCCCATATCATTATAAGAGTGCAAGCCCTAATGCTCCATTCACTATGATATGCTATCATATGCATATCTCTATATATTTGTGCCAAGATAGTTGGACCACAAATAAAACATGTATAATCATCCAATATATTATGCACTATACCTCCAAGTCCCATATAAAAGTATCAGCCACTCTTGTTGAGTAACATGATGCTACTAAAAATGGCCATTAGAATAACTACCTCCTTATCAACAAGAGATGGTAGTGCTAGATCCCCAGCTAGTAAATCATTTGATCAAATGTTTGTATATGTCTCTATCAAGTCTATATTGATCATTCCATGAAACATGGGGATACCTTGATAGCTAACCAAGTCATCAATAACGTTTTGTTGCTATTCCAATGGTGTTTAGAATAATCTTTATTTATATATAAGTAACTTGAGGATATGCTAGGTATCTTCATATGTCATTGTAGACTCTCTAGTAGATAGGTATAAAGTGAAAGTATTATTTTATAGTGTTCAACCAACACAATTAGATATGCCCAATCTACCTGGATGAATGGCATCTGTATCATGTCATGAAGATCTAACATCTACAAGAAGGCAATCATATCCTCTATCTAAACCTATGAGGTCCATAGATAGTGTGAATGTCACTCATGACACATCAATACATCTAGTCACTCCTACAATCACACAAAATTTAGTGTCAATGCAACTATATCCATTTATTTGAGCTTTAGCCTAGCTAACTAAGCCTAATTGACCCTCTCCAAGAGGTTAGACCCCTGTTAATTCCCCAAACCAATTGTTTTTGACTTCTAGGGTGAAGTCACTATTTTATTAAGTGGTGAAGACACTTTTAAGGTGATATTTCACCTTTTTAGGCAATATCACCATTTTCATTTTCACAAAAAAGGTGACTTCACCTTACAATGGTAAAAATCACCATTTTGGTGATTTTCACCCTATTCTTGTTTTTGTCATTTTTAAGAATGGAAACTTCGTAAGAAGTCACCATTTTCCTTGGTGAAGTCACCATTTGGACTAAAATTAAAATAAAAAATTCATCATTTTTTGACATAAAATAAGTAATAAATACAAAAAATATGTCATTAATTATGATTTTGAAGTTCCTCACCAGTGGTCTATTTTTGAGTGGTTGCATGTCCTCTCTCAGCCACTCCAAAACATGACATCAAGCTCCTCTATAGGCCATTTTATCAACTCACTACATAACAAACCAAATCTTATAAATTACAATTGGCTCGGGTGAAAATGAATTATTTTTCACCCTAGGGGTAAATATATAGCCAAAATTTTGAATTTTTACCCCCAGGGCCTATAGTTCATTATGTGCACTCTAGATAGTGTATTTTTCAATCTATGGTCTATTTTGTGTGTTGTTCGATCCTACATGCCTTATTTTTCAATTATATTTTAACTATATTATCTTTTTGGGCCTCCCTTAAGACCAATTTAACAATGCTATTTTTCTACCTATACCCTATGTTGTTTGAATGTGCATATTATAACTAATAGTTAGGCTATAAATATTTTGATATCCTTTTCAAGCTCATCATAAATCCATTTTACATATTTTTTTCATAAGCTAACATGTGAAGGATTATAATTGCTTATGGGAAATTCATTCTTTTTGACCAATTTAATGATTATAACTACCTATGGGCAAATCATTATTTTTGTTTCTTATGCTAATGATTATAACTACCTTTGGTCAAATCATTTATTTTATCGCTCCACCCACCCTACTAGGGCAAATACCCACATCATTGATTATAACTTACTTTGCACAAATGAATGTTTCATGTTCTGTTACTAATTATTACTGCCTTTGGGAAAAATTGGCATTTATCCCACTACCCTACTAGGTCAAATACCCACATCATTGATTATAACTTACTTTGCACAAATGAATGTTTCATGTTTTTTTAGTAATTATTACTACCTTTGGGAAAAATTGGCATTTGTCCCACTACCCTACTAGGGCAAATACATGTGCCACTACTTATAACTACCTTTGGGCAAACCAATGTCACACCCTTTGTTATTTATTATAACCACCATTGGTAAAATAAATGACTTTGTCACCATTACTATATATAATTGTCTTTGGGAAATTTAGTAATTCTACCCTTGTTGCCACCAGATCATGTCATTTTCTTCATTTCAAGAAAATGTTTGATAACTCTATTTTACTCCCTACTCTCTCGAAGGGGAATCAAGGGATTATCAGTCACCATTTAGGTCTTGAACCATTTAGATTAATGACTTTTTTATTCTTTGAAAAGATGTTACTATGCCTTCTCAAATAGGGGCAAACTTTAGACACTCAATTTTGACCACTTTCATGCCTAAACTAGGATTCAGATCAATTTATATAAAATGACACAATCTAATCCTATTAATAACATTAATTATCCAAATTCATCATGTAATTGATTTAATTGCTTAGAAACATGGTGAGGCTAGCTTATTTGGTGTAATACCATGTATGCACCAATAACCTAGTTTAGTTTCAACCCTAGTCAAATTATTTCCTAGTTATTTAACACTTTTAGCCTATTGAGATATTAATTAAAAACATTTAAAATAGTTGTCGAAAGCCAAAATTCACCAGTCAATATTAATAACATTGAAAATCTTAACTAACTTACCTAAATAAAATTGACAAATCAAATTAGTGAATTTCATTTATCAAACAAGGATTTTTTAGCCAAATATGAAGTCAAAGGTCAAAGGAGATAATAAAGTGATTTATTATTTCCTACATATTCCAAAAATATGAATCACAACCTCACAAATATCTAAAGTGAATTTTCATGCATTATAAATATTTGAAAAAGAGGTGTCAAGATTTCATGAGTGTTTTGACCCAACCTAGGGCTAGACTCCCTCAACTTATGTTAATTTAGACTCAACTAAATTTAGAATTTAAACTAACCTCCCTAGGGTTAGATTTAGTTCTTTGATCTATAAATACAAATTCCCACACCATATGCCAACAAGATTTTATTGTAAGGTTATTCTGTTGGAATACCTTCAAGAAGCCATTAAGATTAGTGTTATAATGCCCATTTTATGCCAATATTCACACCAAGCCACAAGTGACCATAGGATAAGTGATATCACCATGGATAAGTAATGCTAGAAGTCTCTAATTATCATAATCCAAGCATGAACATCCTTATGCCAACAAGTGGACATAAAATTTGATAAAGGAGGTAAATTACTTATGTTGTTTTTATCTCTATTTTGTGATCTTGTTCATTATGTTATGTTCCCCTTAGTTCTTAGGCGAAAATGTTTAGTTCTAATGTATTGTTATGATTTATTTTTTATCATTTCGACTAATAATGAACTAATCAATGTTTGTGTGCTCTTCAAACTCCTAAGATACAATATGTTATATTTGACTATGTATGAGCTCTCTATTTGTTTCAAAAACCACTATGTACTTTATTTTTATCTTATCATTTTCACTTATAACCTTAGCTCAATATACCATGAATGATAAATGGATTAAAATAGAAAATGGGGTTCACAGTTAAAGTTATGCTCTACCTCAACACCCTTTTGTGTTTAATTTTTCCTACATACCAATACTACTAATATAAATGAAAATCCATGTAGTTCTCCCATGCTTTGGTGATGTCTGTGAAATACTAGTGCAAAATAATAAATGTTGGTGCAATTTCAGTGTAATTAAGTTCTTTTATAATGAAATGTGACCTTAGAGGTGTAGACAGACTTAGCTCAGGGATACTAAGGCTGTATGGACTATGTATTGGGAAAAATAGGTGTTTTCTCTCAATGTGAAGTTAAATTTTATAGTGTTTTTTAATCATAACAACCTATATTATATAATGCTTATAAAAGTGGCTTTATAGTGATCAATTTTTAATTCCTTTGAATGGGACTCATGAAATGTGTAGGACAACCTATTTGGTAATTTTTAATTTGAGCGAAGAGCAGTTGTTTGGTATGAGGACATGATCAATGAAATTAGACATGACTGGGGAGTAGGATAGTCCAAATGGAATGGACTCATCTAAAGATCAGAGATATCTAAGTGAAAAGTGTGGATCTATCTAAAAATAAGTTTAGGTTGTTTGGAATGTCAGACAAGGATTTTTAGGATCATAATTTTATTAAGAGGTAAGGATCATCCTTATAACAAGTGAAGTATGGGTAGTCAAGGACCATGGAATCAAGCATGAGCTAAGTGTGTATAAGGAATGGTTAAAAGTCCATTGTTTTATCAATAAATTTAAATATATGTGTCTACAAATAAATAAATTATTAATCTTAAAGTCTTTGAAGGATTGGAAGCTAGGGTTATCATAGGAAGATGTTTTTCAAATAAAAGGAAGACAACAGAAGAGGGTCATATCATGAAAAGGAGGATATTAATATTTCCATCCTCAAAGGATTCTTGAGCCAAGACTAAAAATAGGGTGATATTTAAATAACCAATGTGTAGGAGGTCAGTTAGGATGCTTATGAAAAATTAGGGTTTGGTGATAAAGGCTTGTTTAGGGGAAATTTTTGGATGTTGGTAGGACTATGGTCAGGGAGGATGTGGATATGGATGTGGGAAAAGAGTGATCATATATGTATTTATATGAGACTCTCAAAATAATAAATTTTTTGTACCAAGAATTAAAAAAATAAGAGTTAGAGTGAAGGAAAATATTATAGCTAGAGAGGATAATTTAGATACTTTCACTAGAGTGATATGTGATATAAAGGATAAGAGTGAACCATGTGTAGAAGGGGTGTATTTGGCTATATAAATTGAGCATGTTTCAATTGTATCTAATATTATTTATGAATAACCCTTAAATACATTTCATGGATTAAGTGATCAAGGATCTGTATTAGTAGCATACTTAAGAGAGAAGGTGATCGACTTGAAGGAGGAAATAAATAAACTAAGGGAATTAAATTTTTTAAAGAAAGATCCAAAATAAAAAGTAGAAACCAAAGACTAAAATATCATTATCCTAGGGGATAAAGTGGTCAATTCATGTGAAATTTCTATGTATATGATGGCATGTAGGCCTCAAAACAAGGTCTATGCTTTGCACATGAAGGAATTATGTTTAAAATTTAAACTAGAGAGGATGGAATTTGGTTTAAAAATGGATGTTAGTAGACCCAAGATTTTTGGTGAGATTTTTTCTTTTATTATAATAAACAAAGGAATATTTTGTTATCTGAAGCTTACCTACACAACCTAGATACAACTTTCTACTATAATTAGAATTCTAACCCTTTTACAAGATATTTTTTTATCATATTTTTTATTTCATATATTTAAAATGAAATTTATATAGGTTAAGAGTGTATTTATTATAAATATATAATTTGAGACCCCTATTTAGATGAGGGGTGAACATCATAGGCTAAATGAATTGATTTCAAATATTAAATCTCTATCATTAAATGATAAAAAAATATTATAAAAATTTAAATATGCAGTCTGATGTGATAACTCAATTCTATAATCTTCATAAATACTTACACATGGAGGCTTACAAATTTTTTTGTACAATATGGATAGAGCTTTGAGTACCTTTGAGGAAAGAAACTCACACACCATACAATTTTAAAGCAGTGATTTATAGAGTGGACTATGCTTAAAGGTAGTGAAGAAAGAGGGAATGAAGTGGATGAGATTAAGATTTAAATTTCAACCATTGTAGAAACCTATCACAAATAGGAGTGGTGAAATTAATATATATAGTTAAGAGGAGTTTAATAAATGGAAGGTCTTAAGGAGCTAAAGGGTTATTATTCTTCAATAGATGATCTTTGTGTGGAAGCAAGGAACTTTAGGGGTAATATGTGATCAAGAAATGAACAAGATGGTGGATGGGTAAAAACTAATTTTGACATAAGGGGGAGGTGAATATATGTTTTTTGTATAAATATGAATCTTTTTCTAATAAAGTGAGTGAACAAGGCTATAAAATATAAGTAAGGATTTAGTTTATATAGAAGTGAAAACATTTTGTTGAAAATTCTTTACGATGAAAGTTTTTTCGTGCATAATTTTTTTATTGTATTTATTTTCTTTGGGGTTTGGAAATTAGTAAATATGATTATTTTTGTATTGAAACAAAAAAAATCATTATTATTAGCATAAGTCAATTACAGTTACCTTGTTTGATCTAGAGATCATAGATAGTCTTCTATGTATAAGTGATGAATTTTTAAGAATTTTTTTTTTATATCAATTATGGGTGATGGAACCCCCAACCCTCATTTTAAGGTCCCTCATTTTATTGATAAAAACAAATAGAAAAAAAATATTTTGGAATAAGAGGCACTTAACCTAGGACTTCATGAAACACATGTATTAACAGTGAAATGTATAAAATGTTATGGTGACTATTAACTAGGGGTTAATCAAGTAACTCAAAGAGGATAAGTTTATTTCATATAGATATTTTTTACATATATTGTTTTACTAATTTTATGAATTTGACATTGACAATGTTCTTATAAATAACAATAGACATGTAGATGCTATGGATAGTGTTGATTCTATTGTCCATAATAATATTAGTGATGATAATTATATATTGATTATCAAAATATTATAAAAACCTACCACTAAGCTATAAAATTTAGAATTTTTAGATGTTTTTACAATAGAAAGTGGGACATAAAATTCACAATGGTATACAAATGTTTCAAATATTTATCAAAAGACATAATTCCTACATATTTTCAAGAAATGATAGAAAGAAGTTCCATACATATGAAATCAAATATATCATTCTTGGAGATATAATTTTTCCAAAAGATTATGATGGGAAATTACTTACATGTATTGGATGTCAAGAAACTATAATTTCACTATATGAAGTTCATGATGGTGAATGTGGAGAATACTTTTGTGGAAAGGCCATATCACTTAAGTTTCTTAGAATCAGTTATTATTGGAATATGATAGAATGTTATTTTCATGCATATGATAATATATGTGATATTTGTTGAACATGTTATAATATATATTCACATGCATTTTTGGCTTGCTATAGCCATGTTTTAAGTTCTTAATTTATGTTTTATTACATATTTTACTTGTTTTATCTACATTTTATATATCCTCAATGTGTTTGATGATATTTCTCATTGTTAGGCTAAAAATTTCTTGATGTGTTTTCTTATTGTTTGATGTGTATTTATCATGTTTAGTAAGTTTAATTTGGCACACATTGACTATCATCTACATACTTTGGCACATACTCACATTAAAGGGGAAACCATCTTTAATTTGATATATCTTTAGAGTATTGTAAATGTAGGCAACACTCACTTGGTCAGTAGGGATTGGTTGAGGTCATTCCAACCCAATCCACTAACCATTTTATAGGTCTTCTTGATCAAAATTACAAATGTATGGTTTAAGAAATATATATATATATATATATATATATATAAATTTATTTATGAAATACCAAGGGTAATCAAACATAAAAATGATATCTACAGACACAAATGTACAAACTTGAGTGAAAATATATTTACTTAGCCACCACAAATGAGTTCATTTAAAGTGAATGACTTCAAAATGTTGTAGGCATCTGGAATATTATATATGCATCTGACATAGTTTTTACAGTTCATTCATGATTCAAACTAATGCAGAGCTATTATAAAGTACATCTAATGACTTGTGACAAAATATAAAAACTAGATATGTGAAATTGCTTCATGTTATAATATATATTCACATGGATTTTGGGCTTGATATAGCCATATTTTAAGTTCATACTTTATGTTTTACTACATAATTTACTTATTTTCTCCATGTTTTATCTATCCTTAGTGTGTTTGATGACCTTTCTCATTGCTAGGATATAATTCACTTGATGTGCTTTATCATTGTTTGATGTGTTTTTAGCATGATTAGTATGCTTAATTTGTAAAACATAGACCACAAATCTACATGATTTCACACACTTGCATTAAATGGAAAACCAATTATGGTTTGAGAACTCTCTAGAGTATTGGAAATGTAGTAAACACTCACTTGTTCAATGGGGATTGGTTGAGGTGATTCCAACCCAACCCACTAGCCATTTTATAGGTCTTCTTGATCAAAATTACAAAGCAAGGGTTAAAAAAATAAAATAAAAATTATTTTTGAAATATTAAGGGTGATCAAACACAAAGAGGATATCTATAGACATAATTACATAAACTTTAGTGAAAATAGATTTACTTAGCCACCTCAAATGAGTCCATTAAAATTAAATGACCTTATAATTTTTTAGGCATCTAGAAAATTCTAGATGCATCTTGCATAATTATTATAGTATTTTATTGATTCAATACAATCCATAGTTATTACAGAGTGTATCTAATGACTTGGGATAAAATACAAAAACTAAAATTGAGTCATAACAAGATAAGTAATTTTTATCCCTTATAATTTTGATCATTTTTATATTTATCATGTGAAATAAATCATAGGTAGTATTCAATGGTATTATTTTTTATGAACATTATACAATCTTAATATTTATATTTTTATTCTTATTTAGATAGCTAAACCAAAATAAAGAAAAAAATAATGGTGAACCCACTTTTTTCATAGAACCTTGTAAAAAATAGGTTCCCTTGGGGTTTAATTATTCTATCATTAGGGTTTCATATTTTTGTATTTATATTTAATTTTGAAATCTAATAATTGATCTCCCTTCATAAGTTTCCTCAAACCTTGGGTTTCCATCCTTAAAACCATATCTCAATGTGTTTTCTTTTCCTTTAGGAGTAGGACTTCTGCTTCTTGCTATTTTAGGGTATGACAAATTTAAAATGAGTGACATTTATCAAACCCATAACAGTCCTCATCCTTTGGATTTGATACTTTCCACCCATTCCATGACTTATGTGTATAATAATGAGTGGACTAATCATCAAGCTTGTGTGATTAATAATACTAATAATGAAGGTGGATAATATGATTATGAAGGAAATTAATATGATTATGGTTATGATTATGAAGAATATTGATATGTTAGTGATGAATCTAGTGAAGTATACTAATAATTATAAAATTTTAAAATCAATTATTCTAATCCTTATATATGTTCTCTTAACCATACAGTATAACAAGAGGAGAGTAACAAAAATTGCATAATGCACTTATTAATATTTATAGAGTTTCACTTAAGAAAAAAATACAATAGAGCCATGCATATATGATACATGTATGGATTATCATGATGATTTTACTTTCAATTATATTTGTAATTGTAATGATGCTTATAATGATATGGAAAATAATGATTTTCCTTTTTCTCAACTAGAATGCAATACTATTTATTCTCTTGAAGTGAAAAATAATGTTATTTTATCTTCTCTTGAAATGTAAAATGATATTATTATTGTAATTAAATTTGATTTTTATTAATATTCTCTTTAAATGAAAAATGATGTTATTATTTCAAAATAATGTGGTGTTCATTTTGATCTCTAGATATAGAATGTGATAGTCATCCTTACTCTCTAAAACTCAAAGGTGATAGTATGCCTTCTTCTCTTCAAATAAAATGTGATGTTGTTTCTTTTAATTTACATGAGACTTTTATGAAAACATAATGTGATCCATTTATATGCTTTATATAAAATAAAAATTTAATGATAATTCAATTTATGAAATGATGATTCCATAGAATGTAATTCTAAATTATGCAATGATATTTCCATAACATACGATGCCAATGATACTTCCATAAAATGTGATTATAAGAAATGAAAAGATGAATTTTTTTTTATGAATTTCTTACAAATATGTTTAGGATATATATTGAGTTAAAACTAATTAATGGATATTTTTAAACCACTACTATCCCTACTATCAATATCATCTCCATAATTCATGCCATTTGTGACCTTCAAAAATAAGTTATTTATCAATTTAGAATCCAAATCATGTAATGCTAATATGAATAATAACTTCATCTTAGGAAAAATTATAAAAATAATCATACTTAATTACAATTATCAAAAATAATTCGTGATGATTAAGTTCCATTTGTTTGATGGCCATGGATATCCTAGTAATCACTTGACTAAGTATGTATTTTATTTTTATAAATTTTCAAATGATGGAAGAATTTTATTAAAATGTTTCCACAAACTTTTAGAGGGAGAGGATTTAGATTGGTTATATAATCTTTTTAGTGGGTCTTTACCTTATTTAACAAAGCTATAATAAGTGTTCTCATCCAAATTTAATAAGAATAAGGTTACTAAATTCACATTAGAACATATTCAAAGCTTACAACAAGGACATGATGAACTTATTGAATATTATATTTTAAAATTTTAGAATATATTACATTGTTTAATGTTTCAACCCTTGGATTTGGAAAATAAATTTATATTTATCAAGGCTCTCATGTCTCCACTTAAGGAAATAACACTTTAGAACTCTTATCCTTATTTTGAGAGAATCTACATGAACATATTCACCTATGCCTTTGATATCACTTATGTTTCAAATAATTTAACAACTTCAAGTGATACAAGAACATCTTCACCTAAGAAAGAAGATCCACATATGGAAGTTGAACCTAGTACATCACATTTTAAATAAAATAGTCCAATCAAGGTCCTTAATAATAGACAAAATTTAAAGGACATGGTCTACATGGGAAAATTTAATATGAGTGCACCTATTGAAAATAAGAACCAACCAAATAAGTTTAATAGTTTTAAATATTGAGCAAGTTATAATATATAAACATTAATAAAAAATAAATTAAACAAATTAAATCTTAATTATAACTATCCTCATTTCCTTGAATGAGTGATGGAAATACCATTTTGAAACTATTACTATATCAATGGGCATAGAGATAAAAATTATTATGAATTCTAACAAAATTTTGAGAAACTTATTGATAGAGGGGTTATTAAATTTGTTATAGTTGACACTAAGCTAATAATATCCCCTTCTCCATCTTTTTCTAGTGTTCATTCTAGGAAGGATTAGATATTCCATTACTTTCCTCTAAAGGAGCCAATGGTCCCTTGGGTTTCTACTACAATTATCACCATAATAAGATCTTCTAGTTCACATTATATAAGGATCTATCTTTCCCAAGACATTTATAAAAAGTAACCAATGGTCATTCAAACCCATATTAAAGGTTAATATAGAGAAGGCATTATTGTACATGGCAAGAAACAATGCAATATATGTACAATTTTGATTTCTTAAGGATTTAAGATATGATAAGAATGCCAATTTCTCTTAGGCCTAAGATAGTAGATACATTATTATATGTAAATAAGGATATTCCAAAAGGAAATGTAATATTAGGACAATCATAGTTATAAAAAATTCAATACATTTTTTATAACATTAACATGACTATTTCATTCACTTTCCAAGATGGTTTACATACATATCATAGATATAGAGAAAGTGCAAATGATAACATAGTTACATCTTATCCAACACAAGTGTGGGCACAAAAGATAAAACAAGTATTTAAGGATCAATGAATGGAACAAGTAAATAACATTACATAATACGAGCACAAAAAAAAACAATTCAAAATCATCATGAGATAAATATATCAAATAGTTTCAAATATGTATTCAATTTAATATAATGTGCAATTATTATTCTCAATTGATGTATCACATGAAGTTTACATAGTTGATATGACAACTTTTGAGGACTATATTGGATAATTATTATACATATATGTGTTGTGTTTAAATTCCATATCATTTAACCCATATCTGCATAAACTTTGAATTAAAAAATAAAATACATAAAGTAATTCAATAGAATATGACATCATATTATAATCATATGTTCAAGTAAAACATGGAAAATAAAAAGATAACATCATATATATCTCAAATAAACCTTTAAAATAATGACAATATCAATAAATAATGGAGGCATGTTGCACCTCCCCCTCTATACCATATTAATCATCCCTAGACCTAGGACTTATAGAATATGATGCACTAATATCTTCAAGAGAACCTCATAATTGAGACCTATTAAATATCTCCTCATCCTCATAAAAAAATAATATATATTGAAGCCTGTGATTATCAATCATACTCTATCTATAATCATATAAACTCTGCATAACTATTATGGCCTATGTCACTACCACTTGTAGTTGGTGGAATCATTTTTTTACCTCCATAAATATGATCTAAGATCATTATACTCTCTATCTATATTAATTAAGGATACAATAATAATGGATACACAATCAAACAAATGTGAATGCATGCATATAATTTAATTTACTTACTTGATCAGTTTGCCTCCTAACACATCATCCATAATGTACATTGTCAAAGTAAAAATAGATGAATAAATCATTGTTATCTTATATAAAAATCCTAAAAATCCACATGAAATTTAAAAATTACTAAAAAAAGTATAATTAGATACAAAAACCAATACACATTTATACTTATATCTATCCAAAATGGCTACACCAAGCTGTCCTACTGCCTAACTTGATCCTTTACCATCTCCACCCTAAGCCTAAGCCTCAAATATAGATACCTCAACCAAAATAGAAATAAAAAGGGCCATCATGTTCATCTCCACTATCAAGTATACTCTACAGTACATCCCACATCATAAATATCAGTTATAACTATCGAGGAGTCTATCTCTCATGCAAGACATGGTGCCAAATCAACATCACTAAAATGATCTATATCACCTAGAAATTAATCATCCTTTTAATTTCATGTCTATGCATATGTCATCAAGGGAACATTTTATCCAATCCTAAACTATCAAGTCACATGATCGTACTGAAATCTCTAAAAAAACTAGAAAACTAGTCATGTAACCAAACACTAGCTCACATATGTCATAAATCAACACCATCCTCAAGAAAACCTATGAAAACTATATATAGCCTCCATATGATCATATATGGATATAATTGATCAATTTTAACATGATATTCCATGATGGTCTGACCAATATGAGAACTGCGCACCCATCTTTGTGTATAAATCTGAGAATGTGCCCAATCAACATGGGGACCTCCAACCAGTCATGTAATAATAATATGCTTATAATCCCATACATGTAATAAAGTGACAAATCCTAACATTCACTATATCCCTCTTGGATAAACCTATATAAATACATGTATAAGTTGTCCAACATCATGGACCCCCAAGATTTTCTAATACCATATCCTTTATATCTCACACAATCTGGTACATGTGATATGATATTACCATGCCACTTCTATCCAAAAATATGAGATATAAAAAGATCACAAAAATATTTTCACAACCATAAAACATAATATTTTCCAATAAAATAGCAATATCACTTGCTCTATATTTTTACCCTTAGACATGTCCAATCATATAACTATGTCTACACCTAATAGGGCATGAAACCTCTATACCCCCTATGAATACACAAGTGTCCACCATTTACAATCTAAAAATAATATAAACATCCTCCAAAGTGATGGTAATCTCTCCTATAGGAATATAAAAGGTACGGGTATATGCATTCCACCTCTCAACTAACATAATCATAACGTGCATATCATATAACATATGACCAAGATGAATATCATGAACTAACCTAAATATATATAATATATTTATTATACATTTTTAAGGGGTAACCACCATACTGTATCCATATGTAAACCAAACTAAAACCATTGCATATTAATATTAACCTGAAAAAACATAAATATAGGATCAGATCCAGCATATCTTTTGTATAAAAATATAGATATTTTCACATAGATATTTAGATTGATACAAATATTTAGATTAGTTTAGTTATTTTAGATTGATATAGATATTTATATTGGTTCAGTAGCTTTAGATTGGGTCAAATTATGAGACAAATATATATAAATGGTGACAAGTCATGATACACATGACATGTTTTAACCTTTTAGGGTTTTACTTGATGTAAATCCCAAGTTTGATTAAAGGGCTAAATTTTCTAAATTAGTGAAATAATATGGAATAATTAACCACTAATTTATTACATAATTTGACTTGCTTTTACTTTCTAAAAATAGCAATAAATATTTGTAAATAGAGACTTATCTGGAAAACACTTGTCACAAGAGATCTGAGTGCTAAAAATTGGGTTATAGATAGGTTTGAATGTCATAAATAGGATCCATAGTTTAGATATCCTCTAATATAGTATCACCCCACTTGGACAGTAGCACCATGTTGCTCTAATGTCTTGAAAATGGAACTAGTGTCCTTTTTGCAAGGTTATTCCGAAATTTTGGCTACACCTTCACCAATGTTCCTAAGTTATGTTCCTAAGCACATGAAATATAGAACTCTATATTATGCTTTTAATAATTGATTTATGATGCAAACCCTAATCCTCCTTGAAATTATGGCATCAAATAAAAATGTATGTTCTTTAGTAGGATAAGTTGGACATCCTCAATACCCCACAATGAAGAGAGTTGAGTGCATACCAATACTCTAAGTAGGGATCAAGTCTGATGTAGTTCTCCCACCCAGTGTTTAGTACAAGTGCAAGTGAATGCTATAATGATAGTGCTCTTGAATGCCTTTAGTGTGCTTGATATTGGAAATCTTTAACATTTGAGCTTAGGGTAGTTGTATATGGTGGTATATAGAAGTAGGTTAGAATAAGGATTAATATCCTTGATTTTTCTCAACTTGTTTCTTATTTGAATAGGTTTTTTGCATATATTTTCCATCTCTTGGATATAGGTCTAAGATTTTTGTATTTGTAGTGTTTCATAGCTTATGTAAATAATAAAATGTGTGTATGCCAACCTTAAGAGGGGTACACATTTGAAAATATATCCATTCAGGAGAATTAGTGCAAGAGACACTAGCACCATTTTGGGGACATTAGCACCATGTGGCTCTAGTGTCCTTAATATGGTGATAGTGTCTAGCTAGTAGGATATTAGGAATGAAGGGCTAGGATTTGGGAATGAAGGTCTGAGACTATGTTTTGGTTAACTGGAGATGTTTGTGGTCCACACATTAGCAAAGTGTGATGAAGGCTCAAGGATAGGCCTAGTACTAAGCTAGGAATAGGTTATCTCAAGAAACACTATTCACATCCAAATACCACTTTTAGGTGATTACATTTGCCCCTTTTTATGATAGAAATGCATTAAAGCAAAATGACTAGTATAAAGGAAAAATAAGTGTACCTAGACTTACCTAGGAAGTGAAGCTTGTGTAGTTGAGTATGAGGATGTGAAGTTGGGTCTGCATATGTGAAACATGATCTAAAGCATGACCTATAATGAAACATGTATAAATCCTTACTTAAGAGATATCAAAAACAAAAGACTATACTCAATAAATAAGTAATTGAGTAAAGAAATAGGAAAGAGGAAATGAATGAATACACCTCATTAGGTATGCAAACCATTTTATGATCCCATGAAAACCTTTATGTGTGTGTAAATAATGATCAAATCATTGAATATCTTGGACTAAGCTAATAAATTTATTAATCCTCATATATGGGTGGCTCAAGAACTCAAACTAATTTTGACTCCATCATTGCCCACCCCTACTTGGTGGATCACCTTTGAATAGCTTGGATTAGATTGTAAGTGTGTCTAACCCTCTCACGTGGGTGGCTCAATAACTCAAGTAGGATATAAATCCATAATTTCTTACCCATGTGTAGTATATGAATCTAAAATTGAATTATACAAAGTGATATAAATGTATAAGTATTTATAGTTAACCATGTATATCAGCTTTGCAGCCATTCAGGTACATTAGGTAGCTCTAGGCCACTCAAGAATGACAAACACTACATATGGATTAAGGCATGAAATTGGTGAAAACTTGGAATATGATATCAAGTATATACATCATAGATAATGACATGGAGTTTTCCATTCCATCTAATAAACTTATGTGTAATTGAGCATATGAAAACTATGTGCTGTGCACATGCCCCAAATCTAATATCTGAGTATATTTATTCTAGACTGAGTTATAATGAGTTCATATGTGTATCTAAAATTAATATGGGGATGATCATGCCACACATGATTCCCCAAATATTATTAATTGATATGAATATGAGCTAAACTAGTGTGAACATGAGCAAAATTTGTTAAGCTTGCAGTTGTATCTATGCAAACTTGTATGGTACCTCATGTACTATTCTAGATAATTTAAATTACCCTAAGTTCAAGGCTATTAGATAGTAGTGACATGTAGTGTATATTATCACCATGTGGTGCTAGTGTCCCAATCTAGACACTAATGTCTTTCTAGTTTGGAATTTGAGTCTCTAAACTAATTTATGAGTCTTTTTTTGTGTGTTTTAACTATGTCTAATCTCCTAAAACTGAGCCTGTGTGATGAAAATGATCTATGAATAGGAATGTAGGACCCTAATCTCTATGACAAACCCTTATGAATTTCCCCTCTTTTGAGGGTATTTGTTAACCTGTGCAATAATTGTCCTAAAAATAAATATCTCTACAAAATGTGTTAATCAGAGCATATATGATAATTATGTGATAATCTAATACAATGTGCAAACATAACATTAGAATGTAAAATAATATGAGCATAATTATGTAGTATAAGATGTATCTTATATATAGCATTACATAAGGGTGTCAAGATAGATGTAATCAATGTGTTTAATAGTAAATCTAAGTAGCTACCTAGGGGAATGGGGCATGATGTCCTTCATGACACCCAAGTAGGAAGGGTAGAAGCATGAGGTCCCTCATGGCATCGAAAACACGTGTGTGTAACAAACAAATACAAGTGTCATGGTCATGGTACATATAAGAAATAATACATACAAAGACATGAGGCATGAAAAATATTCCAAAGGGCCACAATACAAGGGACACATGCACATGTCACTAAATCTAAGAATAGAAGACATACAAGGACATGTTCAAATGTCCACATATGTAAGCAATAAGAAATTTGGCTTAGAGACACATAGAAGGACATATTCAAATTTTTTCATACATAATTAATAATACACATGTAAGGGATATGGACACATGTCCAAGGCCTATATGAATAGAAGTGGCATAGAGCTAAAGAACAATGGCATGTTCAAATGCCCTCAAATAGAAAAAGCATAAGAAAACATAATCAAGTTTAAATTGGGAAAGATAGAAATGAAAGTATGTATGTATGTAGTACAAATATATGTAAATGATAGGATGTAAATATGTTGAGTCTAACTAGTGATAATTAAAAAAAAATCTAAGTATGAGTAGCAATGATCAATATCAAGATATATCAATGCATAAACTAGAATGTAAAGAATGTAAGGATATAACTTGGTAGTAGAAACTATGTCTGAAATGCCCCCAAGTGGGTAGATGTATCAAATGAAATAAACCTAGATCAGTGTATATGCCCCTAGTGGGTAGATGATATCAATTATGAATTAGCGTAATGGACCTAAGTCTTATATGCAATCTGTAAGCACTCGTTAAGAATAAGTCAAGCATGTATGTATGATAAAATTAATTGTACTAAAATAGCTAGAATATGTAGTGTCTAAAAGATATAATAAATGTAAACATAACAATGCATATAATATTTAAATTTTATGTTTTGACATATTATATTGTTTTTATATTTTATGGATATAAGCTATACACAAGCAAATGAAAATAAACTATGTACAAGGAGCAAGAAAGAAGAAAGTATGTACAAGGGGGTAGGAACCATACTAACTATGAGTCTCATGGGATACTCATTATCACCATGACCTATGTCAAATAAGGGAATTATAATCATGCATGTTGTGTGAAAGGGAAATTGTGATCCCATAATCTGATGTGTGGAGGATTATGTGTCTATATCTTCTTGTGTAGTGGTGCTATGAATCTATGGCACTGACTGTGATGCCTTGTGAACCATAGGGGTCTTAAGAACCCATATAGTATAATAATAAGTTTTAGGTGACATAGGTTCCTTATGTTGATAACCTTGAGGACCAAATAATACTAATCCTAGCATAAACTAAGTGGAGGAAGGTTATTTATAATTTGAGACATATATCTGATGCAAGGGTCTCTTTAATAATGGCTTCTATGGGAGAGTATGTGTACATGTTGATACCTTAGGCATAGACCTCACCTTCACTGGTGAATCTAATTAACTCTATGATGTATGCATAGGAACTATACTCTAAGTTGTAACTAATAATTATGTAATATCTAGTAACATTTATAGAACTATAACTAGTAATTATGTTGGAACTGCCTATGGGATGGGTAGAGGATACTCATATGGGAGACCCTAAAATTTGACCAACTAATTCACATGATTTTACTTCAAGAATATGTGTATTTTATATGGGAGTGATTAGAGCTTCTATAACCATGGCCTACCCAATAACATATCAAACACACTTGTACTAGGTACTATGAGGAACCAAGTGGTTATTTGTGCTAGTTCAACCTATAATATAAGTATAATTTGACCACTAAAACCACTCATGCCTATGTATATGAGGAACATATCCTAATTTTAGTAACCCAAATGCTATAAAAATTTCATAGTGCACATGTTTATACTTGACCTGTTTTCAACCATAACACTCTAGATAGGATGATGATCTATGTATGCTTGTATAAAGAGTGCATACAAATATGTATTATCATCAAAAATATCCTAATATAATAATTTGATAAGTGGTATACATGGTAATTTAGTATGGTATATTCCAATAATGTTGTTCAAGGAATTTTCCTCCTCTATAATAGTATGACATGAAGTTGGTGGTAGATGTGTCTGATATGTGTAGTGAACACCTGATGTGCCTCCTACCTCATTCATTATTTGATTTGGTAATAGATATGATAATATATTTATTGCCTTATATTTTTTTTGTGTGCTTTTAGTGACTTTGTGGGTGTGTCCACATCAATAATATTATCTTCAATCAGATCTTATATCTTATACCTTAGGCTTATGCATCTATTTATTGTATGGTTTGGTGTCCTATGATACTCATAAAATGTATTAGATTCATAGTTATTTGGAATGTGTCATGTCATATTAACCTCTTAAATTAGATGGATATATATTACATTGAATTCTAAGAGATGTTATAAAACCTATGCCAGTGACTCTGGAAGGTTAGTGAAGACTAGATGTTGAAAAACCAATAAAACCAGTCTACGAGATGGATTAGAAGTTGGCCTTTTGATCATTATTATTCTCAATGACACTTACCTTATATGGAGGTTTATTTTAAATCTTAATATTTGATTCTAATCCATTGGTATATTTTATTTTGCCCATTGATAGGAGCTTGACCTCTCTTTCTTTGATTGTGTGGCACTAATCTGTAAATGTAGGAAATTTCTTGAATAAGATAGTTTTGTGTAATGTTGGTAAGAGAATTTGTTTAAATATGTTATAAATATATATGTCTTATATGGGGATATTAAATTTAGCTTTTATATTCTTGTATTGTAAGACATAATCTGTGATAGGCTTGTTTGACTTTTGTTTCAATTGTGCCACTTTTGCATATGATATCTTGTCACAAATGGTGATTGAGAAGTATGATAAAAACATGTCAACCAAAGGATGGAATGCTATGATAGATTGATTTGGTAAATCATAAAAAAAAATTAGGGAATAATCCTTTAAACTATGTGGAAATAACTTTGTGAGAATCCAATCTTTGGACACATAGTCCAAACATCCTATGTGAAAAACTCTGAGATGATGCTTTGGATCACTCTTACCATCATATAATGGAAGCTTGGGTACGGAATAATTGGATGTCAAGGGATTTTTATCTATGTGATGTTTCAAAGGTGTATGTAAGAAAATATTATAATCCAAGGCATGTGATGTCCTAGTGGCTCCCTTCTCAAGATGTTACACCTTAGTGTTGTAGAGGCAATACTAAACAACTCACCACTTATCTTGTTCTTTATGCCAACTCTTTTTATAAGGGTTCTTAGGTCCATTTTCTCATTCAATGATTCACTATTTTTTTGGTGGTTCATGTGACCTTGTTTATGCTCATTATAGTCTTATTATACCCCTCATTCCATTCACAAACCCCTCATCACTTCTTTCATAACCTTTACAACTTCTTCCCTTTAAGTAGACAATCTTAGTAGCCTTTTTTAGGATTTTTCACCTTGTATGGATAAGTACATATGAGTTTTAAGAAATAGTACCATTTCCTAGTACCCTCTATCTTTTTCCTTCTCTCCATGAAATTTAAGTCCTATCTCTACTAGGAAGTCACACTTTCAACTCCTTTTAGGCCCATGTTTAGGCCTAATTAGGTATTCTTCATTCCTAATCACAAACAGTCACTTCTAACCATACATTACCATACCCAATCACCTCAAAAGCTCCACAATCCTTTAATACACATTATCTTCTATCAAATTACAAAATTTGGTAAAATTCCATGAGTTAAAATGTCTATAAATTGCATTTGTCTTTTGAAACCCTAATATAGGATTGATAGGGTCTATGTGAACTCGAGAGCAAGCATTTTGAGGTTTTAGATTCCCAAATGGGTTTCCAACTTCTATGAAGGTTTATAAAGTTATGTAACAACCCCTATCACCTATTAAAACCATTTTTTTTCTTATTTTGACATGTCTATGACACTTTTTTTGAATGATATGTACATTGATTATGTGAATATAATGTTACAGTCATAGGGTATGGACTGGTTCCTCCTTTATAAAACATAGATACATATCAATAAACATATAAGGGACTTCAAGAACATTAAGGGAATCCTTACCAATGCCTAGAGGTAATGATATCCACATTTATTTTGTACTTTATTCACATATTATGCTCTCAGTCTCTTTTTCAACACAAAAAATAGGGTAAAATGGTTTGAAACATGGATCCACTTCACAAAGTATTTGAAACCAATAAAAAAATGATTGAGAACATTAGGGAAACATATAAAAAACTCACTAAAGATAATATAAACCTTATAAACATATCAAATTTTATAAAAATGAGGAACTCCATTCATTGATTTCTTGGATATTGGACCTCTCCCATTTGAATGAATCCTCCATAACTAAATCCAAACTAAAAATTACAATTTTTACATCAACTTCAACTACTCTAACTACCTTTTATCTTACCAACAGTCACTAGTAAACAAGTTTACATATTGGAAAACATATCAAAGTTGATTTGTTCATACATGTGTGCATTAAGACCTATGTATAAATACATGGTGTCTTAAATAAGTCCCATAATTCATTTGACACCTTGATGACTCCTTCAATGTTCACAAAACTCCTAAACCATGCTTGACAAATTCAAAATTTTGAATTATGAAAATTGGTGGGAAAGTGCCAATTTGAAATTCTAACCTACCCTAGCACTCTTAGACACTTGGAGAACATTCCAAAATGTGTAAAAAGAATCCTAAAACCCCTTTAAACACTCTAAACATGTCTATTGATTAAAAAAAACTTAATCAAATCAATATTGTCTAGACAACACAAGTCAAGTAATGATGCTCTTGCATCATACTACTAAGATGCAAAAGAAAATTTTCCTAAAAGTTTAGTCAGGTTTCATTGACTTCCTCCTTATCATGTCTCTCTCATGGTTACTCCATGTATGAAATGTCATATCCTTATGTATCCTAAGGTTTATGAGTGACACATAGACCTCTTTGTGTTTTGACCAATGCCACCTTGATTTCTCCTTTGAGGTTAGCTTCTTGCATATTGATCTCCAACATAACCATCTTAAACATCTTAGTGTTCTCCTAAAACAAACCTACACATGGAACACATATGTCAATCATAACAACTTCTTTCTTGTCTTCTTTGAAACCACACTCTTACCCTTGCATGTTTGTCCTTTCTATGCTTGGATCTGTTACTTTTTGGATTGTGTCTTATTATGTCATTATATCATCTATAATTATGTCAACTTCTTCAATGTCATTCTCTTTCTCTCTCTGCTATTCACTCTCCACTTGATCAATTTATTTACTTTCCATAGCCAACTCTCTTAGCATGCCAACCTTCTAAACAAAGTTATCTAAATACTCCATACTGATGAGCTCAAAATATGGCTCATTATTTACATAGTATTTCCTTTATTTCATCTCTCCAAGAATATAATATTATGTAAATCATAAACTTTTAGTTGATTGTAGCATGGAAAATAAATAATTTATCTCATTTATGTCAAACTAAAGATTGAATTACTACCTTGTCATTTACACCTAACAAATAACATGTTTTAGTGTTTTGGTTTTGAAGAATGTACAAAAAAGATGGTAAATGTAGCATGATAAAGAAGCTCCAATTTTCCTAATCTACAAACCTACTCAGCTGATATCTATGGACTCAACCAGTCTTTATCTATGGACCCTGTAAACATCCAGCCTTGGGTAATACTAAAGAACTCATATCTATGGACTCTGCAGGTCCATTCTTATGGAATCTATAGATCCATTCCTATGGACTCTGCAGATCCATTCCTACAAACTCTATAGGTCTGAAGCCTAAGACGTTGGAGATTTTGTAGGTAGATCAATAGTAAAGGATAATCATTCCAGCTAGAATCATATTAACAAAATATTTGCTCTTATTTTGAAGGATTCAATCTTGACATATGTTGTATATATTTGGACCTTAAAACTATTATAGGGATAGTATAACTATTTTGTGATAATAGTTGGATTCTCTAGGATTATAATCAATCTGAATCTCCTATCTTTAGGGAGCAACAAATTGATTAGTAATTCTATTTTTTTAGTATATTATCTTTAGTCCATGGAATGAGTATAAATATGTACATTTTCATCTGGAGTAAATAATAATGAAGATAGATATATTTTGAACTCCAGGAATATTGTAAAATTTCTAGCTTTCATGAATTAATGCAAAATCATTCCAATTTCAGTACTGAGTAAACTTCATTCCTAACTCTAAGAAGAGCAAGGGCCCACTTTCCTTGGAACCAATAATTTCTATACGGTATTTATATTTATGTTAAATTAATTTTGCATTATTAGATAATCATAGTATCTTCAATCATTTCATATCTTAAGTCATTCATAAAATAATAAATTTTGGGTTTACATTTTATTAGTATTTCATTTTTACAAGTGTGAATGAATAGTTAAATATATATTTGTAAGCAAAGTGTGAATTATATTTACATTTACAGTTTCTAGTAGAGTGTGAATTAGATTTAGGTTTACAATTTTAGCAAGTGTGAATTAGATTTAGAATTTAAAATTTTAAGCAAGTGTGAAAGTGTGCTTTAATTTCAAGTAAAGGATTAAATTTGTCAGTAGTCTCTTCTTTCAATAAGTGTGTGAAGTAATTAGTTTAGAAGAATTCTTTCATTGGTAAAAGTTAGATTAGAATCATCAAAATCCCCCCAAGACCAGCTTATAGATATACCATCATAAAACTTACTACAAATAGCTTTAGACATCGGCCCTAGTTTTATAGACATCAATATGAAAGATTGATTAAATGAAGAGTTAAATGACACTCATCATTTTTGGCACTCTTTTCAAGGAATTTAAGGTGTTATTAAGGCCAAACTTATTAATCTATATAAAAAAAACATTAAAATCATAAAAGATCAATCAATTTATGTTTCAACCAAGAGACTCAAAAGGATGATTTGTTTCAAAATTTCCTCCAAAACCAACAACAAAAAGTCCTTCAACATCTCTAGTTGAAAGTCCTACCCCAAAATTTAGAGAAGAAAGTCCTCCCCATCTTTAGCTGAGAGTTTAGAACAAGATGTTGAATCACATCTTTAGGAGTCTCTTGAAATCCTATTTGGGACTAGAACTTTGCCACAAGTAAGTCCTATAGGAAGAGTACACTAAAATTATCCACTTATAGGGAGAAAATATCTTGAGGCTACGAAATATTTATAAGAAGCATGAATGGGCCATAACTGAAAAGAGTTTTGAAGAATTTGAACAACCCTCAAGAAGCCATATAAACATTCACTAGATAACTAATCCTAGTGTTGAAGACACATCAGAGGAAGAAGATATGGGTGACCAACAAGAATGATGGGTTACACAACTAGGAAGGAATTTTTCCTTTCCAATTGTTGCAGATCCTAATGATCAAACCACCATGAAAAACATTTCTCCTACAAATTTACTCAACTTTTGGAGATGATCCACTGAATATCCTGATCATTTTTTATTTGAATTTAAAGCTCTATGTCAAACTTATGACTACACATCAGATAATTAGAAACTGAAATTATTTCCATCAACACTTAAGGATGCAACCATGAGATGGTTCATGGGAATGCCAGGCAACTCCATCCAAACATGGGTAGATATGGAAACTAAATTTTTGAACAAATATCAGGATTATTATAAGGTGAGAGAAATAAAAGAAGGAATTATTTAAAATTAAAAAAATGAAGATGAATCCTTAGAGGATTTTTTGGATATATTTTTATTCACACACAAATGATGTAGTTATCCACTTACTAAAGAAGTCCTAAAACTTGTTTTCCTTAAAGGATTAGATGAAGACATTAGAGATGCATTAAACTTAATGGGTGGAGGAGATATAAACAAACTAACCATTCATCAGATTTAAAAACTCTATACTAATTATTCTTGGACAAAACCAAGAATGAGAAAAGGAAGGTTGGGAAAATCTAATGATTTGCGAAAGTTAATGGAAGAATTTGCTAATCTAAAAAATGGTATTTTGGTCACACTAAATAGTACATTAGATGGTCTTCAAGCTAAGCTAATGCAATAGAACCATTAGCCATTTATTGTCCTAAGTGTAGATTGAAACATGCTCTCAGGGATTGTCCTTTAGATAAAACAAACATTTCTTCTTGTGGAATTTGTGAGGGAATAGACCATGACATAAACCATTGTACTCTTCTGCCTACTCTAAAAAACTAGATAAAATAAATGCTTAATCTATTGAAGAAGTAAATTATGTTCAAAGATAAAATTTTATTTCACAAAATAATAATCAAGGATAGTTTGGTGCAAGAAATTTATCTAATCCATGGATATCCCCATGTAATGTTCCAACACCTCCACCAATGTGGGGTTAAAATTAAATGCCACCAGCCTAGATGTTATGGTCTAGACAAGATTGGGTATCCCCTCAACCATATATGTTACCACAATATCCATGGGTACCTCAACAATAACCATGGCTACCACATCAATAACCTCATCCACAATGGACCCCTTATCAAAAATATAATAAAAAAAGAAGGCAACCCCAACAATAAACCATAATGCCACCCATATCATTCAATAGCCAAAATAAGTTAATCAACCCCCAATGCCTACATAACCAATAAAAAATCCAAAAAATAAACCAAAATCACCTATTTATGTCAATGACCAAGGAAAAACTATCAATGTCGAGGTCATTGATTATTCTGATATACAACTAAGATCAAGGAAAACTATAAAAAAACCTCCAATTCTCATTTCAGAGATACTTGATGAAAAAGATAAAATACAATTACCTAAACCAAACAATAAGGAAGCCAAAAATAATGGTCATAAAAAATCTAAGGAAAATATCAATACACTAACAACCCTTTTTCTAAAATATTGAAAGAGATTGAAATCAAACATGAATCAGATTTGATCCACGAATTACAAAAAATTAACATTGAGCTACCACTATTACAAGATATTAGGGACATTCTTAAACTAAATAGAATCATCAATAATTTGAGTGTCTAAATACTTGGAAGGAAAAAATAGTACCCAAAAACCATACATATTGATGGTAAAGTTATTGATTTGTTAGTAAGAAAATTGTTAATACCTAAATATACAGACCTAGGTAGTCCAGTCATCATAGTTACAATAGGAGGAAATTCCTAACTTTCTAGTAGACTTAGGGTCAAAAATTAATGTCATGACTACTGACACTTTTCAAACACTATCCCTCACATAAATTTAACCTACATCTACCATTATCCATATGGTAGACCAATCTGTAACCAAACCAGAAGGAATCATAGAAAATGTTGTAGCACTTATTGAGTCTTAGGAATATCTAGTTGATTTTATGGTACTGTAACCCAAAAGAAATAATTTGAGATATCTTCTAATCTTAGGAAAACCATGGTTAGCTACAATGGTAACACTGATTGATTGTAGGTCAAGAGATATGACCATTTCTAATGGTTTAAAATCCAAATGCATTTCCTTGTATCCTCCTACAAAACTATCAGTGAAAAACATAGAAAATATTTGGGTAGATAAATGAGACAACAACACAAATGATATTTCATAATTATCCATGATCATAGTTAAAATGCATTTAGAAGAATTGAGTGAAGATATTATTCCAGAGTCTGAGGAATATGAGCATTTAGCAAAATATATGGACTCTATAGAAACTATAGATTCTACTAGAATAAAATCTATAGACTCTAAAGAAACTATAGAATCTACCATAATAAAATCTATAGTCTCCTCTGACATATATTTCCTTAATCCTTCTATTACTTCTTCATCATATGATCATAGGCTAATTAAATCAAGCATATGGAACTAGGTAAAAGAATAAAAAACATAATTTTTGAATGTATTTCATTACCCATTAGCAAGAGCTCTTCCTCCTAGAGAAGGATTTGTCAAAAATGTAAAAACATTCCATATGATACTCCCTCATCCATGTCCTTTGAATTCACTAATAAGTGAATTCAAGCAGGTAGAATTCAATCACCCAGACACAAAACCTCTTATGATACTACTTAGAAAGACTTTGAATATCAGGAGCTAGTTAACCAACGATGAGGAAGTACAACTTTTTGAAGTCCTCAAATGACATACCAAGGATTTTTCTTGGAATTATACTAACATGAAAGGAATTCACCCTAGTGTATTTAAACATTAAATTTACATATAATATATCAAACTATTGAGACAACCATAAAGGAGAATAAACCCAGCATTAAAAGATATAGTGAAAATAGAAATTTAGAAATTACTAGATGTGGGATTCATTTACCCCATCTTAGATAGCCAGTGGGTTTCACCATTGGTGATTATTCCAAAAAATAATGAGAAGTGGATAGTATGTGTGGATTATAGGTAACTAAACAAGGCAACCTTTAGAGACTATTTTCCCTTGCCTTTCATTAATCAAGTTCTTGATAACTTATTAGGAAAGAAATATTTTTCTTTTCTAGGTGGATTTAGTGGATATAACCAAATCATAGTTGAAGTTGAGGATCAAGACAAAACCACATTCACCTACCCTTGGGGAATCTTAGCCTACCGAGTGCTTCCATTTGGACTTTGTAATTCTCCATCAACCTTTGAAAGATCAGTCTTGGCAATATTCTTTGACCTCACAAATGATTATGTAGAAGTCTACACGGATGCTTTCACTGTCCATGAGGAAACCTATCAGAAAACCCATACCAATTTGGAAAGAGTTTTGACAAGATGTGAGGAACATAAATTATCACTAATCCATGAAAAATGCTTGTTGATGATGGATCAGGGAATAGTGTTAGGACATCACATTTCAGCAAAAGGTATTCAAGTAGAGCCAAAGAAATTTGAGATTATTTTCAACTTGCCTGTTCCACATACATAAATATAAGTAATGAGTTTCTTGGGTCATGATAGTTATTATAAATGCTTCATAGATAACTTTAGTAAAATAGTTGCTCCAATGTTTACACTTTTTACAAAGGACATAGAGTTTATATGAAATGATATTGTCAACAAGCCTTTGAAACCATCAAGGCTAAACTTAGTACTACTCTAGTATTGAGAGGTCTAGATTGGACACAACCTTTTCACATATACACATATTCTTCCAACATAGTAATGTGTGTAGTCCTAGGATAGAAAGATAAAAATGATCATATGTATGCCATTTATTACATCAACAAAAAGATGACTCCTACTGAAATAAATTACACTACAACTAAAAAATAATTCCTTGTTGTAGTCCATGCAATAAAAAAATTTAGACATTACATAATAGGCTACAAAGTGTTTATCTACACAGATCATTCAACCATTAGATATCTTACCAACAAACCAATAGTGGGAGGTAGGATTATCAGATGGTTGTTACTCCTACAATAATTTGATATTACTATTATAAATAAACTAGGAAAGTTTAATGTGGTTGATGATTTCTTTTCCAGAGTCAATATTTTAGGTGAAGAATTAGTGGAAGATGATTTTTTAGATGAAAAATTGTTTGCTGATATTGCCAATTATCTTGCTACAGGGAAGTTTCCTCCACATTTTTCACACAAATGACACAGTTAATTAAATAAAGTTCTTATTTTAAATAGATTAATGGAATATTATTTAAACTTAGACTTGATCATGTGTTTTGTAGGTGTGGAAAAAATAATGAATCATATGATATCATGAGAGCTTATCATGATGAATCAGGAGGAGGACATTACTCAACCCATAGAACAATACATAAAATTCTTGGAGTAGGTTATTATTGGCCTCATCTTCATAGACAAGTGAAGAAGTATATCAGACATTGTGATGCATGTTAGATAACTAGGTAGCCCACTCTTTCAGTTGAAATGCCTTTCCATCCTCAACTGGTTCTAGAACCATTTGAGAAATGGGAAATTGATTTTGTTGGACCTATAGATACTCCTTCTAGAGGAAAATAATATATATTAGTCTTCACAAACTATGTCACCAAATGGGTAGAAGTAGAAGTTCTAACTCATGCTCGGGAAGAAGCTGTGGTAGATTTCATGTACTTCAAGATTATGCAAAGATTTGGTGCTCTAAAATAAATAGTTTTAGATCAAGGACCTCATTTCATGTCAAAAATGATAGAATACTTCATGAAAGTGTATCAAACTCAGCATAAAAATTCTTCTCCTACCATCCACAAGTCAATGGATAGGTTGAAGTTATGAATAGAGAATTGGAGATTATTTTAACAAATATTATTAGTACCATCCAGAAGGATTGGGTAGACAAAGTACCAAAATTAGTTTGGGCTTATAATAATACTTGGAAAACAACTACCGACTTCTCACCATATGAGCTGATTTATGGTAAAAAACCTATATTTTTTGTTTAATTTGAATTACAAACATTGAAGACAACATTGGAAGTAGGAATTGAATTAGACACAACATAAGAGGAGAGACTCATGCAACTCAATCAAATCGATGAAATGAGAATGAAAGAATTATAAATAACTAAATTGGTGAAAAATCAAAAGAAAATTTGGCATGATTTACATATCAAACAATGAAAGTTTCAAAAAGGAGATTGGGCACTATTGTTTGACTCTAAATTTCAACAGTTCAAAAGAAAACTATAGACAAGGTGGCTTAGACCTTATCAAATAGAATAAGTTTTTGAAAATGGTTTAGTAAAATTAATACCCATTGATGATAGCATAAGGACTCTTCTGGCCAATGGTCATTGGTTTAAACTTTATTAGAAACCTTTCAATAATTAGAAACCTTTCAATAAAGAGGACTTTGTATAGAATATGAGACACCAGGTAACTTTCCTAGAGGAACTTATTTCTGCTAGGGAATTGGTACCATAATGATTGAAAAAAACAATAGTGAAAATCCTATGTAAGGACACTATTGATAATGCATGGTTGGAAAACCAACTTGCTAGCTGGTCATGCATTACATAAAGGGATTTGGTCAGAAAACTAGCAATGTCTAACCAAGGGGAAAAAACTAAAAAAATAAGGAATCTTATTAGCTAATCCTTTTTGGTTTCCACAAGCAATAAACATCAAATATTGATTCCTTTAAAATATACTAACTAATTCATGTTACTCTACTTATGCAAGACAAATGGTAGAGAAGAAACTTTATCTAAGGTATGAATAAGTGAGTGATAAATTTTATTTATTCATGTTTATTAAATTAATTTTTTTATTTAAATAAGATTGATCCTATGGATATGGAAGATAAGATTAGATAATCATGGAATCCTTAAATGGAGGAATAAAAATAGTGGATAAACAGAAAAGGGGATCAACGAGATATGTGTCATAATGAACAATTACACGCAATTAATTACATCATTGTCATTATGATAAAACATAATGATAACATCCATGTAAAGCTTCAAATTAAAAGGTGTTTTAATCATTAATTGATTAAATTTAGAAATTCTTTGGTAGTGGTATAACTAATTTACCCTTCTACATGAGCCGTTAAATGTCACCATGTAAAGCCATCATTCAAATGGCCACATTTAATATTATGTCACCTCAATAGTTAGAATTTCCACTCTATAGACATCAAGGGAAGCCAAAATTTATGATTATATTCCCATCAATGTGTGGGAAGTGAATTCCATATGTGCCTGCTAAAATTACTAATCCCTATGAAGTACATCATAAACCTTCTTTTATGAATTTCTAAGAAAAATCAGTGTAAACCTTGGTTTTAATTTGTTAAAGTTCTATGACCATTCATAGTAATTTAATCAGTATTCATCCAAGGTAGAAGACATGATCAGAGCCAAAGACAACCACCAAATTTCTTAGTGATAGGGATTTTGTAGCAGTATTCGAGGCAAATGGTTGGCTTCCCCTTATTAAAAAATTCTAGGGATTTCATGAAACACTGGTAAGAGAATTTGTTAAAAACCTTACCCCTAATTTTTTCATCGTTGAAGGCATAGTCATTCCAATTTCTAGTCAAGTTATTAGCGAAATCATAAAAATCCTAGACATAAGAATGAAAGTAACAGGGACAGTTCCATTCAATGATCTTATTGCTCAATTCAATGACAATAAAAGAACTGGAATTACATGTTTGTTTAATTCAAAAAGAAAGGCTAAAGTTATTCGTAGATATTCACTTCTAGAGCTGTGACAATTTGTAGCATTTTGGGTCATCAAATACATAACCTATGAGGGGCAATGTAGCCTTTTGAGTAGATAAGCTATGAAAATCTTGATACATATGAAATATGGAAGACAAAACCCCTAGTGTAGAATTAACCTCCCATATTACCTATATGGTGGCCTTCAAGTTATGTCAACCACTCCTAATGTTACTCTCAAGCATCATGGTCTTATTCACCTTATTATTCATCATCATTTCTTGCAACAAGGGAATAAATTTGGGAAGCCTGGGAAAATAGAGTTATTCAACAAATTCTAGCCCTACCTATACAAGAAGAAGCTAGGACTTTAGGTTCAACTTGGTCACAAAGACCATCCAATATAGCTACTCCATCTACTAAGAAAATAAATCACAAGCAAAAATAGCCTATGGCTTCAAAATAAACTCCTCCTTCAAGAAGGATTACCAGATCTCAAGCTGATCAAACCTCCATTATTTTAGAGGCCCCACAAAAACATCAAGCACTTATTTAATAATCAGTCCCTTTGCCAAAAATAAAGAAATTAAAAATAAGGGCCTCTAATCCAATAGGGCATGACAAGGCCAAAGATTTAACTGTTACAACAAATAAACCATCAAGTGTAGCCCAAAGAATCAAAAGAACAAGAAAAATGATCTTGGATAAAGATGAATAGGAGGTATTAGATACTTTGGATAGTCTTAGACAACTATCCCAACCTTTAGATCAGCAAAAAATTGAAGAACAAGGAACGTTTGAAACAACTCCTATGAAAAAACATGTTGTCAATCCTATTATTCAGCCACTTCATAACTCAGGAAGTCCTCCAGTCAATACAATAGAAACTGAAGGTGAAAAGGATAATATTATAGAGGAACAAAATGTTCAAATTGAAGTTCTAGTGGATAAAGGAAAATATACATACACATTTGAAGAGGGAGAACCATCTAGTCTAAAGGACCCTGTGATGCAACTGACATTGGAAATTTCCAAGGCTCAAGCACTAATCCAAAAATAGGAAGTAGACATTGTTGATCTAGTCAGCAAACTTCATAGTTAGGATTAACTTAATTCCATATTAATGTAAAAATTAGAAGTAATATCTTTGGATCATGATTCATAAGTTAATAAATTGAAAAAAATCATGGAATAAAAAGAAGAAGAGATTGAATAATGGATATATGTAGAGAGTCTTAAGAAAGAGAATAGAATATTGCAGTAGTCATTAAACTTTCCTAAGACCTTTCCTACTGCTTCTCCTCAAAATTTTAGTCAATCCACTTCCACCTCTAAAACATTTGTGAATCAAAGGAGTCAAAGCCATCCATTTGTTCCTCTGTTAGATAAGTTGTATCAAGCACATGAAAAATATTAGATAATCAAATAGAAGAATAAGGATTTAGTTGTTGTGCATGAGAAATTCCAAAATGAGAAACAAATATTAGAGTCCAGAACCCAAACTCTAGAAGAAGATTTGTAGAATGCTTGAAAATTAGCTGAAGCTCTTTTAGCTTGTAGAAGTCCTTATCTTGCATATAACTTGTTTCTCTTTGAGTAGTTATATAGTTGGTAGCTCCTTAGAATCTCTTGTCAGCTTCCATACAAAATTCTAGATCCTTCTACATTTTTGGAAATCTTTTATAGTGTTGGCCCTGACAATCAAGATTTCCTTTGTGTATTCTATTTACATGACCTAATAATAGGAGCCCATGATCACAAAAAAAATTTAATTAATATTCATGTGGGAGAAGTTTAATTATGAGCACTCCATTCTAATTTTAAAAATTAGTTAGCATGGAAAATAAAATTTGAAGATTATTCAATACATGCTAAGACAATAGGGTTATGCATAAGATAGCTTTGTCATTCCCAGCTTGATAAAATATAAATTCAAGGATGTTTACCAAAATTTTGATATAAAAAATCATTATTTATAAGCCTTATATAATTACATGATCTCATTTGATCTTTTCATAAGGAATAATTTTGATTCAGTTGTTGAAACAAGTGTTAAGAGATGGGATTTATTACCAGTCTTTCTCAAGAGACGTAAAGTTATATCTCCTAACAATGTAAGATGGAGTATAAGTAGTTCTTGAGGAAATTGTGGAAGTACTAAATTCCAATGGAGATAAGATATAGATTTGAATTAGATACAGACCCCCTTTTTTAGTTATACCAATTCTAGGATGGAAACACTGGGCACCATAATCTGTTGAACAATTTGATGTCTAGAAAGATCTAACTCTGACCTAAAGAGGATTCACTAGTAATGCAAATTATCATATAAAAGATGAATTTGATTATTATGATCTTAGCCAAAGTCTATAAGATAGAAACAAAGCTTACGGAGGTATATGAAGTTTTGCAAAAGGGACTTGCAAAAGGTAAAGCCTAGGGGAGATGATAAGCTTAAAATATGACTCATTATTTACATAGTATTTCCTTTATTTCATCTCTCCAAGGATATAATCTTATGTAAATCATAAACTTTTAGTTGACTATGCATGAAAAATAAATACTTTATCTCATTTATGTCAAAATAAAGATTGAATTACTACTTTTTCATTTACACCTACCAAATAGCATGTTTTAGTGTTTTGGTTTTGAAGAATGTACATAAAAGATGGCAAACACAACATGATAAGGAAGCTCTAGTTTCGATTCTAATTTTCCTAAGCTATAGACCTACTTAGTTGATATCTACAAACTCAACCAATATTTATATATGGACCCTACAGACTTCCAGCATTGGGTAATACTAAAGAACTCATATCTATAGACTCTACAGGTCCATTCCTATGGACTCTGTAGATCCATTCCTATGAACTCTATTTTTTTGAAGCCTAAGATACTGGATATTTTGTAGGTAGATCAGTAGTAAAGGATAATCATTCTATTTGGAATCACATCAACAAAATATTTTCTCCTATTTTGAAGGATTCAATCTTGATATATTTTTTATATATTTGGACCTTAAAACTATTATAGGGATAGTATAACTATTTTGTGATAATAGTGTGATTCTCCAAGATTATAATCAATCTGAATATCCTATCTTTGGGGAGCAATAAATTGATTAGTGATTTTATTTTTTAATATACTATCTTTAGTCTAGGGAATGAGTATAAATATTTACATTTTCATCTAGAGTAAATAATAATGAAGATAGATATATTTTGAACTCCAAGAATATTGTAAATTTTTCAAATTTCACGAATTAATGCAAAATCATTCTAGTTTTTAGTATTGAGTAAACTTCATTCCTAACTCTAAGAAGAGCAAAGGCCCACTCTTCTTGGAATCAAGAATTTATGTATGGTATTTATATTTATGTTAAATTAATTTTCCATTATTATATAATCATAGTATCTTCAATCATTACATATCTTAAGTCATTCATAAAATAATAAATTATGGGTTTACATTTTAATAGTATTTCATTTTTCTAGAAGTGTGAATGAAGAGTTAAATCTACATTTATAAGCAAAGTGTTAATTAGATTTACATTTACAATTTCTAGAAAAGTGTGAATTAGATTTACGTTTATAGTTTTAGCAAGTGTGAATTATATTTAGAATTTACAATTTCAAGCAAATGTGAAAGTGTGCTTTAATTTCAAGCAAAGGATTGAATTAGTCAATCTTCTCTTATTTCACTAAGTGTGTGAAGTAATTATTTTAGAAGAATTATTTCATTGGTAAAATTTAGATTAGAAAAATTAAAATCCCCTCAAGACCAACTTATAGATATACCATCATAAACCTTAATGTAGATAACTTTAGACACCGACCCTGGTTTGATAGACATCAATCTAAAAGATTGATTAAATGAATAGTTAAACAACATTCATCACATGCTCCTAATCAATGGAAAGTGATAAGACAAGTCTGAAAATTTTCTTTCCACATGGGCATTTGAAAACAACTCTTCCTACTAGTTTGACTATAACAACTCTTTGTTACTAGTAACCAACTCTTCATAATGCTTTTCAACTGCTACATCCTCTTCTTCCATTGCTTGTGAAACTTGAACTACACTATCTTCACCTTGGTTCTTGATTTCACCTATCATACTCTTGTCATCCTTAATGTAACTAAATTCTCTGGGCAGGTAATCATTCTCTCTAAACATCATGACACTACTTGGTGTCTCCTTTTATGCTTGACTGTCCTTTAATGGGTTTAGTGTGTGTTTGTTGTCATCCTTATCAATGGTGTAAGTGTTGGCTCTCTCATCATGAATAGACCTCATATCATATTTACATGGTCTACCAAGGATGATGTGGCATACATAAATGGGAATCACATCACACAAGATTCTATCCTTATACCCACCTATCTGCAAGTTTACATAACATTATTCATTCACTAGGACTTGGTGATTATTTTGAATCCAAGAGTCTTTGTATGAACTTGGATGATTATTAGTTTATAATCCTAGATTTTCTACCATCAAATAATACACAAGATTATTTGTACTACCATTATAAACTATGACTTTGTAGCATTTACCTTTGCTCTTACACATGGTCTTGAATAACATCTTTCTCTGTTGTGGTTCTCTCTCATCATGGCTTGTCTTCAAAAGGACTCTTCTCATAAAAAAATCTATCCTATTTCAAGTTATTCCACATATTTTGGCAATGAATCTATACTCTCATCTTCTTGATAAACTCCTTGGTTTATACTCTCACTCCAAGAGATACCTATTTTAATGTCTTCAGGACACTTATATGATATATGTCCTACAAATTTGTTGCACTTGAAGCACTTGCCTTGAAACCCACTGTATCCTCTTCCTCTACCATATGATATTCCACATCTATATCTATAACCACCTCTACTAGATTGATTTGAACTCTCAAAACTATTGTCAACCTCTTTACTCTGACTTTGCCATTAACTTCTATTACTTGGTTGTCCTTTTCCTTCTTGTTGACCTCTACCTCTATATCTTTTATCACCTCTACCTCTATTTTGTTGAATTTGTCTCATATAAAACTTATCATTTTCCCTTAATTCACATTTATAGGCCTCCTCAATTTTTCTAGTTGATGAGATGATTATCTCATCTTGAATGACAAACTTTAGGCCATTGATGTACCTAGTAACCTTCTCTACATCCTCCTCTATGTGTCCTCAGATAGTTAGCTTGTAGAATTAGTATATGTAATATTTCAACATCATATAAATTTTTATAAAATTTTATATCCTCTTAAACAAGTGGGTTTGATAGTACTTAGGCATGAATTTTCCTTTCATCTTAGCCACCATTCTATCTCATGACCTTATCTTCTCTTTTCCCCTTCTTTTTATTTCTTCCTATATGCCATCCTACCACAAGGATACATGACCCTTAAAAATTTTCACTAAAAAATTCACCCTCTTTTCCTCATTCATATTTCATAATCTAATTATTTATCCATGGATGTGGTCCAATCAGCAAGCTCCTCCACATTAAGACTACCCTCATACATGGGCACCTCCATCTTAGGTTTTGATGTCACTCTAAGGATTGATCTTATGAACCTATCTTCAAATCTACCTTCATATCCTTCCTCTATTTCTTCTTCATGAGGAATCTCATCCTCTCCCTCAATTACATCACCCCTATTCATCTATCTCTTCTAAGCCAACTCCATGGCTTGCAACCTTGCTTGCAAGTTTCTCACTTCCATAACTAGTTCATCAACTGCTTAAAACCTTATTTGGGATGATATTTCTCCTTATCCTATAGCTTCCATGTGTCCTACCTATCCTTCCAAGATATCTTAATCTCTAATACCAAATGATGTATAGGCAATACTAATAAACTCGCCACTTATATTGTTTTTTATGCCAACTCTTTTCACAAGGGTTCTTAGGTTCATTTGCTCGTTAAATGATTAACTATTCTATTTGATGGTTATTTTGAAATTTTTCATGCTCATTATACTATTATCATACCCATCATTCCATTCACAAACCCCTCATCACTTATTCATAACCTTTACAACTTCTTCCCTTTAAGCAGGTAGTCCTAGTAGACGTTTTTAGGCTTTTTCACCTTACAAAGATAAATACAGATGAGTTTTAATAAAATAGTACCAGTTCCTAATACCCTATATCTTGTTACCTCTCTCCATGAAATCTAAAGTCTTGTCTCTACTATAAAGTCACACTTTCAACTCCTTTTAGGTCTTTATGTAGGCCTAATTAGGTCTTCTTCATTCCTAGTCACACACAATCACTTCTAACCATATGTTACCATAACTAATCACCTAAAAAATACATAATAATTCAATACACATTCTATCATATCAAATTACAAAATTTGGCAAAATTTCATGTGTTAAAATGTATAAATTTTGCATTTGTTTCTTGAAGCCCTAGTTTAGGGTTGATAGGGTTTGTGTGAACCTTAGAGCAATCATTTTAAGGTTTTAGATTCCCGAATGGGTTTAAAAATTATATGAAGGTTTATAAATTTATATATCAACCATTATCACCTTTTATAATCATTTTTTGCTTCCTTTGACATGTTTGTAACATGTTTTCCAATGATCTATATATTGATTATGTGTGTATAATGTTACAGTCATAGGGTATGGACTAGTTCCTCATTTATCAAACATATATACATATTTAAAAGACATATAAATGAATTTAATAACATTAATTAAAAACTTACCAATTATTATAGGCAATCATATCCACATTTATTTTGTACTTTCTTCACATACAGTGCTCTCAATCTTTTTCCCAACATAGAAAATAGGGTAAAATGGTCTGCAACATGGATCCACTTCACAAATTATTTAAAAAAAATAAAAAAATCTTTAAAAAATCAGGGAAACATATAAAAAAATCACCAAATAAAATGTAAACTTTAGAATCATATCTTTATTAAATTTTCCTTCTTTGAGCATTCACATGTAGTCATTTTCCAATGCTCATATTGAATAAAATAGGGGCTATAATCAACTTTTGCAAAAATTAGGAATTCCATTCATTGATTTATTGGATATTAGACCTATCCCATTAAAATTGATCATCCATAACTAACTCCGAAAAAATAATTATAAGTTTTATATCAACTTCAATTACTCTAACTACCTTTTATCTTACCAATAGTCACTAGTAAACAAGTTTGCACATTGGAACACATATCAAAGTTGATTTGTCCATACATGTATGAATTAATACCCATGTATAGACACATAGTGTCTTAAATAAGTCCCAAAAAATCATTTTAAACATTGATGACTCCTTCAATATTCACAAAACTCCTAAACCATGCTTGATAAATTCAAAAATTTAAATTATGAAAATTAGCTAGAAAGTGCCAATTTGAAATTCTAACCTACCCTAGCACTCATAGACACTCAAATAACATTAAAATGTGTGTAAAAAAACTAATAAAACCCATTTAAACACTATAAACATGCCTATTGATTACAAAAACACCATATCAAACCAAAATTTCTTAGACAACACAAGTCAAGTAATGATGCTCTTGCATCACTTAGCCTACGAAGTATGCATCTCATGCATAAGTGATTGTACATACAGAGTGGAGGTAGTAGCCACAAGAGGTCTAGATGTCATTGAATTTTATTGCATTACAATTTTAGGTTATGCTAGTTGAGTTGACTGAGCTGGCCCCAATGTAGGTATAACAATGTTATTAATTAGGGGAGTGACCATTGTTTATTTTGATCTTGATTTCCAATATGGGTTTTAAATTTCATGCATGATCAAGGGGATATTCTTTAATTATATCTCTAAATACCTATAATATCTCATCTTTATTGATAATTATGTCATCATTATTAAGTGGAGAGAGAGTGTCCCAATTTTCAATGTGCATATCATCTTGATCTTGGTTGTATTATTCATCTTTGGATACATTATCATTGAAGTCCACATGATTAGGGTGTGAAGGATCCATAATTAGAGTTATGATAGGTATCTTATGAATGTTATAAGTTGGATAGCAGAATTTGAATGTGCTCTATAGGATTACCACCTAATCTAGCACTTATTCTTAATGGAAGAGATAGAGCTTTTTTAGATGACATATAGTGAACAAATTGGTATTATATACACCCTAAATTGGTCAAGTAACCAAACATATAATATATTTTCACATTCATCTTCACAAGAGACTCCGAATAGAGAATACAAGCCTTGTTTGCACTAGCCATGTCTTTATTTTACTTATCTTGGTCTTGTTTCTTTCTTTTATCACCTTTTAATTATCTTAGTCAACTAATATATACCTCTAGAGACCTCGAGACTTGGCTTGTGTTAGTCCCAACCTATTTTTTTGAGTTCCAAACAATAGAATTTTGGTGGACTACAATACCCAATGCTCTTTTCCTACTTGATGTTGTTATCTAATGGTCATTTTTCTTACCTAATAGGTCCCAAACCCTTCTTATCCCCTCAATTTTTATTCATCTTTTTGATGTTGGCTAGCATGAATAAAACTCCCAAATTCAAAATAAAGAGTCTCCTATATAAAGAAATTCGCAAGTCATTAAATATATATATATATATATATATATATATATATATATCACTTACTACTTTGACACATAAAATAATTAAAATTAGTCAATAATATAGCTTAGAATTCTGCACATAGATTTTCATGCTTGATCAAGAAATGGCCTAGGTGAAAGTTAATTCTTGCATCTATTGTGAATGTTGATTATGAAAATTCCATAAGGAAGAACTAAATTTTATTTGAGACCCTAACTTGAGGGTTAATTTAGGTAGTGATCAGGATAGCAAAGGTTCTAGATCATGTGATCATACTTCTTCTAACCTAGTTTTTTTCCTTTTGGCATTTGATGTGTTTGTTATTTTATGTGTGTAGATAGACCTAGGGTTTGAGAAGAAATCAAGTTATATAAAAACATAGATAGGACATCTCATAGAAATAAATACATCTATAGGACCCAGAAACTAGACTGTACCAGAATCTAGAGTCAAAAATCCAAAGGGGCAATAGTGCCAGAATTGGACTACAATGTCAAACACTAAAGTGTCCCATTTTTGGTGCTCTTATCCTTTCACTGAATGAAATATATATTCAATTTTATTACATTTTCCTAGTCCTACATAGCCATTTTCAACCTCTATATCAACTGTCTCAGTCTATTCTAGCTAATTCATATTCTCCTTGTTTATTACTATTTTTGGAAAGGTCACAAAGATAAATAGTTAAAAAAATTAGGACTATTTATTACTATATTTTATATTGATTATTAATCCATACCCTTAAATAAAATAGGAATAAAAATTTATTATTCCCAAAAAAATTTAAATCATTTGGTGAACCTAGCTTACTTTGAACAAATCTCAAAACCCTAGATACCCTTAGGGTTTTCCTTCACATTTTTGTGAAAAAATTCAATTTAAAAATTATGATTTTTGTAAATTTATTTTATTCAAATTTATTTTATAATTCAAATTATTTCAATAATTTCAAAATTCTAAAACTCTAACCCAAAACCCTGGATTTCTAAACTAGGTCCTCAAAACCCAAGCCTTCCTCCCTTATAATTTTTAGATAAATTTTTTGGAATTTTTGTAAATTGTTTGGAGTGTCAAAAATATTTCAAAATATATATGTTATTAGTCATTCTTGTATTTATTTTCTTAATTATAGTTTTACATACTCTTTTTGTTGAAAGCAATAAAATGGCCACTAAAGCACTTCTTCCCTCTCATCCTATAGATAAATTTCTAATTTTTTCTCACAATTATGACAATGAATGGACAAATTATAAAAAATGCACATTATTCAAAAATGAGGAAAATTATTTCATTTAAAATGAAGAAAATTACTATTATTGTAATGAGGAATATGATGATACATATGAAAGTGATAGTGAAGAAAAATTAGATGCATCTTCTTCTCTCAAACCTATCTCTTGTCTTCCCTCTTCCAAAGAAAATAATTTTGATAAATGGGAAAATAAATTTTCACCTCATTCTCCTATGCATAATACATCAAATGCATAAATTATTCATGAATTCCAAGTGAACCTCTCATTGGTGATAATTTGCTTGCATCTGAACTTAGTTTCTCTCTCTTTTACTACTTTTTTGTTCAAATTACAACAATATAAAAATATAATCAAAATGTCAATTCATAATTCAAATGATCAATATCATGTTCTTACCTCTACTTTGTCATCTCAAACAATGACAAAAGAATTTTTAAATGATAACTCTCTTACTCTTACTTCTCATATTGAAAATAAAAATAATGCATGCACTCCGTTTAAGGATAACATATATGTACATAGTATTCCAATTTCACATGATAATTTATTGCATATTATAAAATAATTAACATATTATATTACCCCTCTCCCTAGTGATAATGGAAGTGATAATGAGTATGATAGTGAAAATGCAAATGAATATGACTTTGAGAGTGAATATGAAAGTGATACTTCTACTTCTCCTCTTTCAAATTAACAAATTTTTGATTGTAATTATGCATGGAATAATGATGATTATTATGCATATATTGAAGAATAAAATGCATCTCATGTTTTTAACTCTTGTCTCACTCTTCAAAAAACATAATGCATTACAAAATGTTGCTTCTACTTCTATGCATGATTCTATTTTAAATGATGCACACTTCAATGATAACATAACATCTGCTATTCAATTAGAATGTGATTCACTAAATACCAAATATACCAATGAATCTCCAAATACACCCCCTACTAAAATAAAACCTATGTCTCACTCTTCACCCAAAGAGAATGGTAGCCCACATCCCTCTACTAAGGTCCAAGTTACCATTCCTCTAAAGGTTCAAGTGATCACACCCCCTCTCTCTGATCCAATTGATAAATATAGAATTCACATGGCTAAAATAAATGATCAAATTTAATGATTAAATGAACCACTTCAAGATACTAATATACCATCCAAAGATATTTTTTATTTGATGCATATAGTTGGTGAATTATAACACCAAGTACATCTCCTTACTTTGGAAAATAAGTTTTATAAGCCTTGGATGGATGTCAATGACTTGCATGGTAAACCTATTTTGAAGACATTTGTCAAAGCTTCATTTCCTAATAATTTATATATCCCATCATTACCTAAATTTTATGGAACTATATATCCATTCGTACATCTTTAAACCTTTTGAAAAGCTTTGCCATCTCATGCAAGTCCTTTGATTTTACTTAAGATGTTCTAACAAACATTACTGGGTAAAGCATAGAATTGGTTCTTTCATATACTCCCTATTGGTTCTTTGGATACATATTATGACTTAGAGGAGGCATTTCTTAGATATTACATTAAAAAAACAAGCCCTCATGTTACATATGAGACACTTGCCGCATTGCATCAAAATACTTCAAAGCTAGTTAGTGATTATATCTTACAATATAAGACTTGTATGTTATGCTTGATCTATAAATTAGTAGATTTATAGGTTCAACATATCTTTATTAAGGGGCTTCACCAACCCCTCTTAGAGGATATATTATATCAGATAGAGTCATCTTTTAGGCACTTATGTTATAGAGTTTTAGCCTTGGAGAAGAAATTGGGGTTGATTGATTTAGATTCAGTTGATCAACTTACTCTAGATTTCATAGAATTACTTCCATATATAGATTCTATCACATAAAATACACCATGTCACAAATAGGATAAGAGACCACAACTAAAAAAGTAACCAATTAAGAACAAAGAGCCAGTTTTTAGAGCACCACCTATAGTATGCACTATATAAAACAATAGTAGGGCACCACTAAAATTTGATTTAGAGAGGGATATCCCATATGTCATATTATCAGCACTATTAGATAAGAGTTTAATCACATTGTCTTCTACTCATCATCAAGATCTTCATCTCCTACACAAGCAACCACATCGGCCCTTTTGTAACTATCATCATATTTGTGGACATAGAGACAATGATTGTTATAGACTTAGGGATTGTATTAATAAATGTGTTGATAATGACATCATATAATTCACACTAGGGGCATCAAGATATACTCCATCATGGATCCATATATATCATTCCTCCATGGCTGAGCCATCCCAAGGCATTTTTTCATAGGAATCATTAGTTAGTCATCATGAGAGTAATGTAGTTTCTAGGACAAAGCCTCATAGGAGACCTTGTATCCCACCTACTCAAAGGGTTTAGAGACTAGTATAACAAGAACAACCTACATATAGTAGTGTAGTCCATGGATTACATAGTGCAATTCCATATACATATCTAGCATAGTCACATGTACCATAATAGAGTTTTTAGGGTCCTATCTCATGTAGCAACCCATTACAGTTAAGATTAGATGAACCCACATCACAAAGTACTACTCTAGATAGATATTCATTACACTTAAGTTTTTAAGGAACTATTTCATGTAATAACCCACTACAATTTAGATTAGATGAGCCCCCATCATAGGTTATAGTTCCATCTTGATCTATCACTTAATCATACACATCACAACAGAGGCCACATGGTATTATTTCATGTAACGATCCACTATGATTGTGGATAGATGAGATTTATTTATATCACACAATTTTAGTCATGCATCCATTAAGGTTGCATCTTACAGAGTCTCCATATACAACTATAGTTATTACATCACAGACAACATCAGATACAAGGCATGTTCCTACATAGCATGAGTAGTATGGCCACTTGTTTAGTTGGCCATCAAGGTTTAGATAGTGATACAGTAGCCATGGGGATGATATGCATAGAGTGATATCTTACATCCCCTTCTACTAACAACTAGCATTCCTAGTTATAAATAACCATCCCTATCCAAACCAAATTATCTAAATACTAATCTTACCAATATCATATTTTGCCAATCTCAAACCAATTCCATTTATCAAATCAATTTACAAATTACAAAAAAATAATTTTTTTTACTCACATATGATTCAAAATCAAAAATAAAATCAAATAACATCCTAAATACCATTTTACCAAACATATAAAACCTCAACATCAATGCAAAACCAACTATTTTTAATCAACCACTTACAACAAATATACCAATATACTCCAAATTCCATAATGTAATACACATGAGTCAAAATTAAACAAGTATCCATATATATAATGAGTTTTCAATACATATACATTGGTATCAAGTATAATCAGTCATGAATGGGCATTAGACCCTCACTCTCAGTCTCACTCTCTCCACCAATGCTAGTCCTATAATCTACCTAGCACTCGATGGCCTCACACCTCCTCAAACTAATGCATGCCTTTTGTAATGACTCTCTCACTCTAATAGCCAACCATGATCCTCATTCAAGTATACATACCATCTCTAAATATCTATATACTCATTCATGATCCTCATGATAATAGATCCAAAATCAAGTGGGGGCATCTTATGCCGATCTAGCTTAGCTCTCAGCTCATCTCTCTCTCCTACTACCCTAACATATGCAGTTGTCACTATAGTAGCCCTATCAAATAAATGGATATGTATATCGATCATGACTGTCACTCACTCTATCAATCCCTCCTCTATTACATCATCAGGTACATGTCATTTGAGTTTTCAAAGTGTCAACTCAATTACTATCTCCTATTAATCATCATCTCCACCTCCTACCCCAGCTTGTGTTCCATCTTGAGCAACTCCCACTTTACCTATACATAATGTATGAAATTACATTAGATATATACTTTGAAATCAAAATAAAGCACACTTTATACACATTTCAAATGTAATCTTTGCTTACCTCCCATCATTTGGATTGGCTCAAGATCTTCATACTCTAGAGCATCCCCTACTTCAATAGAATACAACAAAGCCCACTAATGCCTAGCCCAACATGTGATATAGACATATACGCATCCAACATCATCCACATCCAAAATATATATTATTTCATCCCTCACATCCATAGGTAATGGTGTGAGGTTAGCCTCAATAGGCCTCATATGAGTTCTTTCCCTCATAAATGCTTATAGACTCCTCACCCACACCCATGATACTGGGGGAACATCCTATGGTTCCCCAAACTATCTAGTAACATAATCATACTAAAAGTGATAATATAATCAACACTAGTGGTCATGTATCTAATATCTGACCCTCATGTATCATAGTTGTACTCCATCCTCTACCCACCTAGGAAATACTCTATAAGGCCTCCATATGATGTCACCAACCACCAGTCCATCTAAAACCTACCTATAATGGTCCATCCCATGAGATCAAATAGGCATTGTGCTTGTCCACTACTCTTTGAATGTCTATAGATGTACCTACTTTTCCCTTAGTAATTTAATCAACTATAAAACCACTATGCAATCATAATCCCAACAATTCAATAAGGTCACCATGATCACCCTACCGCTGAATGAATCCTATGTAAACTTGTAGATGTCCCTATATAGGTGGGATAAAATAGTCCTCCCCCATGAGAATATAGTGCCATATACCTCCACATTTCACATAATCTTATGGATCTTTTATGTAATATATACTCAATTCCCATCCATAATAACAAAATATGCTAACAAAATAACCAACCACTTTTGCAAGCATGGAACATTAGACTGCACAATGATTGATAATAACACATCACTATCACTACCTCTCTGATATATACCTAAAGGCACACCAAAAAAATACAAAATATGCATGATTAATCACATCAGCACCCATATCATCATGTATTATCACTCACTACCCACTAACTGGTAAATGCAGTTCATGATACACATCCTCCAAAGTCATAGTCATCTCCCATATAAGAAGCTAAAAGTACATGTATCTTCATTCCACCTCTTACATAAGGTAGCCATCATATATTTATCCCAATGCATTATACCTAGGTCACACACATGACCCAACCCCACCCTATCCATAACCACTCTCTCATTAACAAATAATAGTAGTAACCTCAATGTCTCCATCACCCAGCCCCTACAGAACTCTCTCATCTATACCTTGCCCCATAAACACAAAAAATAACACATCTATCAATAAAAAATACCAAATTTAAATCCAAGCTAGAAAAATAGTAAAGAGCAAAGCAATATCATAGAAAAATTCTACCTCTTGGACAATAGTGGTGTAGTAAGGACAATAGTGCTAGACAAGAGCACTTAAACCTAGATAGGAGTGTTGAACCTTGGACAACAACATCAAAAATAGAAATAACTTCCTAAGATAATTTTAAGCCTTTAAAAACACCAAAATAAGATTTTAAACTGATAAAAACCAATCATTTAAGCTTTTTACCAAGGCCACATCACCACCAACCTGAATTTGGGCCACCAACTGATCGATCAGGTTGTAATAGGTGCTCTTCTCCTCGGTGTTTTTCTCGCTTTAGAGCTAAAAAATATTAACCTAGTCAATACACAAATGAATCAAGAATTAGTTCAATTTCCTATATTATCCAACTTTTTCTATCAAAACAAAATACCATTTTACCCACAACTTGAACCCCATAACTCCATTTTTCAATCCATTTCTTTCCACATAATCATAACAATGATACCTTCAACATCAATCAAGCTTTTCTCTCTTACCAACTTATTTTATTAATATGGAATGAACATCTATATATTTATCTTATACCCAACATGTGATTTGGTCATCATCAATCAAATCATGTTCCACTCTCAACAATACAATCTATCAATCAAAAAACTTGTCAATCTATTCACAACATACGAACCTTGTTTCTATTACTACATCACTAGTCATCACTTTTGGCTTGACCTCCTCCATCATATATTTTGTCCCTCTCCCCAAAAAGGGGGCATTATTCATACTATTCCTATTTCTACACTTACCTAGCATATCCATCTACTCTCATAAGGGGATTCACCATGGTTCTTATACATCCAACATTTAGATTCAGTTCAAATTTGTCGAGACATAAAGTGACTTAGATTATGTGGGTCACTTAGTAGTACTCAAAACATTAATAAGGATATACCTTTAGTTTATAGATTCATAGACTATTCAAATATAGTGGTTCAGATTATATGGATTTATAGTGATTTTGATATAGATACGCAAACTATTTAGATATAGTGGTTTAGATTATATGGATCCATAGTGATTTTGATATAAAGATATAGAGTATTAAGATATAGTGGTTCAGATTATATGGATCCATAGTGATTTTGATACAAATACATAGACTATTTATATATAGTGGTTTATATTATATGGATTCATAGTGATTTACATATAGATACAGAATCAAATACCATATTTAGTGGCATATGCATGCTACATATCTCACACATACAACTTCATACAACATAACATAGTTATAGAATCAGATAGCAGACTATAGGCATAATGTAGAGCATAGTGTTTTGATCTCCAATTTTTCACATGAGGCATGGAAAGATATTTCATATCATATGTGGTTATACAGATTACTAGATTATGTAGACACATCACTCACATATCAGATTTGGGGGCATGACATAGATGTTCATGTTTTTCATCATTCAAGATTATACAGATGGAATGGTAAGACATGCCATTCTCTTCTTGCACATTGACTATATTTTTATATTACACCCAACTATACCTAGGTTGTTACCAAGTTAGACCACATAACCATCTAAGTGGTTGGTCTAATGTATTACTTAGATCTAGACTACACAAGTTTGGGTAGGATAGAGGACAAACATTGGTTTTGGGCCTCTAAACACTTCTCAGTTCTAGTTCAAATATTTAGAGTGGGGGCATGATATATTTTGATCTTCATAGCATAATATTTAATACATATATCCACATTACATGAGTTTATGTGGGACTAAGGATAAACATTGGTTTTGGGCCTCTGAGCATTCCTCATATTTAGTCATATTCAGGATAGGGGGAAAGTATTATCCTCCTCCATGATACATGGATTCTACATTTAGATTCAATATAGGGGGCATCCAATCTATGGATTCCTTCTCTCTCCAAGAACTATTCAGCTCTCCATCCACTTCCTTGGCTAGGAAGTGAGTTGGACCCTTACATCACATCCACCTTCACATAGGTAGGTTTAGATACACATGTTCTTATTTCTTTTACTCTAGTATTTAATTTCATTACATCACTAAAATAAAAGGAGGGAAAATGTATACACCCTAAATTGGTCAAGCAACCACACATATCATGTCTTTTCATGGTCCTCTTCATAAGAGACTCTAATTGGAGAATATGAGCCTTGTTCACACTAGCCATGTCTTTATTTTGCTTGTCTTGGTCTTATTTCTTGATTTTATCACCTTCCTATTATCTCATTCAATTAATCTATACCCCCAAAGACCCATAGAATTGGCTTGTGTCAGTCTTAGCCTATTTTTTTTAGTCATAAATAATAGAATTCTAGTGTACTACAACACCTAATACTCCTATCCTACTCGATGCCATTGTCCAATAGTCATTTTTTCTTACCTAATGGGTCCCCAACCCCTTCTTATCCCCTCCCTTAATTTTTATTTATATTTTTGATGTTGGTTAGTACAAATAAAACTCCCAAAGTCAAAATAAAGAGTCTCCTATATAAAGGACTTCACAAGGCATTTTATATCTAGCAATTACTACTTTGGGACCCTAATTAATTAAAATCAGTCTATAGTATAGCTTAAAATTCCACATCACACATAGATTTGCATGATTGATCAAGGAAGGGCCTAGGTGAAAGTTTATTCTTGCATCTACCATGTGCATTGATTATCCACATTCCCTAAGGGAGAATTATATTTGATCTGAGACCCTAGCTTGAGGATTAATGTAGGCAATTCTCAAGACAATAGGGGTTCTAGATCATGTGATCATACTTACCCTAACCTAGTTTTTTCCCTTTTGGCATTTGATGTGTTTGTTATTTCATGTGTGTAAATAGACCTAGGGTTTGAGAAGAAAATAGGTTATACAATGACACATATAGGCTATCAAGGAGAAATAAATACATCTACATGACCCAAAAACTAGATCATACTAGAATCCAAAGTCAAAAATACAAATACATAACATGGTTAGAATTAAGCTATAGTGATAGACACCAAAGTGTCCTATTTTTAGTGCTCCTATCCTTTTGCCAAACAAAATCTAGATTTAGATTTATGACACTATCCTAGTCTTACACAACCATTTTTAGTATCTATATCAACTATCTCAGTTTGTTTCCATCTAAGTCATATTTCTCCTTGTTTATTACTATTTTTGTAAAGGTCAAAAAGATAAACAATTAAACAAATTAGAACTATATTTATTTCTATATTTTATAGTAATTTATTAATCCAAACCCTTAACTAAAATATGAATAAAAATCCATTATTCCCAAAAATGTTAAATCTGGTATAGATTTGCTAAAATAGAATATATGAAATCTAAAAAATTTAAAGCAACTAATGAAAATAGGAAAAAGAAGGATACAAACCCTATGAGTATATAGGGTTAGGTTTTTTTGAATTTTAGGGTTGCCTTATAAAAATTTAAATTATATTTAAATAAATGAAACCCTAATGTGAGATTGATTTAATGAGCTAGGTTATGACAAAAAATTAAAAAAAAATGAGTATGTAACCCTAATTTAATGCACAAAAAAGAAAACTAGGTTTTTGAGCAATATTCAAAGTAAGTTGGGTTCACAAAATGTTTTAACCTTTTAGGGTTTTACTTGATGTAAATCCTAAGTTTGATTAAAGGGATGAATTGTCTAAAGAAATGAAATAATATGCAATAAATAACCACTAATTTGTTACAAAATTTGACTTGTTTTGAATTTCTAAAAATAGTAATAAATATGTGCAAATAGAGACTTATCTAGAAAACACCTATCATGAGTGATCTGAGCACTGAAAACTGGGTTATAGATAGGTTTGAGTCTCATCAACAAGATCCTTGTTTTAGATCTCCTCCTGGATAGTAGTGCCTCACTTGGATTGTAGTGCTATGTGGCTCTAGTGTCTTGAAAATGGTGTTGGTGTCTTTTATGTAGGATTATTCATAAATTTTGGGTATGCCTGCAATTGTGTTCTTAGGTTTTGATCCTATGTGCATGAAATATGAAACTTTGTATTGTGAATGTAATTGATTATTTATGATTCAAACCCTAATATTCCTTGAAAAGTATGGCATAAGCTGAAAATGTGTGTTCATTAGTAAGATAGGTTGTATATCCTCAACACCCCACTATGAAGATAATTGCCTACATACCAATACTCTGAGGATGGATCGAGACTAATATAGTTCTCCCATCTAGTGCTTGGTACAAGTGAAAGTGAATGATAAAATGATAGTGTTCTTGAATTCCTTGAGTGTGTTTAAGATTAGAAATATTTTAAATCTAGGCTAAGGGAAACTATAGATGGTAGTATGCAGAAGTAGAGAAGAATAGGAATTAATAATCTTGATTTTTCTCAACTTGTTTCTTGTTTGAATAGGATTTTTACATCTATTTTCCATCTCCTAGATATAGGTTTAAGAGTCTTGTATTAATAATGTTTTTTAGCTTATGTGGATAATAAAATGTGCTTAGGTTGATCTTAGGAGGAAAACATGTTTGAAAATATATTTGTTTGGGAGAGTTAGGGAAAGGGATACTAGTGCCATGTTAGGGACATTAGCACCATGTAGCTCTAGTGTCCTTAATATGGTGCTAGTGTCTAGTTAGTAGGATGTTAGGCATGAAAGTATAGAATCTAGGAATAAAGGTCTAACACTATGTTTTAGCTGAATGGAGAAATTTGTGGTCCACACAATGGTTGGATAAAGGCTTCAAGATAGGTCTAGGGATAATCTAGGAATAGGTTGTCTCAAGCAACACTCTTAGAATACAAATACCACTTTTAAGTTATTAAAACATATATACATATAGATTAAAATACATATTTAATATTTACACATATCGGGACACATGTAGTGTATATGTCATACAAGTTACATAGTCCATGATTTTTTGATTTTTTGATTGAGCATATTAAATGTCAAATATTTTATTATATCATGTGTTGGCACAAATTAGACAAGATTGGGGGTATAAACACCATTCATGCATCCACTATTTAATTTTATATGTTGGAAATGATTGGATCAAATTAGAGCATGAACATTTTTCATGCACACACTATTATATTTTTTATTTTTGATTATTACATTGATGTGTCAATGTTGATACTGAAGGTAAAATGTTAAATCTATAAGTCCATATATAGTGGTTTACTCACCCTTATATGAGCCTAATATAGGATCCCACTTTCATCTTGAGGTTCAAGATTAATTAAATGAGTAAGTGTGGTTGAGTTTATGCATCACTCAATGCCTGATCACTTATCCCTAAATTGTTTGGAAACAAGTTCAATTCCCTAGCCAAAAGTGAAAAAGACTACATGCACCTTTTTCCACATGGATTGGGTCAATTTAATACCCATGGAATCTCCACTCTTTATAAAATGAGCATTATGTTGTTCCCAAAATCTATCACTCATTTTTGGGACAACATATGAACTATTTTGGTCCTGTAGGACCAAAGTGATCTCTTCCCTTCTCAAAAAATTATTCTGAGCATTCAAATTCTTCATTATTCAAGCTTTTTTAGTTAAAGGATTAGTAGGTTCAATAGGTTAAATGGCTTCAATAGGCAAGCTCTCTCAAAGGGGCAAGTTTTCAACACTTAAGCAATTTCAGGATTGGTTCAATGCCTTGGTTCAACCAAAATTGTTCATCGGCAAGCTTCAAACAAAGGATTGAACCATTGAACCTTGAACCAGAATGGTTCAAAGGTTCAATGGTTTCAAAAGGTTCAATGACATCAACAAGCTTAATGAGTTAAGCGCTTCAACAAAAAGTTCAACAGGTTCAATGCATGGTTGTTTCAAGCGGTCAAAAGACTTAACCAAAACAAAGGATTTTGATAAAGAGATTGAACCATTGAACCATTGAACCAAATTTGGCTCAATCAATTGGTTCAAAGGACTACCCCAAAGCCGAAGGAACAAGTGCCCTTGCGGAGGGCAGTGAACTAAAGGAAGGTGCCCTTATGGAGGGCAACAAATGGTTGGTTCAAAGATCAAAAAGTGACTAAGGCTAAAAGGGAAGATTTCCTTCAAACTTTTTGTCTAAGGAAATTACTAAGTAAATGGACCGAAAGAATTCCTTCGAAAATATTTTCTGCACAAAAATGACTAAGGCAAATCCTTCAGACAAAATGTTTGAAGGAATTCCTTCAGACTTTTGTCTGAAGGAATTCACCCGAAACACAAAGGACCGACGGAAAAAGACAAATCTAAGGAAAGATTTCCTTCAGACAAAATGTCTAAAGGAATTCCTTCAGATATTTTGCCTAAAGGAATAGTTAAAAGCCTGACGTAAAAATGGTTAAGGCAAGTGAATAATTCCTTCGGATGTTTTGTCTGAAGGAAATGAAGGATCAAGGATGCCCAAGGAAATTAACCCAAAGACCACATAAAGGACCCCGAAGAGTAGGTACCCTTGTGGGGGGATCTTGGCACCAAAAAAAAGGAATTTTATCAAAGCCTGAAGGGACACCTTCCCTTTGGGGCATTCCAAGGACATATAATCGAAGGAATTTCAAGGCTTCAAAGGGACTTCGAAGAAAAAAGGAAACAATGGAACAAAGGATGAACCAATGAACTGATTAAACCTTGAATTGAAAGAGTTCAAATTTTAATGGTTCACAAGTTCAATGGTTCAAAGGAAGCTCCAGACAAAGGAAAGAAGCAACAAATGGAAGATTCCAGAGACTAGTTCAAAAGGATGGTTCAAGCAAAGAATAAGGAAGCGATTGAACTAGGGAGCTCAAAAAGATCATCTGAACTATTGAACTATTGAACCAATGAACTTTCATAGGTTCAAAGGTTCATGGTTCAATATGGTTCAAACAGCCAACAACCGTTGATGGCCCCATAGACGTCAAACTTAAGGTAATGGAATATTTGTTAGTTTTTGAATATGGTACGGAACTTGAAAAATGAACCAAGTGACTAGCTGAAGAAGAGAGCTTGAGAGCTCAAATTACTACAGGGAAGAGAGAACAATACCAAAGGATCAAAAATATCTACAAGGGAGTTATTTCCAATAGGTGAAATAGTCCACTAAGTAGACTTTTGAGCATACCCAAATCAAAGATGCAGCCTATTTTTCTTCCATGAAGTAAAGGCAAAAGTGGACAGCTGCACAAATGAGAAGGAAAGGACCAAACAGTCTATAATTTGGAGGAGACATATTAGATGAATTAGTGTGCCATAGTTAAGGCGAATGCACTGTTCCAAGCATGGTCCCTCGATAAAACTGAAAACACATTCAATGCATTGACCACAGCATGGGCCGTTCCATGGAAAAAAAATGCCAAGCCTTCCTTGGTTGCCATATATTTTAATCTATTGTCTTATGCAAAAAGAGATCTTTCCATTATAGAATCAAAACTCTACCAAAATTGAGAGGCAAAAACTAAGACTTTGAGCTCAGATTGTTCATCATATTTATTTATTTGAATGAGAAGGCAACTTATTTTTAGACTTTATGCTATTATAGCTTGTATCATGTTAGGAGATTGTTCTTATGTCTATCTTCTGAATGTGTTCTTGTCCAGTTAATGAAATAAGTAGAACTAGTGGAAGTAATAAGGAAGGTGTCCTGAAGCCAACTGTGGGAAGACTTTGTGTTGTCTACAATTGCCTTGAGTGTGTTTGTCTATTTTCTATTTTTGTGTGAAGGATCTTGGGATGACTTTGTGCCCCCATTATCCTTTGTTTTTCACTCTTTGAGAAGCTAAGGTGAAAACTTTGTGCTACACCTCATTCTGTTGGTTACTGCACCTTTGTTACCAGTTACTTGTCACTACCTAAAAGAACTCCTGCACCCTGTTGTAAGACCACTTCTGAAAGAAGAGAAGTGCCTTTAGTATTATCACCAGGATTTCTCCTTTGTTTGTGAACATCATCTCTAAAAAAATAGATATGGATGGTGTTATCCTACCCCTGAGTGTTATTTCCTGCTTATATATATAGTATATAGCTCCTCATATTTATAGGGAACCTCCCCTTGATGAGAGGAGAGATTTGTTCACCTCTGATGTAGTAAACCTACACATTTGGCCAACCAATATCCCTTGATGTGGTTGAAGAGACCTATTTTGCTCATTAGTTAGCTGATTGACAAAATATTCACCCAATAATTTTTTAGTGACTATGTTGAGGAAGAGCACGCAGTTTGAAGCCTCAAGCTTCAAGCTGAAGTAGAGCCAGCTCTTTTCCATTTTTGTTCAACAATCTAGAAAATCCATGCTATACCAAAAACTAGAGATCCCAAGGTGTTGTTGACTTTATTTTTGAGTTGGTGTAGTAGGGCAATTTCAATTTTTTCCCTCCCCAACTTCAAGTTCAACGATCCAGGTGTGTTCCTCTTATCCATACCAGGTCACCAACACAAGGTAGAGCTTCTTTTTCTGCTATTAGCAGAGCATTGCCTATACATACTCCACCCAATTTTTTTATCCCACTTTTACATAACCAAATCATGGCTTTCCAAGGCCCCTGGGGTAACTCTTTTGGTCCACTAAATTTGACCTCATCTTTACATGGTCTTCCACATAGTTTAAGGAAGAATTTTCCCAAATTCTTTGGTGATGGGAAAGATCATCCTGATGAACATATTGTTACATTCAGCATAGCCTATGGTGTGATAGGCATGGAGTATGAAGATGTATCAGTCAAACTATTTGTGAAAACATTGCAAGGTGCTGTTGTAGACTAGTTCTACCACCTACATGCCTAGATTGTGACCGACTGGATCACTCTTAAAGCTAAATTTGAAGCCAAGTTCAAGCCTATAGAAGATGCACATGCCTTGCTGGCCCAACTCACACAGATGAAGAAAGAACCTCATGAACCTATGAGGGATTTCATTGCCAAGTTTGACAAGCTGAAGAACTAGATTCCTACAATTGCCCAGTCAACACCTGAGAACCTTAAATGCTTCTTCATCAACTCATATATGCTTGAAGTGAGTTTTCTGCTGAGACAAGCTGGCCACATAGACCTTACTACTACTCAATATTTGGCTACTGAGGTAGAAGATGACCTTATCTTGGCAAGAAAGATAAGGAGAAATCCTAACAAAGGTAAATCCTCTACATCTTCTGAATACTCACCTACAATCACCACTGATCCAATGGTGCAGAAGTTGGCAAATGAGTTGCTAGCTCTTAGAAAGCAAATGGCACAAGAGATGTCATCTATTCCTTCATACAAAGATGTACCAAGGAGGACATTCCCCAATTAGTCATACCAAGGCCATGCTACCAGGAATCAAGCATAGTCAAATCATCTTCCTCCCCCTTAGGGGAAATTAGCCATTGAAGCACCTCTAACCAATTCAATAGTTGGATATTTTGAAGTAGAATCAGATTTTTCCTTCCAACCTGAGTTGAACCTAGAAGATGATGCTAATCTCTTCACTAAGGAAGAACAAGAATTAGCTCATGACTCTAACATTGGTTTTCTGAATTACCAGGATGAACCTAGAAGTGAAGGTGGAGCAATTGAAGGAACTTATGTTGTATTCACCTGATCCAAGAACCAGTCAGCCTAGTAAGTTGATAAAGAGAAGAAAGAGGAGTGAGCTCAACTAGCAATTTAAATTTCTAAGCGAGGAACCACTCTGCCTTTCTAGCCAAAGGACCCGGTGACTGCTAAAAAGGTGAGTACCTTAATTGCACCTTCACCTCCAATTTCAAATTTGTAGACGAGTCCTCCCCCTTCCAAAAACCAAAAGGATGAACTCCCATCCTCTGTTCCTAGTTCATTCCAGACATTTGACATAATTGACCATATAAATAAAACCAAAATTCAAATGTCTAAATTTGAATTCCTACAATCTAATCTTGAGCAGTTAGATAAGTTGGTTTAATGTGTAAAGAACCAAGCTGTCCCTATAGGATAAGCAATTCTGAAGGTAACTCGTGATCCCCATAAGAACACATCCACTAGGAATAACCTTGTCATTACTCCTCCTGCTGCTCCTGAGAGAACTAAACCATTTTATGTCTCCCTATTGATAAATGGACACTAACTGAATAATTGCATCATTGATTCTAGTGCATCTAACAATGTCATGCTTGCCAAAATGGCAGAATCCCTTGGTCTCACATTGACAAAGACATTTGGGAGATGTTTCTCAATGGAGAATAAACAAGTTCCACTACTGGAACAAATCAATGATGCCTAATTTGTATTTGTAGATTTTCCAGATAAGAGAATCAAGATGATTGTCCTGGTAGCCGACATCCTAGCATCATACGACATCCTTCTTGGCCAAATTTTTTGCAAGGATGTTGGTGGTGAATTGAGCATGGACCTTTCCAAGGTGAGGATCCAAGTCAAAGGTGTTATGCAGAGATTGCTCCTTGAGAAGGAAGAAAAATACATGGTTACTTAAACATCAGCGCCTAAAGCTCAAATTCTATTTAAGTCTTCAGGCATGGGTAATTACTTTTTATCTATAGAAGAAGTCCATGAGGAATCTATTAAGATTCCCTAATGTGTCAACCTAAAAATTGGTTCAGATGGAACAACAAAAGGACTGATGGAGTGTAATGCAAGTGTAAAATAATCTCCCCCTCCAAACGAAGAAGAGTCCAAGGAAAAATTAGTGTCTAATGAGGTATGGATTTTGGAATTTGATGGCAGTTGCTCCTCTACCAGTTCAGGAGCTGGTATTGTGTTGATATCTCCTCAAGGAGATATTTTTTATTCTTCATACAAGTTATAGTTTAGAAACACCAATAACACAGCTGAGTATGAATCTCTATTGCTTGGATTAAAGGCTGCTTGAGATAAAGGCATCAAACTCCTTCATGCCAAAGGAGATGCTAAATTGGTAGTTTGTCAGGTGAGGAACCTGTATCAAACTAAAAATGAGAGATTGCACCACTACCACAATTTAGTCTGGGATCAACTTGAAAGCTTTGATGCTTTCAACATCTCAGCCATACCTAGGAAATTTAATGACTGAGTTGATACACTGGCTATTTTAGCAACTCTCGTAGATCCTCACCCAGACACTTTTAGATCCTCACCTAGAAAATTGCTAAAAGTGTGTGGAATATTCCATATCATTCATGAATTGTCCTCTCAAAGCTCATGAGCTTAAGTACTCAAACATGGAGAAGCATGCTTATGCAGTGGTAAAAGTAGTGAAGCATTTCCGCTTCTACATCCTGAATTCACACAATACTGCCCTAGTTCCTGACACCACAGTCAAATATATATTAACTCAACAGGAGTTTGGAGCCAAAAGAGGGAATTGGATTTCTAAAATCTAGGAGTTTGATCTAGTCATCAAACCAACAAAGCTGGTGCGTGGAAAGGGCCTATGCCAATTGATTGCTGATAACAGACTAGAAGAAACAAAGCATGGAGAAGAAGAAATTGAATACACACCAATAGTCCTCTTTGTCTCCACCATGAATGAGTGGTATTCAAATATTTATCATTTCCTTACTTATGGTGAGTGTCTTGCTCATTTGTCTCATAAAGAAAGGAGAAAAATCAAGTTTAAATTTGCTAATTTTGTCCTTTGGGACAATGGCCTATATAAGAAGAACCTTGATGGAGTGTTCCTTTACTGCGTGGATAAAGAGCAGTAGAACCAATTTTTGAAGTCTTTCCATGATCTGACCTATGGAGGACATTTTTATACTCCTATAACTACCCATAAATTTTTACGAGCCAGGTATTACTGGCCTACTCTATTTCAAGATGTTTACAAATGGGTGCGAAAATGTGAACTATGCCAACAGTTCATTGGAAGACCCAAGTTAGCTGCTTTACCCCTCAAGCTAGTGGTGATAAAAGAGCCATTTCAATAGTGGGGAATTGATTTCATTAGTGATGTAAACCCATCTTTGAGTGTTGGACATGATTATGTCCTCATAGCCACAAATTACTTCACCAAGTGGGTGGAAGTTATTCCAACCAAACAAGCCACTTCAAAAGTAGCGTGCAATTTCCTCAAGGAGAACATCATTTCCAAGTTTGGGGTCCCAACTAATATTGTCACAGACAACGCAACTTATTTCTCTTCCTAGGAGATTACTCAATTCTATTTTTACTATGGGATTGCCCTCTCCCACTCTTCTGATTACTTTCCACAAGGGAATGGCCAAGCTGAATCAAGCAACAAGAACTTGGTGACCATCATTAGGAAGCTGGTGGATGACAACCAATAAACATGGCACAAAGCATTAGTTGATGATTTATGGGCAGATAGAATTACACCCAAGAGGGTAATTGGTATGTCACCTTTCCAACTTCTTTATGGTCTCAATGCTGAGATACCAATCACCCTGGAATCGCCAGCATTAAAATTGGCTAAGGCAGTTGAAGATCAGACATATGAAAGCTCCATCAATAAGAGGATCATGTACCTAACTGAGCTGAATGAGCAGTGAACTATGGTGGTGGATTGAATTGCTACACATCAAATTCTGGTGAAGAAGCTCTTTGACAAGAAAGTAAAAAACTATGATTTCTAGATTGGAGATCAAGTCCTGTTGTGGGACAAGAGAAGAGAACCAAAGGGAATACATGGGAAATTCAATTCCATTTGGAGAGGCCCATTTACTATCCATCAGCTCAATGGTGAAAATAGTTTCCTATTAAAGTATCAAGATGGCATGCCCTTTTCTCTGCCTCATAATGGGCAGCATCTGAAGCACTTCAATTCTTGAAGTATCAAATAAGTTCACCTATACATATGTATATTTGTAAAGTCTTTAGTTCTATTTTGTGCTTTTCATTTTCATTTTTGGCACCTTTCTTTTTGGATAGCATGAATCTGTAGCCCGGTGGCGTACCTCAAGGCACTGGAGATTCTAGTTTCTACTCCCCTCAGTTGTTCCAAGTTTTCAACTGAAGGAAGTTCCCCAACTGGAGCCAGCTGTTGTTCCCAAAATCTATCACTCATTTTTGGGACAACATATGAATTATTTTGGTCCTACAAGACCAAAATTATCTCTTCCCTTCTCAAAAAATTGTTCTAAGCATTCAAATTATTCATTATTCAAGCTTTTTTAGTTAAGGGATTAGCAGGTTCAATAGGTTCAATGGCTTCAACAGGTGAGCTCTCTCAAAGGGGAAAGTTTCCAACACTTAGGCAATTTTAGGATTGGTTCAATGCCTTGGTTCAACCAAAATTATTCATCGGCAAGCTTTAAATAAAGGATTGAACCATTGAAGCATTAAACCATTAAACCTTAAACCAAAATGGTTCAAAGGTTTAATGGGTTCAAAAGGTTCAACAATGTCATCAAGATTAATGAGTTAAGCACTTCAACAAAAAGTTCAACAGGTTCAACGCGTGATTAGTTCAAGTGGTCAAAAGACTTAACCAAAGCAAAGGATTCTAATAAAGAGATTGAACCATTGAACTGTTGAACCAAAGTTGGTTCAATCAGTCGGTTCAAATGGTTGGTTCAAAGGACTACCCTAAAGCTGAAGGAACAAGTGCCCTTGCGGAGGGTAGTGAACTAAAGGTAGGTGCCCTTGCGGAGGGCAGCAAACAGTTGGTTCAAAGATTAAAAAGTGACTAAGGCCGAAAGGGAAGATTTCCTTCAAACTTTTTGTTTGAGGAAATTACTAAGTAAAGGGACCGAAAGAATTCCTTCGAAAATATTTTCCACACAAAAATGACTAAGGCAAATCCTTCAGACAAAATGTTCGAAGGAATTCCTTCAAACTTTTGTCTGAAGGAATTCACTCGAAAGACAAAGACCCGATGGAAAAAGACAAAGCCAAGGAAAGATTTCATTCGAACAAAATGTCTGAAGGAATTCCTTCAGACATTTTGCCCAAAGGAATAGTTAAAATCTAGGCAAAAAAATGGTTAAGGCAAGCGAAGAATTCCTTCAGACATTTTGTCCAAAGAAAATGAAGGATCAAGGCTGCCTAAGGAAATTAACTCAAAGACTGCCTGAAGGACCTTGAAGGGTAGGTACCCTTGTGGGGGGCTCTCAGCACCAACAAAAAGGACTTTTCTCAAAGCCTGAAGGGATACCTTCCCTTTGGGGCATTCCAAGGACATAGAATTAAAGGAATTTCAAGGCTTCAAAGGGACTTAGAAGAAAAAAGGAAATAATGGAACAAAGGATGAACCAATGAACTGATTGAACCTTGAACCGAAAGAGTTCAAAGTTCAATGGTTCACAAGTTCAATGGTTCAAAGGAAGCTCTAGACAAAGGAAGGAAGCAATAAATGGAAGATTCCAGAGACCAGTTCAAAAGGATGGTTCAAGCAAAGAGCAAGGAAGCAATTAAACTAGGGAGCTAAAAAAGATGGTTTGAACCATTAAACTATTAAACCAATGAACTTTCATAGGTATAAAGGTTAATGGTTCAATATGGTTCAAATAGCCAACAACCATTGACGGCCCCACAAACGTCAAACTTAAGGTAATGGAATATTTGTTAGTTTTTTAATATGGCACAGAACTTGAAAAATGAACCAAGTGACCAATTGAAGAAGAGAGCCCGAGAGCTCAAATTGCTATAGGGAAGAGAGAACAATACCAAAGGATCAAAAATATCTACAAGGGAGTTATTTCCAGTAGGTGAAATAGTCCACCAAGTAGACTTTTGAGTATACCCAAATCAAGGATGCAAACTATTTTTCTTCCATGAAGTAAAGGCAAAAGTGGACAGCTATGCAAATGAGAAGGAAAGGACTAGACAGTATATACTTTGGAGGAGACATATTAGGTGAATTGGTGTGCCACAATTAAGGCAGATGCACTGTTCCAAGCATGGTCCCTCGACAGAACTAAAAATGCATTCAATGCATTGACCGTAGCGTGGGCCATTCCATGGAAAAAAGTACCAAGCCTTCTTTGGTTGCCATATATTGTAATCTCTTTTCTTATGCAAAAAGAGATCTTTCCATTATAGAAGTGAAACTCTGCCAAAATTGAGAGGTGATTACTGAGACTTTGAGCTCAGATTGTTCATCATATTTCTTTATTTGAATGAGAAAGCAACTTATTTTAAGACTTTGTGCTGTTATAGTTTGTATCATGTTAAGAGATTGTTCTTATGTCTATCTTCTGAATGTGTTCTTGTCTAGTTAATGAAATAAGTAGAACTAGTGGAAGTAATTAGGGAGGTGTCCTAAAGCCAACTGTGGGAAGACTTTGTGATGTCTAAAATTGCCTTTAGTGTGTTTATCTATTTTTTGTTTTTGTGTGAAGGATCTTGGGATGACTTTGTGCCCCCATTATCCTTTATTTTTCACTCTTTGAAAAGCTAAGGTGAATACTTTGTGCTACACCTCATTCTGTTGGTTATTGCACCTTTGTTACTAGTTACTTGTCACTACCTGAAAGAACTCATGTGCCTTGATGTAAGACCACTTCTGAAAGAAGAGAAGTGCCTTCAGTATTATCACCAAGATTTTTCCTTTGTTTGTGAACATCATCTATGAAAAAAGAGAGATGGATGGTGTTGTCCTATCCCTAAGTGTTATTTTCTACATATATATATATATAGTATATATCTCCTCATATTTATAGGGAACCTCCCCTTGATGAGAGGAGAGATTTGTCCACCTCTAATGTAGTAAACCTACACATTTGGCTGACCAATCTCCCTTGCTGTGGTTGAAGAGACCTATTTTGCTCATGAGTTAGTTGATTGACAAAATATTCACCCAACACATTATTCATGAGTGGCACAATAACATGTGCATAAAAAAACACATGGACACTATGGAATTGTTTCCAAACAAGTTTTCGCTTTTACATTCAAAAGGAAATAAGAAACTAAGAGAAATGGGCTAGGGTTAGATGTTACCCAGATGAGGTTTACGCACCGTTATCCAGACGTTGAGAGAACTCCTCTTTGGTTGTGGAGGATGACACCTACAGAAAAAAGAGACTTAAACAAGGAGATTGTTAGATGGAGATAAGGTGGACTGCCAAGCAAAAGCTCAGTCCCAGAAGTGTAAAGGCTTCCTAATGGGATGATAGTCCACTGTTGATAAAATAATGTCTGATAAAGATAAAAAGTGAAAGACTAAGCAAAATAAATAGAAACAATGCGTACCTGTTGTCTGTTGTCGGTCTTCCACAGTCGTCAATGCCGATTATTTTTTCAGCGTCGGTTTGGTCAAGGTCACTGACATCGGTTAGTTTGCCAACGTCGGTAGGGGAAATGGGCCTGGTGGCCAGCGTCGGTTGGGGCAATGGCCTGGTGGCCAGCGTCAGTCGGGGCAATGGCCTTGGACAGGGTCTGGACGGGTTTATGGTCTGTTTGTGGTCAGCAAGATGGCTTGAGGTGTCTGAGAGTCTGTTTGGAGGTCTGTGCAGGGTTTATAGGGTAGAAATTATGGTCTGAAAAGGGGATCAAATAGAGGACAGGGTGATAGGGAGATAAGGATGAGAGAAGGCTTTTCAGCCTCTCTAGGAAGAACAGGTTGGGTCTGTGGTCTGGTTCATAGTAAGAAAGGCAGAAACTAGAAAACTAATTACTAACAGTTTAAATAATTGAAATGAAAACATAGAGGAAATACTTACTTGTGGCTTGCTAAAGAAAGAGTGTTGCAGACTGGTTGCTGATGCTGGTGGTGTAGAAATCATGTTGTTGATGCTGTTGGTGTAGAATACTTCCTGCAAGGTGGAGTGACTGATGTAGAATACCTGTACCTTGTGATGCTTGATGTGCATCTGAGAGAGAGGGAGAGAGAGAGGTCAGATTGAAAGATTGGCAGATTGTTGAAGATCCTGCATTTAGGGTGCTGAACACAGTTTTGAAGGCAACCGACGCTGGCAATATCGTCGATGTCGGCTGACTACTGACCGACATCTGCAGCCAAAGAATAGGAAAAAGGGCTAAAAATAGCCTTTTGTCCATTCTTCCTTTTGCTGAGGTCAGCTGGTCGTGGTAAGAAAAGGTTGAAGGTGGTTTAAATGAGATGAGAGGATGAGTGGGAGAAGGGAAATGGGGTCTAGGCATTTAAGACTTGGCATGGGGTAGTGGAGGGCATCCAAGGAAGGGTATCCTAGGAGGGGTGAGGTGTCAAAGAGAGAGAGAGAGGGAATTATTAATTCAAAATAGATAATTATTTTAAATTAATAAGACATAGGTGGGTTAGGAGTGGTTAGAAGTTAGAAAGGGACCAAGGGGGGAGGACGACCAAGGAGTAGACACGATTTTGGTGTCTACAGGAATATTGGGGAAATGAAAATTTTAATTTCACAGTTGCCAAAATAGGTTAAAATTTTCTTTATCCCTTTAAACTAATATTTGTAGATACACTTATATAATATATCTAAAGCAAGGATTTATTAGATACCCAATTTAGTACAAGACTTGTTTATAAAATGATTTCATGTGACTTTACACACACACACACACACACACACACACACACACACACACACATTCAATTATGAATAGGGAACTTATTGACACATTTGTCTTCATCTCTTACCTTTATTGGATTTTTAGTCATTCCATATTTATTTGCTTTATTGTAGGGATCCCTATTCTTGTCTAACCTAGCTTTATTTCTACTTGGATTTTAAATGAATATATGATTTATCACTAGGTTTGTTTAACAAAGGCATCCAAAATTTCAAAAACACCGTAGAAGATTTTTAGTATTTATTTTGAGCATGTTTTATTTTGGACCATTTATTTTACATGTTTTCTCATTTTTGAGTTAGCTTTTACATGCCATTAGTTTCCAAATTAAAAATTAATAACTATATATAAATCCCCTTAGAGACATTGGTAGGCAAACATTCATTGTTATTAAATCATATATAAAGTGCACACTAATCTTAGCTATTTTTTAATTACAAATATGGAGTTTTTAAAGGTTAATGTATACTTTTCATGCTTGTATCAAAGGAAGGCCTAGGAAAAATAGCATATGGACCTACATCTATATGATTTAACACACACTCACATTAAAGTAATAACTACATGTGATTTTAGCCATCTTCAAAGTATTGACAATGTTGTCAACACTCAACTATTTAATGGGGATTGGCTAAGAACCAACCTAATACATTAACCATTTTTAGGTCTTCCTAATCAAAGGCATAAAACTATGGTTTCAAAAAAAGATAAATAATACAAGTTTATTCATGTAGGTCTAAAGGTGATCAAACACATAAATGATACCTATAGATGCAGGCACATAAACTTGAGCACAAATAGATTTAATTAGCCACCTCAGATGAGTCCATCAAAAGTAGATGGCTTTAGAATTATGTAAGTGTCTAGAATATTTTAAAGGTGATTTGCATAGTTGTTATAGTCTATCCTTGATTTGAACCAACATATAGCTATTACAGAATGCATCTAGAAACCTCTAAAAAAATAAAAAAACCATAACTGAGTCATAACAAACTAAGAAATTATTATCCCTTATATGCTTGGTCATTTATATATTTAATATGTGTAATAAATCATAGGTAGTATTCAAATTTTTATGATTGTTGATCTACATTGTGTAGTCTAAATATTCAATGTTTTATGCTTGTTTAGATAACTAAATTATAAATAAGGAAACATATTGGGATGCAACACCTATATATACATAGGTACATTAGTGCATATATGTGATGAGAGATAATAGTGAACAAGTATTGAGAGAGTGATAAGATTTCAAGAAGAGGTCAATAATGATAAGCAAAAGTCTAACAATTAATTTGAAAAGCAAAATTTCCTCTAGAGTCTTCATATTACATCATTGTCAATTATTCCTTAGTGAAAGATCATATAAGTATTAGGGTTACATCACATGATTACTTTTTTAACTACATAGAGTGTTGATTTCTAACTTTTCCAAGGATGGGTTTCTAATTGAGGTAGGCTCCTTCATTGACTACCCATTTTTAAGGTCTTGGAAGGTTTTTTGAGTTGTTTAGTGTTTCAATAAAAGAGAAGGATTTTTAGGTGATGCACATTAAATTCTAACAAATTGAGTGAGGTTTTAGGATCCCAAGAGTAAAGGATGAAAGTCATAAATTTTATTTTAATAAAGAACAGTTTTGAGGAGCATACCAATATGTACGTAGTCATGCCTGGAGCATATCATTCCACTCCTAATCAAATTTTCAAAGTTATCATCTTCTTCAAGATTTTTTGTGCTTTGTCTATTTTGAGTTGTAGACCTTTTTGCACCTATTATTAATCTTTAAAAGTATACATATTTGTAACAATTCAATTGTGAAAACAATAGTAGTTTTTAATTGTATATATTTGTTGACCTTAACATATATGATTTAGTTGTATATAAAATAATAGTAATATATATATTAAAATTAATATTATATAATAATATTAAAAAATATATAATTAATATTATTATATATGTGAAAATAATTAGTATAAAATATAAGTACATATACATTATATTGATAGTATATTATATATAATAATCTAAAATTTTATATACAATATTGTATGTTAATAATATGTAGAATATATTAATATTATATTATATAAATTATAATAATACACTAAATTATAATAATATTATGTAATATTATACAATATAACATATTATGTATTAATATATAATTTTATATGTGTATGTATGCATGGATGCATGCATATGTATATGTACACACACACACACACACACACACACACACACACACACACACACACACACACACACACACACCTATATACTTACATATATACATGTGTGTGTGTGTGCGTGCGCGCATGTGTGTGTATACACATGACATATTAATAATGTATGTAAGAAAATAAATATTATAATACATACATTATATTGTTAAGAATATTTAATAATATTATAATATAATATAATGTTATTAAATACATACTATTATACAAAATATTATATTCTATAGTATATAAATATTATTATAAAATAAAAATTAGTAATGTGTATATAGTACTATCATATTTTTTTGGTAATTGAGGGTGTCCCACAACTTTTCTAGTATGGTATTATCACTATGTTGGACCTAACAACTTGGCACACACTTTGGTGCACTATAGTAGAGCGATTCCAATGGACTAATCCCTTGGGCTTACGCCAGTACCCCACCCAACGCTCACGGTTCAATCAAGGCTCAAACTCGTAATCTAGTGGTCACCATTGCAATGACATAATGTTGGCTTAAACTCATTACCTTGGGGACATTAATATCATATAATTATATTAATATATATTTATTATATATTAATATAATGTTTAGTGATCCATAAACTCTACACTTAGCCATGCACAAAAAAAGTTTATCTACGGATCCTTTTGTCAAACATTCATTTTCCAAAATACTCAAAGGAATTGAACACAAGTTTGACCTTTAAATAGTGTTTTCAAGGTTGATCAATAGTGGTTTTAATAACTGAATGAAGTGAGTTATAAAATTCATTCTTAAACCATTCAACCTGTTTCTAAACCCAAATTATCCAATTATCTATTAAATTATCGTATTTAAGTAACTATGCATTCCAAATTGATAAAATTAAGTGAAATCAATACTATGGAAAAGAATGTAAAATATAAAAGTAACCCATGATTATAAAATTGGTAATGGAGTTCACTCGTTGCTCGGGCTACATCTCTAGGTTCGCTTAAAATACGAACCAATCCATTTATATGAATTTTAAGTATAAGATCAAAATATCACAATTATCTAATGGATTTATAAGACTAAAAAAAACTCAAAAACAGACCTTTGAAAAGTCCCAATACTCATGGATGAACCTTTCACCTTCCTGTCGTGAATGTAATCTTGCATTCTTGAAGTTCTCCACCAAAATTCTCTCTTAAATAATTTATAAACTATCTCAAATGAACTCAAATCAGGAGAATAAATATATCACTAAAAGCGTCTCAAAGTTTAGAACATTTCTCTAGTTTACTCTGAAGGCTGAAAATGCCTCTAAATGCTTCAAAAATGGAGTTTTCCATAGACTAGTCTAATCTGCCCACTACACAATATACTCTCTATTGCACTTCAAATACAAGTTCATCAGTTTATGTACACATTAAAACCCATGGGTGAGTTAGTGAAGACCATATAATTTTATCCAAGTGGGAAAGGTTTTAATCTCAATCAATTATCCTTTAGTCCCACATTTGGGAGGTGACAGGGTATTTTAGTGTTTAAAAACTGAACTCCACCTAAGCTTAAATGCAGACAAAGCCTTTTGTTAGCAAAGGCTATACATGGTTGGCGATTTCTATGTAATAAATGTGGAATGATCCAAAATTGGGTATACATGAGCTAATATTGGCATTCGTTAATCTATTGTTGGAACATCTTGAACTTTGCTGACTCGAGTTTGACAAACCATTGACTCAACTCGACAACTGACACTGCATGGTTAGAATGCACTTTGAGCTGGGATGGAACATTCCATGAAATATACTTGAAATCAAGCTTGGAATATTAAATCCATATACTATTAAAGATGAAAAACCAAACAAACCCAATTTTTTACATAAACTAACTGCCACGTGTCACTTCATTATTGATCCACTTGTCAAATCCACATCACTATTTTACTGATTTTGATGACAACTTTGACTAGTCATAAATTTCACATACAGACTCAAAATTGGTCCATTAAAATATGTAAAAAATCTTACAATGAATTATATTCCATGGAACTAGTTTTAAAACATTCTAATACCCTCAATTTTTCTAGTTTGACCAGCTTTGACTGCTTATTGACCCAAACTTTGACCAGCTGCACTGAGAGCAAACATGCTCTGTTTCCCAAGTTTTGCATACCATCTGAAAGATATCAATGATCCCTACACTATGTTAGTGTTTTTATGACCATTTTAGATCATTCCAAAAATGACCTCTGGATCAAACATCCTCACTAAATGCTTTTGGTCCTCAAAAGTCTAGTCTCCATTAAAATGCTACATGGTTCTCCACAACACATCAAAGTACAAAACCTAGATCATAACATATGATAAAAATGGAAAAATCATACTGATTCATAACTAAAACTACAAAAGGCCTAAAAACAAGGCATGAGTAACATTGAATTTTATAATTGCCAATAAATATCACATCTATCAAACTGTTTGCCCAACTATCACATCCTATAAGTGGTGAACTGCCAAACACTGCAACAATCACCAATGCAACTACAAAACAAGTTTGTCAATGCAAAAAAAAATACATTAATTTTTGTGACCATGTCATAATACACTGCCCAATAGGTCTTAAAATTCTAAACAACCATGGAAACAAAAAATAGTGTATAGTGTTTAATATTTCCCAATAGGGTCTTACAAATGCATCCAAACATACATATGCCAAAAATAGATGCATCCCAAAATAGCAGTTATTTCGTTAACAAGTATTGTAGGAAAAATGAATCCTACCCAACAACTTGTTTACTACTATTAATCCCCCAAGCTAATCAATGAGTTAAATTCTTTAACAATTCAACATCAAACTCATAAAGCTAAAACTAGAGATTCCAAGAATAGAGATTTTCTAAACATAAGTGTGAGAATTAAATACTTCACATGATAAACATGTATCTAAGTGTTCTCATAGTATCTCTAAAAATGCATATATCAAAGTGACGTAAATTTCATTTATCAACATTCAATAGGAATTTCTAACAATGCTTTGAAACATTAATCCCACTAATCATAACATCATGAAATTCAAAAATTATTTACCAACCCTCTTAATTATATTTTCCTGTTTAGTTGGTTTGATTTCTTTAGTGAATTTATTGAAATATGCATGGGTTGATTTAACTTCATCAATTACCTTAACAATAGGTTTATAAACCATCTTCTTACCATTACTAGGATGGTGGGATGGTTGAAGTTCCCAACACTTTTCAACCCCTCACGTGACAATGAGTGAAAACATCCCTCTTTTTAGGTGAGGTCACCTGTTTACCATTTCTCATTTTAACAGGATGAGATTAGTCTTTATCACATGCACACTTCTTCATTAGTGATTGCCTTTTCCAACAATATGTGGCTGAATGATTACTTAATCTACAAAATATACAAGGAAAAGCATACAACATCTTCTAAATATTAAAAAAATTGTTTAAATGGAAAGAGTGCATCAGAAGTTTTAGGATTCAATTTTCCTATTGGTGCTATTTCTAATGTAATAACAAGGAGATGGAATCTTAATACCTCTTTTACCTAATTTATTACATTGTTCACCATTTTACACTGCTAGTGGCCTTGAATCTTGGCTGTTAGAAGCTTGTCCTCTTTTAGTAATGGAGAAACTTTGTCCAATATCCACTTTATCACTAACATAACTCAATCCTACATGATGATATCTATGCTCTACCTATATTCAGTTAGCAACGCCTTGGCCATTTTTACCAGGGCCCCTTCCAATCAAAACCCATTTTTAGTAACAATTTAGACCCAGTGCCCTTTGTGTGTTTTTCAAAAATACCCAAAGCAACATCTAAAACTAAATGAAAGGAATTACTAGATGAAAAACTTACATTGCACTCATCAGTCATAGTGCCTTCCTCCATAGTGGAAGGCAATTGGTGAAGATTATGTCTTTATTCACTCTACATTTATACCAAGAGCTCATACTTGGTTTTCAACTTGGATTTTAAATGAGAAATATCCTCATCCAAGGAGTACAATCAAGCTCTCAGTAAAACATTCTCTTCCTGAATCTATTGGTTAATTGTTTCAAGCTCATCAAGCTTATTTTTGTTTGACAACTTGCCAATGGTTTCTTATTCCTTGCAAACAACTTAATCCCATGAACTTCACACTGCAAATGGAATATCAACAAGGCTAAAAAGTTTTCAATACTACTAAAAACCAAACTAAAAACAACTGATATCAAATCCACATAATCAAAAGCTAACCTAGCACACTAACTACTCTGATACCAAACTTGATCCATAAACTCTACACTTAGCCTACACAAAAAAAAAAGTTAATCTATGGAACCTTTTGTCAAACATTCATTTTCCAAAATACTTAAGGAATTGAACATAATTTTGACCTCTAAATAGTGTTTTTAAGGTTGATCAATAGTGGTTTTAATAATTAATTGAAGTGAGTTGCAAAATGTATTATTAAACCATTCAACCTATTTATAAACCCTAATTATCCAATTCTCTATTAAATTTTTGTATTTAAGTAACTATGCATTCCAAATTGATCAAATTAAATGAAATAAATACTATGGAAAATAATGCAAAATAAAAAAGTTACCCACAACAAGTAAATTGGTAATAGAGTTCACCCGTTGCTTGGGTTGCGTCTCTGAGTTTGCTTAAAACATAAACCGATCCATTTCGATCAATTGAAATTAAAAGATCAAAATCTCATAATCATCAAATGGATTTATAATACTGAAAAAAACTCAACAAAAAACCTTCAAAAAGTCTTGGTACTCATGGATGAACCTTTCACCTTCTTATCATGAATGCAATCTAGCATTCCTAAAGTTCTCCATCAAAAGTCTCTCTTCAAGTCTTTATAAACTAGCCCAAAAAATTCAAATCAAGAGAATAAATATATCACCAAAATCATCTTGGATTTTAAAACATTTATCTAGTTTACTCTAAAGGCTGAAAATGCCTCTAAATGCTTCAAAAATGGAGTTTTCCATAGACTGGTCTAATCTGCCCACTACACAATCTACTCTTTATTGCCCTTCAAATACAAGTTCATTGGTTTATGAACACATTATAACCCATAGGTGAGTTGGTGAAGACCTTATAACCCACATGAGAGTGGGAAGGGTTTAAATCTCAACTTATTATCCTTTAGTCCCACATTTGGGAGGCAGTAGGCTATTTTAGTGTTAAAAAACTGAACTCCACCTAAGTTTAAATGTCGATAAAGCCTTTTGTTAGCAAAGGATATACATGGTTGGTGGTTTGCATGTTAGAAATGTGGCATGATCCAAATTTGGGTATACAAAAGTTAATATTGGCATTCAACAGTCTATTATTGGAACATCTCAAACTCTGCTGACTCAAGTTTGGCAAACTATCGACTTAGCTCGATAACTGGTACTACATGGTTGGAATGCACTTTGAGCTAGCATATAAAATTTGATGAACTCTAATGAGACTCAAACTCAGAAAATCAACTCCATATGCTATCAAATATTAAAAACCAAACAAAACCAATTTTTTTTACATAAACTGACTACCACATGTCACTTCAGTATTAGTCCACTTGTCAAATCCACGTCACTATTTTACTAGTTTTGACCACAAATTTGATTGGCCATAAATTTCACTTATAGACTCAAAATTGGTTTGTTTAAAATGCATCAAAAATATTATGATGAATTATATGCCATGGAACTAGTTTTGAAACGTTCCAAGACACTCAATTTTTCTAGTTTGACTAGTTTTGACTGCTTGTTGACCCAAACTTTGACCAACTACATCAGAAGCAAATGAGCTCTATTTCTCGAGTTCTATATATCATTGGAAAGCTCTCAACAAGACTTATGCTGTGCCAATATTTTCAAGACCATTTTATATCATTCCAAAAATGACCTCCAGATCATTTAGAGAGTGTGTTAACTATAATAATAAAATATTATATATTACTACAATAATTATATATATATATATATATATAATATAGAATAGTATGTAGTAAATTAACTATAAAATTATATTGAATAATATTATATATAAATATACTATTATTCAATATATTTTTATAAGTAATTTACTACATACTATTCTATTTATTATATATTTTACTAATATATATAGTAATAATAATTTGTCTATTACAATAATATTTATAGTTATAAATATACAATGTAATAGATATTATTATTATTATTATATATATATATGAACCTCTATGTTTTCCCCTACATCAATACCATTGTAGTAATGATTCGAGTCACACATCAGATGTGGAACCTCATTTCAATCAAATTAGTAATCATAATGTCTTCATCCACCCTTGAAAATAGAAAACATCTAATCAAATATTCATGCACCATATAATTTGTGGACTCCTTTCCAAAGGGTTTTGAACATGTAAATTCACTACCTTAAATCTAGGTTTGGTGTATGATATGTGCCCTCTAGTGTAGGATATCACCTAAAATACCTTGTAATTTCCTCTCACCATCAATGCCTATCTCACCTTGAAATATTTTACCACTTGTATATTTTGTATGGCCTTGTCCTTCCCCATTACTTTTATATTTTCAAGTTCACCGTGAAATGAAAATATCTCCTCTCCACACAACTCATTCCCATGCAATATGAAGAAACACACAACCTCATTTTCCATTGTCACCTCTACCAAGAATATAAAAGTATTGTTCCTTAACCCTTCATGCATAAAAGGTGAGATAGGGTCAGTGGTAATGGGTTCAAGCGAGGTATGACTACCTATTTACACTTTCTTTCTTTACAACACCTTGCTCTACCAAAACATCAAGTCACACCCCATTTGACGTAGCTTGCACCTTTGGGGAAACTTATATTTTATGTTTGTGGTTGTGCATTATTTGTAAATGGATTAAATTTTACACTTTAAATATAACCAAATCCTCTCTATAGTGAATGGTTGGTAATAAGTCACCTCAATATTAATTTTTTATTGACATTTATCTATTTATATATAATTGTTTATAAATATTTATCTATTTAGATCAATTTTTTCCTAGTTTAGGGTCTATTTTTTCACAAATATGCCATAAAGGAATGAAAATATTCAGAGTCAAAAGAGTTTTAACAAATTAAAATAAGTTTATTTGATAATTTTCTTATCTAGAATGGGCACACACACATTTGGATCATAACCAAGTCTAGTGACTAAATTCCCACTATACTAATATGTTAATTTTAGGTGTCCCAATTATAGGTCACTTGAATTTTGGTGGGATTTGAACCTAAAATTTATTTCCTTATAAAACAAGATAATGACACTCTCATAGGTATGGAAATTTATTTTTCCTTGCCTTAAAGATGATAGAGTTAATATTATTTTTGATGTATTTCAAAGGAGAAAATATGAATAAGAGCACAATGAACTCATTAGCAAATAAAATCATTTTCCCTTCATTATAAAATAATAATATGGAAATATTATCCCACTTCAACCTTTATCATTTGAAATTACTTTAAAATGAAATGTTGTGCATAGTGAGGAAAGTAGCCATATGGGTACTAAACAAGTAAGCATTTTAAAAAACAAGGAAGCATTGGTACTTATCATAATGAAATAAAATTACCCAATGATGGAAATGCCCAAAAAAACTCTAATCACTAATTTAGGATTGGAAACACACACACACACACACACACACACACACAAGGAAAAATACCACTACAAATGTTATCTAAATATCAAATAAAATACATCAAGGAAACTAATAAGTGTTCTTTCTAGTTAATATTTTCTAGTATCTTTTGTTTAGGGAGAATGTTATTATATTCAACTAGGTTATTATGTATTATGTATTATGTTATTCAAATATGTGTATCATGTCATGAAATGGGATTATGTATATTTAAATGTGATATCATTATTCCTATAAGCATTATACAATGGTAGAAAGTTCTTTCTTAGGCATTATACAATGGATGTTGGTGGATTGTAATGTATAATAGTTGTTCATGATTAATTGTTGATCTTAAATTTGAAATTATTTTAGTTATCATAGATTATGTTAGACCTTAAATTTAATGTCCATTTTATTTTCATATGAAACTTTTTCTTTTTACTTGAATAAGTCACCTGTAAAATTGTAAAATCTTAGGCATATAGTGGATTTTGAGGTCAATTTTTTAAAAAGAACATTTTGATCTCAATGCCATGGTGTAGCTAGATTGAGGCCATGTATTGAAAATAAATTCATATACTGAGTCATTTTGATTATATATTCCCAAATATTTTACAAAAAACCAAAATTTCTTAGTTCATAACATGGCATGGCCATAGTCTATTTATTAGTCAATGACAATCATACTAATAGGACCTACTTCCTCATTGTAAGAATCAGGATATATAGACAAGAAGGATGTGGGAGAACTAAAAAAGAGTAAGTATCCAAAGTTTTAAAACATAATTTCAAGTAATTGACCCTCAAATTAACATCCTTTACCCTAAAGCTTATCTTCTTATGGTTAGCTTACTATTAGTATTGGAAAAAACAACATTTTTTTAACTCTGATACAAAGTTCCAACTATGCCAATCATTATTTTTGAATCCATGTGATAAACCACATCAAATGAGTTATTTTTCCCATGGGTATAACCTAGATCTTTCATCATTTTATAATCGGCTATTGTAAAATATCCACTTCTTATGCATCTTATTATGACCCACTTTCACATAATATCAACCAACTTTGAAGAGAGTCAGTGAATTATCCTATATAATGTAATAGATAATTATTCCATTAGTTTTTGTGAATTTGGACCTAATTCACTAGTTTTAGCTCTTTTATCCCTATAAAGTTTCCTTTCTTTCAATTTGGGATCTTTTTTTTTCTAGTTTAATTTCATGTAGTGAGGGAAGGGAAGGATTTACCCTCATCTAAATACATCTATGACAATAATTACATAAAAACAAAATATAAGAGTATCTCTTTGATATAGATTATTCCTAAATCTCTCAACCTAAGTGAAAATAAAAATACTACCCTATAAAATATTAAACCCAAATGTATACTAGAAGGATCACATTATACTCTAAACCACTAAGGAGAATTGTGTTTTTTTATCATACAATCACACCCAAAATCAGCTACACTATCGAATACATGTAAAAAATTAAAACTAATCTTATAAAAACATCAAGGTATAACACACACAAGGCCATATTACTAGATGGTTGTGAATAGGTGAATTATCCCTTACGCCACATGTATTTTTTTTAAACTAGCCAAAGCATAATTCAACATGCAAACACCAAATGCATAATGACCAAACATAACTTAGGGTATAATTATTAAAATTGATACCAACTTGGAATCAAATGTCAACACACCATCAACAAAAAAAATTGAGCATAATTTTTTTATACCAAGCCAACTGTTCATTCTCACCAACACAAAATTAACACACCCAAAGGTGCCCAGTGATAGACTCCACTTAGTATAAATACAATATGACTCATCCACATAAATTTTAATATTTGTAGACAACCAAAAAATTATTTTTTAATAAATCATACTCCATTCATATGTAAAATAATGTATTTCATTGTGGAAACTCATACTCACAATGATCTCACTTCTCAAAGAGATTGTTGGGAAAGAAAAAAATGCTACCTTACCAATTTCACCAAAAATTCTATTAAACTTCATAATGAATCACTCCCACTATTTTAATTACCCAATGTGTCTCCTAAAATGACTATCATCCCATCCTTTAAACATCAATTTATATGCTTACCAAAATTTATTAGGCAACACACTCTTTATACTTTTATATCACCTCATCATGATATTTGGCCAATTCAATAAAATGATTCAGGGATTTAATTAAGATAGAGGTTTCATTATGAATCCTTACTATTATGAAAAAAATTTACACCCTTGGAAAAGGTTATTTATACCTCTCCAAATTTGGTTAAACATGGGATTACCCCTAGACCTATGGGTTGTCTTTAACAGGGGTAAACCTCTAGATTATGGGCTAGCTCCCTTGATCTCTATTTTAGGCTCACAAAATACACTACACTAATAAATATTGGGGGTGAAAAGATAATAAGGAAACATAAAATTAACCTATGATAATGGAGGTTATACACCAAAGATATCTCCAAAAACATAGTTTTCTTTGCACTAAGAAGGTAGACTACTAAAACTGATCTCAACTCAAGGTTCTTCTAGCATAAGTGTTTATAGATGGAGGTAGATTGATATTAATTTAAAAATTTGGGTGAATAGGATGTCTATTATTAGAAACTATTAATATCTCTTCACACTTCAAAAAACATGTAACAAATAGTTACATTTCATGAGACCTGTTAGAAGAAATGTTACTCACACAATGCATACAAGAGTAGAATGGAAGTAAGGAGAAAACATTCATCACTTGTCATCCAAATACACTACTTGAATACTTAGGAAATAATTTAAAAGATTAAATCAGCTTAAGAAATTTATTCAAAGGAAAATCAATATGTCAAACCAATATGACTTTACCATACCAATTGTGGATTGTTTATAATGCCAAAATGGCTTCAATATATAAAGCATAGGAGAGAAGAGAGAAAGAGTGGCATTAAAGAGTCACAATGCCAAGTGTCAAGTATTTAAACTAGTTATGATGAAAGAGGAGTTATAAAAAAGTTCATGAATCTTCCTTGAACAAGTGTCAAACTGAAACATGGCATCTTCTTGAAGTTGACATAGGGACACTTCATTGTCCTCCTTAAAACTGCCCTCTTGATGAGAAGTTCACTATCTATCAAGAACTATCTTAAAATTCATTTAAAAATGTGTAAATTAAAATAATAATATGGAAAAAATATTTTTTAATTAATTATACACCCCTCAACTGATGATCTTCTCTTTGCCAATTGTCATTCACTTTCTTACATTCACTCACTAACCCTCTAGGCCTCAATTCCCACACTTGTCATTGTGGTGACTTACACACACTCAAGGATATTTGTTTTAAGTATTTGAGACAACTAATAAAGTTTTATTTATCCTTTTATCTATCATGTAGAACTCAAAATAACTCTAAAGAACACTTATCATATTCAACTTGGTAGTTACCCTCCTTCTCATTGTTTTATCTAAGACTGCATGTAATAACTAGAATAGTAGAGGGGTTTCCATGCATAATTGAGGTGATAATAAGGTATAAGGAGTTATAAAATATCTCCACATACATTTCATAATTAATTTCACCTATCCATTCCCTTTTGCACCTTCAAATCACCTCAATTCTTGTAGAAAACACAAAATTTGGCTCATCTGTACAAGTGATGGTATAAAACAACTGAGTGTTAGGGATCCTGGGAGAGTTCCAAGTAGGTAAAAATTAATTTCTAGGCCAATTGACCCTTTTTATATACATTTATCATTATATTTTTCTCATCAGGCTCTTATGAGGGTTTTAAGAGGGTTTTAGGTCATTTATGTTGTTAACAATGACTCATAAAGGTTAAGCCCTTAACCCTCAAAATAATGCCACTAAGTTTGAGTATAAGACCCTTATCAAATAACCTTAAGTTATTGACACCCAATGCACATTTTCTGTATAGATATGAGTGAAATAAGTTGGATCTCGAGCTTTTACTATGCATTCTAGACACCAATGAGATAAAATTAGGCCAAAATGACTAGTTTTGAGTTGTTCTCTACAAACCAATGAGTTTAATCAATCCTAGATTATCCCAATAATGATCATAAATTTATTTGAAATATCATATGGTCATATGAATTAATTAGACACTTGATGGTTCATGCCTAGTTCTAAGCCTAGTAGGCATAGACTATGTTTCTAAGTGTGTGGCCACTTCATTATGATCCCAGTGGTTGTAGGTGATTATAAACACTTTTTTTACATATAATTAAATATTTAAAATTATCATTAAGTGTTTTAAGACTCTACATTCCATATTTTCACCATGGATGCATTAGGTTTATAGCTACATTGTTTGTGGAGTGCCTCTAGTTTGAGACAAAACATAAGACACTTACACTATTAGTATGTACCAATTGATAATATGGAGATATTTTTTATGCCATGATGACAATTTTTACTAAGTTTTAATTCCAAATCATACTTTTAGATCCATCAACATCACATGTTCTCAAGACTAGTTATAGGCATATTCGGATTGTGTGTAAGATTTTGCTTGATTGAGCATGGAGTTAGAAACCAGTTTAGTTCATATTAAATATACTTATTTTGCCTATAAAAATAACATGAAGTGTGATATCATCACTCTAAGAGTGATTTCAATGTGGCCATTCATCTTATATCTCTGTCTATCAACCAAACTGCATCCTTCATTAGCATGAGCTAGCTTGATCATGAGTCACATTATAGGTGTCAATTAGGGGTATCATGATATTTTTTTAGGTGATGATACCTATTTGAGAATTGTATTTCACATTTGTTTTTTTCTCTTAGGGTCACTAGGACCATCTCACACCTAAATGAGCTCATTTTTCCTTCACATTCTATCATCTCTCTATCACCAATGCATTATAAGTCTACAAGTTCAAGGTTCATTATGACACAATAGATTCCAAGTGTTTTCATTAAAAACTTGACCAAGTTGAAAGTCATTCAACCATAAGTCTTTATTGACATGGAAACCTCATTTTATGTTAATATGTGACACCTAGGCTTAGGCTACAAGGATGAATCCATTTAGGCTTACAAAAACCTCATAACCTGCACCACAATATGACATTGTATGGAATAATGTCTTATTTTGGAGAAAATAAGGTTAAACTTACCATTTAAAACTTTCTTCAACTTGACTGACTATAGGAATTACTTGAGGGGGTCTTGACTATGTTGATGAACCCTTAATGACTTGAGAACTCCATTCAAGAATTTAAATTATACATAGCCTATCTCTTGGGTTTTGGATAGTCATATAATTATTTGTACATACCTATAGGTGATTGTAGGTGATTGTGCCATTATGGCTCTAGTTAGTCATTACTTAGTATCTTAGAGCCCTATCTCAATCAGCCTCTAGGTCCTTAAATGGAGTATATGAACAATCCATGCTCTGAGGGGGTGAAAACCAATGTATTACCTTTGACCTAAAGCTACTCATATAAGATCAAAACACTGTAACTACCAAAACATTATTTTATTAGCCCATTAACATTCACTCCTAACATAATGATATACTTCTTGCCTATATTCCATGGTCACACTTTCCAAATATAATTAATTCCACATGAAATGGGTGGATATAATCTAAAATACTATATACATCACTTGGTTCACACAAACCAATCATAAAAAATGCAAACAAATGAGAAAATCAAGATGTTAGGGTTGTGTAAATAGTTTGGAGGTGCTAACAATCTTAGTGATTTTTCATATAGCATAGACCACCAATATTGAAACCATGAACATGAAATTGAAGTACACAAGGACCCCTAACATCCACCAAGTGAATTCACTTCAAATCTTCTTACCTTATTTGTACCAACTAAAAATCGTTGACCTTTCTTGACTTGTCTAAGGGAGCGATAGAGAGAGAAACTAGTTTTTGGCAATTTTGGATCTTTTGAAGCCACTTGGTCTTATATATGAATTTTGGGGATATCAAGACACCTTTAAACCTTCACATATGCCATATGAGTCACTTTAGTTTATACAACATCTAAAACTACCCCTTTTGTATGTGATCTTCTTATTTATACATTAAAACTACAAATTTTCAATTTCAAAATTGTCCTCTAACATTCTATAAAAAGTGGCACATTATCATGTTCTTTTACATTAGTTATTTTGATCATGTTTATGTAAAAATCCTTAAAATAACCAAAAAGTGACATAAGTTATAATCTTTTCTACTTTGTGTCTTTGAAGTCACGATAATGAATAATCTTTGAGTAGATTTGATTTTCCCAAGCTTTCAATTAAAGATGTTTTTAAGCATAATAATTTCTAGCCTAAACACGGCATGACATTCAATCAGTCTAAATGCATTTTAGCTATTAAAGGTTTTGGTTAGCATCCATTATACCTTTTGTTTATCAATACTAATAACCAATAGAAATGGATATCCCAAGGTTATACCCATATCCATTTAAGTCTGGTAGAGATAGAAATAATGCCATATTTTAATTATCAGATACTTGCTAAACATTTTGGAAGTATGCTTGAAGGTCAAAAGACCTCATATATTCATGGCATCATTAGTAATTATTATGGTGTCTTAGATAAAAATGCATACTGCAGTGTCCAACCCAACTTCATCCTCGATCTGTCTGACACTAGTTTAGCCCATGCCTTGGTATTCTTACTACAACTATGTGGCATACACCTAATTACTAATAGCACTTAATATACCATGTCATCCCAATGCACCTTCACCCTCTTAAAAAATCTCTTTGAGGCTGAAGATTTACCAGTTGGCACTGCATTCCCACTTCAAGCCACCACCCTAGTTGATTTCGATAGGCATATAGATTCCCATGGTTTTTCCATAGGTTGTCCCTCAATTGATGTCTCCTCAATCCTTGACCTCGCAATCCAAGATATATATGTTCCTCATAGTTTACTACCCCAAAATTATTTCTTGTGACTTGCCATGCCTAAAAATCATGCTAGAAGGCAAGGTGAAGTTTCTTTAGAAACTGAGTTCAATCTAGCAAGCACGGTAGACACCCATAACGAGCTAATAACAGCTACAACACCAGTTCCCCCTATAGAAGACATTCTTGATGCTACTCCCTCTGGTCAAGCAATAGTTAAGTTTAGTGCAAAATATGTAAATAAGCAACCATTGGTTAGATCTGCAAATAGAAGTATTTTTAGAAGTATGAGGTTTCTACAAAAACCATCATCTAGCCAGTATTCTAGACATTCTTTTGTAACTACATCTGAAGAACCCTTTATCACTAATTTCTTAAAGAAGATATCAAATTGTCTAAGATTTATGGATTTCTTGTCCAATAAGATAACCCATGAGCAAATCCTAAAACAAGCAGAAGCCCTTGAGCACAACAATCCACAAAAGAAGCCACAGGACTTCATGTTTGAATAGATAGGTATGATATCTATGTCTAAATGAAATTGGCCTAGAAAAGACAATGAAAAATCTACAAAAATAAAAGGAAAAATAGGCAATGATGATTTTGAATTTGAACACTATACTCCTAGAAGATGGCCAAATAAAGAACATAGTGTTTATGACATAGATAACAAAGAATGGAGTTAGTTTCAAGCTATTGCCAAGACAGTAGTTGGTACCAAAAAAATCAATAACTAAGTAGAGAAATTGGTCGGCTCAGTGGATGACTATTGCAAAGGAAAACATAGATGACATTGTTGTATATGTCATTAGTTTCAAGTCTATTTTAGATGAATCGATGAAAAATCTAGAAAGCATGGATGTAGATAGTAAAAAATCTAGAGTTATGTCTCATAAAAAGTTAGATGAGATAAATGTGTTAGCTAATAAGTCAGTTTGTATCTTGGATGCTTTAGTACAGTCACAGTCATCAGTTCAAAGCAAACATAATGAACAAAAAGCCATGATAGAACAATTAGCATAGGCTAATGCTAACATAGCCAAACACTTAACCAGAATAGATCACTCAGTTGATATAGTTGAAAAAATGGTTGAGTTAGTGGATAGAAAGATAAATCAATTACATAGTAAAATTGATCTATTGCATACAAATGTAACAACACATGCTATCTGTAGAGTAAAAAAATCTACATTTTTTCATTTTTTGAGTCCATTTATGCACTCCAAGTTTTGTCCCTACACATTTTAGTTTCAAGGCAGTGAAGTTTTTTTTGACACAGAGCACAGGTGTAAGTTTCTTTTGCCTAAATTTTGTCTAAGTATCAAAGTTGCATGGACGCTGCCAAGTGTCATCAGCTGAGGCACATTTCATAATTTCTATTAGTTGCTTAAAACATGCCACGTGTCTCATAGTAATTCAGTGGATCACGACAAGTGTTAGCATCCACGTTTCATGTTGGCATCCACGTTTCAAATTTATTTTGAGTTTTGAAGGCTTCTTTCGATAGGCTTTTCTCAGGATCAAGTGGAAGGTGCCAAGTGGTAACTGTAGAAGGTTTCAATATGATTTTCTAAAAGCAATAGAAGATGCCACATATCCCTAGCTAAAGAAAGTGGAATCCACCACGTGTCAACATCTGAAATATATTCATTTTGTTTCATTGATAAGTAAAGACTGTGGTGGGCCCTGAGTTTTGTGTTTGATACAAGCATAAGCCACCAAGTGTCGCCATCCATGTAAATATGAAATGAGGCCTAACTATTTCTATAATATAGATAGAGTGATGCAGAGACCAACACATGTCACCTTCAGCAAGATTCTCAAAAGGTAGCTAAAAGTAGCAGAGACTACCACATGTCCCTTGTTAAAGATGCATGGAAAGTGCCACCTGTCCCTGTTCCTTTTTGAAGTTGCTTGAGCAAAAAGTACTATGGGTCCCATTTTTTATAAGTTGTTAATGTTTTGGAGAAGTGGACGGTGGCAGATGTCAAAGATGAAACACTCATAAGTGAAGACATAATAAAGAGTATAGGTTATGTGGAAAGTGCCATGTGTCTTTAGTAAGTGCTGCGGAACATGTCAAGTGTCATTTTTTGGTGCTTCATGAATAATAAGAGGGTTTTCAAGTAAAGTGAAGTGTCCAAGTGTCCTCACCCGTTTCATATTGGGAAGTGTCATGTGTATCTATTTCAGCCAATGAACTTGCAAGGAGTTGGAACGTTTCAGATCCAAGAAATATCTTGTGTTAGACACTTCCAGTTCAGTTAGAGTTCAGTTAGGCCATTGGATTGGGAATGTGTAGACAAATTAGAGCTAGTTCGATGCTATAAATAGGGGTGTAGAGATCACTAGAAAAATCATGATCAAAAGATAGAGAGAATTATAGGACTAAGGGGCTAAAATATTGACAAGATTGACACCTTTTAACCAGTTGATAACAGTCTATAAATAAAGTAGGCCAGAAATAACCTGCCTCACTTATCTTTATAGATGTGGTCCTTGCAGAGAAATGTCCACCTAATACTCCATGATGCATTTCATGCAGTATTTTCTTAGCCTCATATTTTTCTACGCATCTTAAAAGTTTGCCATCAAAATTTCTTCTGAAAAGAACTTGTTCAATTAAAACAAAATGGACCCTTTATTCAATTAAACATTCTTGCATCTGCTAGAAAACCCCTGCTACTTGCATTTTCAGTTCATAGCAAACCTGCTTAAGTGAAAGTGCCTTTTCTATTACAAAAGCTTCATACCTATTACCACATTTCACTATTTTCAAGAATAGATATAGATATGGAGGGAGCACAATCTTCGCAACAAGGGTCTGGGATTTATGAATCTATTGACAAGTTTCTTACAAGCAAATCATATGCTTTAGCCCCTGCACAACCATTAAAGACCTACCCATGGACTAGAGTCCCTGAAGTTGGTCATGTAAATCACCCAGCAAAGGTAAAAGATTTTACAGATGGAATCATGGACCCAATTCTTCAAAGAACTAGTAGCAAAACTCTCAGAGAAGGGGCACATCAAAGGTGTATTCAGAGGGCCAAGGTTGGACAATATGAGACATTTGCAATGAGGATATGGACTTCCCAACTGGCACAATTCATTGTCTTAGGTGTGCATCCATGCCCTGATTTGGTTGAAATATGCACCGAATTGTTTCATGTGCCCTCAAATACCATACAACAGGGTCCATTCATGGTGCATATTACACCAAAGGCTATCAGAGAAATGTTGGCCCTATATCATGATAAGACAGCCACATTTCCCACCATTGCCAAAATGCAAAAAATGTGGGCAAACGTCAATACTCAATTGAGATTTTTGAAATCAGAATTGCAATTAGGTGATGATGATACCACTGTGTCAACTGCCTGTAGTAAGATCACAATTTGCACAAGCTAGTCAAGATGCACTTTCCATGATGGCTTTCATTTTCAAAATGAAAGATGATATAACCATATATGAATAACAAATGGCTATCCTCTTCAGATTGAAAATTGTTGACAAGACTCAGGAGTATTGGCTTGATTTCTCTGACCAGATTGCATATTCAATGGTGGAACAACTTGCCCAATTAAAATCTAAAGGCATTTTCAGGTATTCTTCTTATATATTTCACCTTATGTTGTATCAAAACTTTGGCATCTTTTCCCAACACATGCATCTTAATATGTATGACCCAAGCTTCGATCTACATAGGACCATTCCTATGTCTGCATGGACACATATCTTGTCTAAAACTAGTGACCCATATGAATTTTGGAAACTTTTTGTTGCCCCTACTTTTTATCATCTGAGCCCAGAGCCAGTTATAAATAGAATGACTCCAAGTGTCTCAGGCCTTATAACCAACTGCACTATTCTGTGTGATTACTTCTTTGGATCCCATCATACTATTATTAGAGTCCATGGTTTTAGTGGAGAACCAGTGTTGCTACCTAAGATTTTGACCTTTAGGTTAGCATTTTTAGAGGTCACCAGGAAATTTTTTGTGGTGGATTATGAATATGGCACTGGGAAGAAAAAGAAGAAAATGGATGATGTTCCATGGGTGACAAATAACATGGCCCTAGAGGTCAAAGATGCTGAGATCATGTTGCTGAGAAAGCTAGCCTTCCTAGGTTTCTCTCTAATTGAAGATAAATAGGTATATGACCCAAATGGTTTCATAACTTCATGGATCAGGAATAATAGGGTTGCTTCTAGAATTATGCATGAGGGTCATCCCTTTTGGGAAAATAGGAAAAATCCTAGAGAAGATATTCCTGATTTTTATGTTGAATTGATGGATTTACCCCTTCAACAAGACAGACCATGGAAATTTTTTTATGTTAAGCAAAGTAATTTTGACCCTAAAATTAGAATGACTTCTAGTTTAAGAAGAGCATTAAAGAATAAAGATTGGAACGTTGAAAAAATAGAAGCCTATTGGAAATATAGGCAAGAGATTTGTCAGACAACTCACTCTTTTGGAAATGTGGATTTAGATGAGAAATAGGAGGAACTCTAGGATGAATGTCATCCATCTCCTATCTCTAGCCCTGATACAAGCAATTTTCAAACACATGGTGGAGAGCCAGAAGCTAGAGCAGAATCCATTCAAACATTGCAGACCCCAAGGCAAACCTTAGCTTCAGTTGTTGTAACGGTTTGGCCCCAATATCTTAGTATCGTTGAAAAACAAAAGAGTGTGGTATCTTCACCATCAAAATATTCTCCATCAACATCAGTCATTGGATTTCCTAGTTTTACACAAGCACCACTAGCAGCAGTGGTAGATGTTGAAGAGAAGGAATCACAGCAAGAAGAAGAAACACCAAGGAAACATAAGAGGCTGAGGTTTTAACTTGATTTAGAGGAGAGGGTAGAACCCTCACAATACCAACCACAGAGTACATTAGTTGCTCCTCAGGTAAGTATTATTTCTCCTTCTTCTTCTCAATCTCTCTCTTCCCCTTTAGGGGTGATGATTCCATCTGGCCTAATGGCATCCCCTGCAACCTCTGCTATGTCCATTTATCATTTTGCCCCATCTATCCATACTCAGGCCATATCATTGCCTCATTTCCCCCCTCTATCCTTAAGAAAGTACCTCCTCAGATTTCCCCTAGCTAACATTTGGCTATTCCATACGGCTTGCCACAAGGTTATCCTTTTATGGGTGGGCACATTGCCTCTCTTTCTACCTTCTAAACTCAAGCAGATGCTGCTAAGAAGACAAGGGAAACCCAAAGGGAGAAAAAGAGGATCAAAGATAATAAAGCCCTAGCTACACCACATTTGAGGTCACAATTTGATCCAATTCAGCAGTAACTAACGGTGACCCATTTGTCACTGAATATAGTCAAGCCAAATGAGCAGATATAGCCCGAATATTACACAATGAATGTAGTGGCTATAGACATGTCCCTTTTCAGACCATAAGATAGGGTCGAGCTACTAAATGAATCCACTTCTGTAGTAGCTAAAGATTATTTGAAAATATCAAAGAAGCTACAAAAAATGGAAGCTGACCTAGCCCAAGAGAAGGCAAACTGTAGAAGTTTGACTATAAAGATTAATACTAAGAATAATGAAATAGAGAGTCTAAATAAACAGTTGCAAGATATTGTTTCTCTTTAGACTCACCAAGCTATTTAGGCCCAAAATAATTCTTTAAAATTAGGGCTAATGCAGGTGAAAGATGCAGTGACAACCTTAAGGCAGGAAAAAGCAACATTACAAGAAAAATGTGAGGAAAGCTTGCTATAGGTCACTCAACTTCAACAAAAGATACTAAATGAGCATAACAATACCAATGCTATACAGGCCCAACTTCAAGTTGAGTGACAAAGGATAGAACAATTGACACTTGAGTTGGCTAATAGACCAAAGAATTTAGGGGTGTTGAATCTGGTTAAGGAGCTTTATGAATCATTATGGAAAAGAATCTCTCAGGAGATTATTTAGCTCAGACCTTCTCTAACCTTTCTACTGAATGCACATAAATTATGCGAAAAGGTGGAGACTTTAGTAGAAGACACTCTGTCTACTATCTCTGTGAGAGTGTTTGACTCTCAAACACTGCTACAAAAGCTATATGATGAAACTAATGGAATGTTGTTAGCAACATGGATTAATGATAGAATGGTCACTTCTAAAAGACTAAATGAAGTTCTCAATTGCAACTCTACAACAATCAATTGCAGAGAGCTTCTAGATGTGATGAAAGAAGGAATCAACAAAATGAAACAACACATTGAAGACCTAGTACAATTAGGTCTTCTTTCCCCTTTTCTTGATAACAACATTGTGTTGATGATTGATGAAATTAAACCTTTGTTGTTAGCCAGGCAGAATGATCAAGTAGTTTTTTAGGGTTTAAGGGATGATTCATTAGTGCCTAAAGTAGAAGCTATTTTGATTCCCATTTCCCAGCTTGAATTTAAATTGAAGGCTACAGTTCATATTTTGCAAAAATTTTCACACAAAGATATCATCAACCTTGATTTAGCCTTCAATGAATTGCAAAATAAGCAGGGATTATCTGATGATGAGTGGTGAACTTATCAAACAACTTTATTGAAGTTGTGATTTTTTGTCACATTTGATCAAGCAGGAGATTGTGGATTTTTCTTTTTGAGCAGGCTCAAAAGTCCTCAGGGTCACCAAGAACTATAGAGTAAAAGACTCTACATTTTTTCATTTTCTGAGTCCAGTTTTGCACTCCAAGTTTTGTCCCTGTGCATTTCAATTTCGAGGCAGTAAAGTTTTTTTTTTACACAGAGCGCGGGTGTAAGTTTCTTTTGCCTAAATTTTGTCTAGGTATCAAAGTTGCACGGAGATTACCAAGTGTCATTAGCTAAGACACATTTCATAATTTCTATTAGTTGCTCAAAATGTGCCACATGTCTCATAGTAATTCAATGGAGAAAGACAAGTGTTGGCATCCACATTTCAAATTTCTTTTGAGTTTTGAAGGCTTCTTTTGATAGGCTTTTCTTAGGATCAAGCGAAAGGCACCAAGTGGCAACTGTGGAATGTTTCAATATGCTTTTATAAAAGCAACAGAAGATGCCACATATCCCTAGCTAAAGAAAGCAAAAGCCACCACGTGTCAACATCCAAAATATCTTCATTTTGTTTCATTGATAAGTAAAGATTATGGTGGGCCCTGTGTTTTGTGTCTGAGACAAGTGAAAGCCTCCAAGTGTCACCGTTTGTGTAAATATGAAATGAGGCCTGACTATTTCTATAATATAGATAGAGTGACGTAGAAACCAACACATGTCACCTTCAGCAGGATTCTCAAAAGGTAGCTAAAAGCAACAAAGACCGCCACATGTCCCTTGTTAAAGATGCATGGAAAGTGCCACCTGTCCCTACTCCTTTTGAAGTTGCTCAGGTGAAAAGTGTTGTGAGTCCCATTTTTTATAAGTTGTTAAAGTTTTGGAGAAGCAGACGGTGACAGATGTCAAAGACAAAACATTCCTAAGCAAAGACATAGTAAAGAGTATAGGTTACGCAAAAAGTGCCGTGTGTCTTCAGTAAGTGTTATGAAACATGCCAAGTGTCATTTTTTGGTGCTTCATGAATAATAAGAGGGTTTTCAAGTAAAGTGAGTGAAGCAATCAAGTGTCCTCACTTGTTTCATAATGGGAAACATCCTGTGTATCTATTTCAGCCAATGAACTTGTAGGGAGTTGGAACGTTTCAGATTCAAGAAATATCTTGTGTTAGACACTTCCAGTTCAGTTAGGCCGTTGGATTGGGAACATGCAGACAAATTAGAGATAGTTCGATGCTATAAATTGGGGTGTAGAGATCACCAAAAAAATCATGATCAGAAGATAGAGAGAATTTTTTGTGAGAGATTATTGTCAAGAGTTCATAGACTTTTTTAGATGTGATCAGGAATATCATTTGCCTTTGTTCTATTTTCTTGAGTTAGAAATTTTATGTAACTTTGCATGTTTCAGTGCCTTTTATGTGACTGGAGAATTAATAATAAGATCGAGTTCTATGCCTTTGTTGATATTTTTCTGTGTCACTACAAAAGTAGTCTAAGTTGTGAGCCTTTGTTTCTATTTTTTTATCTTTTACATTGATCATGCCTTGTTCGCTCTTTAATGTAATTGAATATTACATATAGCTTCACTATGCTCAAAATTAAGGGTCAAATTAAATTTAGGTGCATCACCATAGTTAGATTTTTCTTTCATTGCACTTGTGTTTCTGTTTGATTCCTATCCCTTTTCCTAGTATACACTTGATATAAAGAAGAGCCAGCTTCTTTAAAATCTGGAGGTTGTTTTAGGTTGCAAGTCCCACATTCCTGAAACTTCCCATTGTTGGTGTTAGAAATAGCACAATTTTAATCATCAATACTGTCCATATAAAAAATAGTCTAGCTAAATTCATCTTCACGAGGAATAAATTACAAAGAAAAATGAAAAATATAGTTGAAGATGAACCAGAAGCTTCTAGATATAAGCCATAAATTGAATATCCCCAACATCTTAAATTTCCTCCCAGTCATAAAACTATTGAATAAGAAGTTAGAGAGTCTATTATTAATGCTTGATAGTTAGTAAATGATTTTGACTTATTATCTATAAAGGTTGTGTACATCCAATAGTCAGAGTCAGATTCAAAAGTAGACTGATTGGAGAAAGCCCAAAGACAGGTTACAGGTGAGCCGATAGTGGCTATTGAGTATGTATCTAGTAGTGATGAAATGGAGATAAGTTCTCCTTCTATCCCAACCCCTAGTTTTGGTAGTAGTGAAGACTAGGAAATGGGTATGTATGAGGATTCTATAGTATGAAATCTTCATCAAAGATTAGAAAAAGTAGAGTTACAACCAAAATGGTTTGAACCCAAATAGAACCAATAGCCTACACTGAAGACCATAAAGGTATAAAGAATCAAAAAGATTATACAATAGTATTAGATGATATCCTAGAAGAAGGACCACTCAAAGTAAACCCACTAAACAGTTTTTTTTATAATTGATAATATAGTTGAACCATATGATCATATATTACTATGGATAGAAACTCTCAAAAATATGAGGTTTGTTACTCCTATATCTAATGCACAGAGGGTCATACATGTTATTAGTTATATGGCTAGTAAGCTAAAAAATTGGTGGACTAGAAAAACTAATGAAGATGGTCCCATTCCTCTAGGACAGACAGAGGTCCCTATAGCATGGATGAGCAGGTAGAAAATTTTTGATGGAGGTTTGACTACTCTTCAAGTAGCAATCCTTATAGAGTTCACAGGTAACATAAATAGGTATATTACATCTACAAAATCTCATTTGTATCAAATGAAGCTGTGTGATCTCAGTAAACTAATTCCTTTTTTACTTGAATTCTAAGTGCATGCTTATGAAAGTGGTGAAGCCCACACACAATGGGTAAAAGAGACCTATTTGAATGCACTGCCCTATATGCTAGGAGAATGGGTACGTGGTCATCTAAACAAAAGTGGATAGACACACAAGAATGCTACTCTTTTAGAGTTAACTAATCTTATTAGAATTAAGTTGTTGAAACAATGTCAATTATGTCTGGTCAGTTCAAACCTAGACAAATATAATACCAGCTGTAACTTGCAGACCTACTGCAAAACTAGTACTTCTTCCAAGTCTTGGGGTTGTAATAAAGAGAAGCATAGTTTATCATGCAAACCACAAAAGGCCCATAAAACCCACAAATTCTATTAGTCACATAGGTTTAAACACCATTCATCTCTTGAACAATGTCAGACTTCATATAAGTCTAATAAGTATAGGCATAAGTTTAAACCATACAAATCTTCCTCAAATAAAATTTACCATTGGAAATCATCCAAAAAACCCAAGAAACTATTGTGAAAATGTAGTAGTCCCAGGACAACACCATCCAATGTCAAATGTTTTATTTGTAAATGTCCTCACTATGCCACAAATTATCCTAGTAAAAATACTAATATGCCCACGCATGCCATCTTTGAGGTTTACTATGTAGAAGCATCATGGGATTTAGTAGATGTCCAAAACATCCCTTCTAATTCACCAAAAAAATATTATGATGTTTCTCAAGTCTGGTCTAGTGAATGTAGTTCAGATTCAGAAGCCATAGGTATGATAGGTATGCTACAAGTCTACAGAGATAAAGTAACCAAAAACAAGTTCATGAAAATGAGAACATCAGAGATAGAAGAATCAAAAGATGAAAAATAAATTGAACTTTAAAACATTGCTAAATATCTTATCAAAAAAGAGCCATCTATTGTGGAAAATAAGCTTCTTACTCTCTCAATTAATGATATTTTTAGAGAAGCTTATAGTCAAAAAGAGATTAATGTTGTAATGTACAAATAAAAAATTGAGGAAGCAAAGCTCAGAGGAAAAAATAAAAAGCTTAAGTAAGATTTAATGGGTACTAAACCAAAACCTATAGACTGGCAGAAAAGAAGAGATGTCAGTTCAAAAGATAGAGCTATGGAAAGACTCTATGAGAAAGGCAAAAGGCCTTTATAGAAAGATCATTGCTACATAGACCCTAAATGGGATGCTCAAATACTTCCAAAGTATTTCAGATCTGATTATGAGCAAGAAAAATTTCCTTTAGAAGGAATTTATAGACAAGGAGTAACTCAGGTAGATTCTTTAGACCTAAATCAGACATTAGAGATCATTGTTGAAGTAAAACATAACACTATTTAGCTAGCCACCATTGTCTCTAAGATGGATAAAAATCTAAAAGAAATTAAATTTAATGTTAGATATATCAAAGACATAATTCAAAAAGAGGTCAAGAAAGAATCAAATGAAGAAACTGAGAATGTTCCTATAATGGCAGTCAAATCTTTGAAATATAGTATATATGTTTCTGTTGATTTAAAGTGTCCAAGATACATGTAGTATACATTGCATGATTTTATGGATTCTAGAAGCCCAAGAATTTTCACTAAAACTAAATTTATTCCACCAAAATTTTGGAAAAATCACCAAAAACAATACCAGGGTACAACAATATCAGGAGAAGTGCTAAACTTTGGCAACATTGCTAAAGATATTCCTATATGGTTGAATGAAAAATTGTTTCATATTATATTTGTGGAATTATTTAATTTTGATGTTTATATCCTAATTGAAATATATTTCTTTTGAAATATTCACCATTTGTGCAAACAAAAGATTACATACAGCTGCATGGAGAAAATGGTAATGTAAAAATTCCAGTCTTAAAGGTCACTAATATTTTTGGAAAAATTATAGAAAAAGATGATTGGACAGATGAAGTTAGGAATCATACTGAACTCATTAATAACCAAAAATCTAAGCACCAAATTTAGTATGATAAAAATAAGTAAGTAACATCCTTCACTGAAATCAAGCAAAAGTTCTTTAAAAATTGCACAAATTTGAACCCATTACAATTCTGGATGTCAGAATTAGAAGAATGTAGTATTCAATTAAAATAAGTGAGAAAAATATTCCCCATAAAAAACCTTATCAGTTTTGTCCCAGTGAATGAAAAGAGTTAGATGTAGAACTTGCAGAGCTACTTAAACGAGGTTTTATTCAACCCTCTAAATCTAGTTTTGCATTTGCAGGGTTTTACGTAAACAAAAGATCAAAAAAATAAAAGGGAAAAAAGAGGTTTTGTATAAATTACAAACCCTTAAATGATATAATTAAACCATTTAATTATCCATTGTCGTTAACTATAGATTTGATAAAATAAAATTGTGGTGCTAAAATATTTTCTAAGTTTGATTGTAAATCAGGTTTCTGGCAAGTGAAGGTAAAATAGGAAGACATGCATAAAATAGCTTTTACAGTTCCTTAGGGATTGTATGAATGGAAAGTGATGCCATTTGGCCTCAGTATAACACCAACATATTTTTAGAGGAAAATGGATCATGCTCTTAGAGATCTTCATGAATTCTATATTGTTTACATTGATGATATATTAATTTTTAGTAAAACTGTAGAAGATCATCTAATACACTTAGAAAATCTATATGAGAAAATTGTTGAACACTATATATGTCTGTCTCTAAAAAATTTAGAAATTGGGAAAATAGACATCAAGTTTTTAGGATTACATTTGAGTCAGGGTAAAGTAATCCTCCAAGATCATATATTAGAGAAAATTGAAGATTTTCTTGATGAGATCCTTGATAAAAAGATGCTTCAATGTTTCTTAGGATGTTTAAATTAATACTCTAACTTCTTTAAAGATCTTACAACTTGGTGTCTAATTATAAGAAGGCACTTGAATAAAAACCCAGTCTCATGGGATGAGAAGAGTACACAGGTAGTGAAAAAGATTAAAGAAAAATGTAAGAAAATTCTACCATTGTATCTTCCATTGGAAAACTTCCCATTAATCCTTAATACAGATGCAAGAAAAGAAACATGGGGAGCAGTTCTATCTCAACAATTGTTGGATAAATAGCTATAGATATGTGGTTATAGGTTTGGTACTTTTTTAGAGACAAAAAAATGATATCATGTGTATGAAAAATAAATTTTGGTAGTCATCAATGGAATTAAAAGATTTAAGATCTTTCTTAAGCCTGTAAAGTTTACTGTTAAATACTGACAGTTAGGCAATGGTGAATTTCATTCACAAAATGGGCTTATGGTGCTAAAATATTTTCTATGTTTGATTATAAATCAAGCTTCTGGCAAGTGAAGGTAAAATAGGAAGACATGCACAAAATAGCTTTTATAGTTCCTTAGGGATTGTATGAATGGAAAGTGATGCCATTCGGCCTCAGTATAGTGCCAACATATTTTTAGAGGAAAATGGATCATGCTCTTAGAGATCAAGAATTCTATATTATTTACATTGATGATATATTAATTTTCAATAAAACTATAGAAGATCATCTGATACATTTATAAAAGTTGTATGAGAAAATTGTTGAACAATATATATATATATATATATATATATATATATATATATATATATATATATATATATATATATATATATATATATATATATATATATCTGTCTCCAACAAAGCTATAAATTGGCCAAATGGACATCATGTTTTTAGGATTACATTTGAGTCAGGGTAAAGTAATCCTCCAAGATCATGTATTAGAGAAAGTTGAATATTTTCCCTATGAGATGCCTGATAAAAAGATGCTTCAACATTTCTTAGGATGTTTAAATTACTTCTCTAACTTCTTTGAAGATATTGCAACTTGGTGTCTGATTCTAAGAAGGTACTTGAAGAAAAACCTAATCTCATGGGATGAGAAAAGTACACAGGTAGTAAAAAAGATTTAAGAAAAATGTCAAAAACTTCTACCATTGTATCTTCCAGTGGAAAACTTCCCATTAATCCTTAATACATATGCAAGTAAAGAAACATGGGGAGCAGTTCTGTCTCAGCAATTGCTAGACAAATAGATATAGATATGTGGTTATAGGTCTGGTACTTTTTTAGAGATAGAAAAATGATATCATGTGTATGAACAAGAAATTTTGGTAGTCATCAATGGAATTAAAATATTTAAGATCTTTCTTAAGCTTGTAAATTTTACTATAAATACTAACAATTAGGCGATGGTGACTCTCATGCATAAGAAACTTGATAAAGATTTAGCCCAAGGAAGAATTTCCTGTTGGCATCTATGGCTTAGTGGATTTGATTTTGGAATTAAATGGATATCTAGAACAAACAATAGTCTTGTAGATACACTGACAAGAGAAATGGCATATAAAAGGCATAAATCAGAGTAGTAGCAAAAATAGAATAAAGGATTAGCCCTTAACAATTGTGTTTTCTTAGTGGTAGAAGTTTCAGAGAACTTATAAAACCTCTACATTTATTGAAATGTAAAATCAATCAATGCCGAATAGGTACATTGGAAAAATCAATTGACCCAAGTTTTATCTAACATTTGTTTTGAATTGTAGGTTTCTAAAGGTAGCAAGAAGGTTGTTTGCTGATGTAGGTTTTGACCTAGCTAAACAATCTAGTGGTTCACAAACCCTTATGGAAACAATGCATTGGATCAGATAAGCTCTTAATAGTGGAGCATTTGTTCATGGTTTTGGTGTTTCAACCAAAACACTAAGTTTTGGTGAATGACAATCACCAATCTCAAAGTTTTAGTGAAAGTTGTAGTGGACCCTTTTTTAATAAAATGACAAGTTACCCAAGATTCTCTAAGTGTTTATCCTTCGATGATGTAAAATGGTACTAGAATATGTTAGTCAAATTTTAAAATGGTGATATACTGGTAGGTAATCTATTTTGTGACCATGTTAATGAAGCTCTTGTTAATCCTCCTCCATGATGGGTTGAGATGTAGAATTGACAAGCATGCATCTAGGTAAATCCATGGAATGGAATATCTTTACAAATGTTGAATGGACATTGGAATAGATGTCAAATAGAAATCATTAATATCCTCTATTGCAATGAGATGCTTTTTGAGTGGATCTTAGTCCATTGAGAAATGTATTGCTATGATGTGGTACTTGTAGAGTAATTTCCTACTCTACGTCGTATTTAATTATTTTTGATTCGAACACTGCAATTTTGGTTCTTTGGGTGAAGCGACAAAATTTTGAAGCAGAGGGCTGGTTCGTTTTGCCCAAGTGTTGAGATGCAATGGAAGCTGCCAAGTGTCACCTTCCGAGTAGGTCTTTTTCCCCTTCGTGTTTCCTTCGTCTCATTTTTGCCTGAGTATTAGTTCAAGCGGATGCTTCCAAGTGTTGCTTTTTGGGAGACAAAGCCAACAATTGGCATCCCCTGAGTCACCTTTTTATAACCTTTGAGAACCGTAGATCGTGCCACATACCCAGTAGTAGTTAAGCGAAACGCACCACGTGTCAGCATCTATGTCTCATATCGGCATCCGCACTTCATTCAAAGACTTTAACCATAAGGCAGTAGAGAAGACGGAAAGTGCCAAGTGGTAGTTGCAGAGGCCTTGAAAGACCTTTTTGGAGAAAAATTGCAAGCCACCACGTGTCAACATTCGGGAAGCCATGAGTCCAATGCTTTCCATTCAATGCACAAAGGCATCATTTTATTTTGCTTATGTGCCATAAAGTAGTGGATGCTGCCAAGTGTCACTCTCTGGGTCCCCCTCTACTCCATCCATAGAAGAAGCGGAAGATGCCACTTATCTTCCTCGAAGCCACGAAAGTCTCTACATGTCAATGCCTGAGAGAATCATCGCCAAGCTCTATTGATAAATATGAAACGACAGTGGGTCCTGGGTGTTACTTCAAAAGTCTACAAAAGCTACCAAATGTCACCATTTGTAAGAGTCTGATATATGCCCCTAATGATACTATGGCACAGCCAAAGGGGAGCGAAAAGAGCCACGTGTCTTTGATGAATCAGGTGGAAGGTGACAAGTGTCATTTTTTGGTGTCTTCTAGGTGATCAAGGGGATTTTCAAAAAATTGACTAATTGTCCTCTCCTATTTCAAACATAGCAAAGTGTTCTGTGTATGGGTTGCCAAAAGCGAAATGGAGGGAAAATTAGCTAGAGTTAATTCGAGTAGATGAAACAGTTCATCAGGTAGATTTTTGGAGCCACCCATAGCATTGAAGGCGCGGTTTGTTTGTCCCCTATGAGCGAAGGATGGAGAATATTGTGTGGGAAAGAAAGTGTAGGGAGACATCTGGGGCTATAAAAGATGAAGAATTGTAAAATATAAAAAAAAGGGGGGGGAATTCTCATAGTTTTAGACTTTTAGAGTTTTTGACCAATAATATCATTTGCTTTTATTATATTTTCCTGAGTTGAAAGGTTTATATAACTGTGTGTGTTTTTGCATCTTTTGTATGACTGGAAGATTCAATAAGAAAATTGAACACTATGCCCTTGTCGATGTTATCTGTGTCATTTGCAAAGTAGTCTATGCTGAAGATTTTCTAGTGTTGTGATTGGAAATGTTATTTGCTTCTATCCCATTTTCTGGAGTCTAAAGTTTTACATAACTGTGTGTGACTTCTACGCCTCTAATGTGATTGGAAGATTCTATTAAGAAGATTGAAAACTATGCCTTTGTTGACAATTCCTATATCTCAGCAAAAGACTCCCCTATTGTGAGCCTCTGTTTCTGTTATTCCAATATTTTACATTGATCATGCACTTGTTTGCTCTTAAATGTAATAGAATCACATAATAGTTTCATTGCGCTTAGGTTAAGATTAGGATTACTCTCAAGTGCATCACCATAGTTAGGTTTCAATTGTTGCATTTTGCATTTGTGTTTAGTCTCCTATCCCTTTTCCACAACACCCAATACAAAAGAAGAGACCAGCTTCTTTAAAATCTAGAGGTTTTTTTCAAGCCGCATTGTCCCACAGCTTCAAACTTCCCATTATTGTTGATTAAGATCTAGCACAATTTTAAGACATCAACAGTACTCAAGTGGATGGAAAGGAGATTCCCGTGACAAGATTTTGTAGCATATCTTCATTTAAGATATTCATATACTTACAACCCAATCATCAATAATGACTTAACATCATGGCCTAGATTGCCAGATAGTTGTAAAGAAATATATGAGTCCCTAACACTTGTCCAAATTATTCCCTAGACCATATTCTGTCACATCTCAATCAAATTGACTATGAGTACTCATGTGACTACTTTAATGATGAATATTCCATAAATGACCCATGTGGGGACCCTAATAAAGATGGATATAACTTACCATCCTATCGAGAACCGTGTCCCCATTATTAAAGTATAAATTTTAGTCATCTCATTGATAACTTTTGTGAAGTGCCCATCCCTGATCATACTTTTAATCATACCACACTATGACCTATCATAATCTTTTCTACTTTGTGTCTTTCAAGTCATAATAATGGAGATCTTGTAAAGGGGATGTCTTTTCATTCTTGGATGGATCCTTAAACATTTTTTTATATAATTTGAGGCATCCAAAGAAGGAAGGCATCGGCATCAGAATTAGAATTAGAAGGGAATTAGAGTTTTGGAATGAAGGGTCTAAGAAAGAGTTAGTCTGTAAGAGAAATTTTAGTAATAGAAAGCTTTGTGTTTTGATCTAAGGCTTATTTTTCTCCTTTGCCTTTCTTATTGATTTTAAATTCATGATAATTTAGTGAATTCATAATGAAAGGCTACAGTCAGTAAAGATCCAGTGGCACACAGAATCAGGGTAGGAAAAGGGAAGAAGTAAGACCATGCAAAGATGAAAGATAGGTGTAAAGTGGAAATAGAGTACTTGAGCACACCTATGAAACTAGATCTGGCCATTGACTTAGTAGTGGCACATTGTTCATTTCTGAAGAATCATGAGGTTCAAAGAGAAATAATTGACATAATCAAGTGAGTCCCCTATTACAAACAAAAAATATTATTTTTAAGGTGTGACTTTACCTCACTTAGGATCATGGTGACCATTTTAAAACCTAGGGGACCCTATGAAAATTTTGAATATGTATGGGTTTGGCCTAATTTGACCTAGGGTAAAATTTGGTCAACATTTTGGTGATTTATAGGGGGTAACATGCCTACTATGCTAAGGACTAGTTGTCTTCCGCTATCTTTGGGTAATGTAGTCACCCATATAATATAATTGACCATGATAAGCCTCTGAAAAGACACCAAACACACACCAAACATAAAAATAACAAACACACAAAAAAATAAACAAATACACACACTTGTGCTCACTAAGCACTTAATGAAAACACAAAAAATACATAAAACAACTAGATATGCACAACTAACCTAAAGATAATTTATTCCTCCTAGATCAAAGGGGAATCTTATACCATCCTTTGATCCATTAGATGAAAAATGACATGAAAAAAATTGTCCTTTTAACCTTGTTCTTGGTGTCTTGAACTTATTCATACTTGCCAATCCTTTTGGCATGATCTCCAATGTAACAATAATAGTTTAAAACATATCACCTATGAAGGTGAATTCTTCTTGTGACTCAACCATCTTCTCATGGTACTCTTTAGATGAAAATTGTCCCAATGATGCTTCATCTAGGCATGATTCATTATCCTAATGGTATTTTTAATGAGATCAAATTCTTATCAGTTGTAAGCTCATCAAGTTCCTCCATAAACTTTTCATACTTAGACCCATCTTCATCATTGTCTTCAATTTGAATTGTAGGAGGTGTTGGCTTTTGAAGGCCTTCAAATTCTCAACATATCTCATTAAATCTTTTCCACAAGTCTTATTATTCCATGGAAGTAGCATCAGATCCATATTCAATTGTATTTTTAGATTCAACCTCTTAATCATGTCCATTAGGTTCAAACAACTTGGTTGATGTGATGATATTTTTAATCTCCTTTTCTTCTATGACTTGATCAAGTTCTTTGTGAATAGATGCAACATGGTCTATATTTTTCTTTCTTCAATCAAGAAGGTTAACTTGTGCTTGTCTTCACCAAGGGGAGTCCCTACAATGAAATCTTCATCATAGAAACTTGAGTCATCTTCCTAATTAGATGCAAATTTATCTTGATCTTCTTTCCTTATCTCCCATAGGATGGGTTCTCCCTAAAGAAGGGATGAGGTGGGAGGGTGGTGAAAAAATTCATGAGTTGGAGGGGGAGTATGAGGTGTGTTGGATGGATCATGAATGGGAATGGGGATGGAGGGAGTACTCTTGCAATTTAGGGTCTTAGAAATGAGAGACTCTTGAAGGAATTCTTAAAGGGAAAGCATGTTCAATTAGGCTATAAAATTTTCATTTTCTTCAACAAGCACCTCACCTTTCTCATAGCCTTCTTGAGGCTATTCAATAGCTATAACTTTATCTTACACCTTCTCAACCAAGGCTTCTTTTTTATGTTGAAAATCTTCATGGATAGACTTTTGAGATAGACAAACTATAGGTTTTTGAGGAGAAGGTAATGGGGCTTGAACAAACACAATTTTTTCTTTCTTGAAAACAACTTCTTGGTCCTCTCTCTCTTCAACTTCTTTTCCCCAAGACTTCACTACTTGGTTCTAAGTTGGAACTTTGAAGCTAGTAGGCTCTTTTGAGGATTGGATTGTCTCTCTTAGAGGCTCCTCTTTTGGATAGTGAATGTTTTCATAAGGATCATAAGAAAACTAATATAGAACACAAAAAAGACTCATGAGGAAGGATAGGTATAGCCTGAGGAAGACTACCTCCAAGAAGCTGCCTCTTAAGAGCTTGGACTTCTTATTCAAGAATCTTAACCACATCTTCTTCTTCATGATAGCCTTCTTCATAGGCTTCTTCATAAGTCTACTTAACAACATCATGATCATATGGAGAAGTAATATGATGATCATAGGGATGTCATGGCTCATAGGGCTGATAACAACCTTGATAGGACTATTGAGGAACATAGTACAGGTTATGACAAGGTTGATAGTGAGGTGTATAGTAGGAACTCTCATTATATCCAACCACACCAACTTCATTAGTCAAATGAAACACAATATTTTTAGAAAATTATTTTCACAATAAGTACCTACATTGCTTATAACCTAATAATTACATTTAGAGTCACCATTGGTGTTTGATTGAATTCCTCCAAAGGCTAATAGGTAGAATAACACATCAAAATTTCTTCCACTCTTTTGGACCTTATGTCCCACCAGTTGTCTATTTCAATAAATTTATTACTTATTATTTGAAAAGGTAAAATAAGAAACTAAGTATGAGTATGGTTGAAAAACCTATTTGATTGTGTGCATGTAGAATTAAAATATTGAGAAGAACTCCTCTTTGGCTTGGGAGGATGACCTATAGATAAGAAAGTACTAAAGCAATTTTTTTTGTTAGATAGATAGTTGAGTGGATTACCTAGTAGTAGTTAGATCTTGGAAGTAAGAGCTTCCTTGGGGGCTATGAATACCAATGTTTTAAAAAAATAAGTTTATAAAATAGAATAGAAAGTGATTGAATCAATAATTAAAAGGTACTAAAATCAAACATAAGAATGCTTGCTAAGAAATAGACTAGAAATGATTAAAATAGTGATAATCTAATTAATAATAGTGCTAGATGGTTGGGGTATACAACATAAAATTAGGTAGAGGTGTATGAACAGGCATGAACATAGAGACTCAAGTTTGGTTGAGAGTAGGTAGGTGAAAATAGCTTGTTAGAATTTGCTACCATAGTGACTATTAGTGATTGGGTTAATGGTCAATAGTTAAGATGATGGTCAGTGGTTAAGGTGACCATCAATGGTTGGATATACCATTGATGGTTGAAACAACCATTGATGATTGTTGTGGGTAGATGTGGGTTGATAACAAGATGATTGACGAGATCATAAAGTGATATTTTAGGATTTGGGTAGGTTTTAGGCTATGAGTGAAAAGAAAATAAAGTAATGGAATATTGGAAACCAAGTAATTATCTTGTATAATTTAGATTGGGTGGATGCTTGAGTTGGTTGGCTCATTGGTAGAGTCTGGCATGATTCTGACAGAGTAAGGATACTTGGTGTTTTGGTGGAGTTGTGGCAGTAAGTTAGCTATCTGACATAGTAGCTAGTTCATTGGATTACTAATGATGATTGACCTATAAAAAGAGAATTATAGATGCAAAATCTCTTGATAAAAATTGTAGATGATTTTCACCTCTCTAATCCTCTCTTATTATATCCAAGGCAAGATATTTGAAACAAAATGTGAATTGGGCTTCCTAATTTTAACTTGCACATGCAATGGTTTGCAATCAGGTTTAGATGAGTTATATTTAAAACAGCAAGGTGGGTTAGTTTACATGTTAATGGTTGAGGAGGTGCACCCTAACCATCAGTGGTTAGGGTGACCATTGATGGTCAACCTTGTCATCAATAATCAAGGGTGAAGGGTTAAATTAGGTAAAAGCTAGCGTTAAGTTAGTTTGGTCAAAATGGCTACAAGTAAGGTTATGTTAGGGGTCATAGGGTTAGATTGGTCTTGAGAGGGTCTCAAGATGGTTAAGGGATATTTTGACACTTGGAATCATGGTGTGTGGATTTTTGGTGTCTATATTTTGCCATTTTTTATTATGTGGCTCGAAATCAACTAGCTGCAAAACAAAAAATGATGTTGGTCAAAGGTCTAGTTGCCCCAATTATAGGAGGAGGTGTTCCCCTTCAAATTAGTAGGCAATGAGGTAAATCAAAATTAGGTGATAGTTTGATAAGGTGGGTGAAGGTGTTGATAAAGGTAGACATCATGAAGGTAGATGATAGGTTGGTCACTAAAGTATAAATAAGCATGCAAAGTGCGATTAAAGGTGTGATAGTCAAGATCATGCAAAGATGAGGTTGCCATAGTTTAAAAAAATAAAGGTCAGTACTAGGGGGATAATGGAAAAGTAGACCACATGACTGCATTTAGGCATGGTGACTAGGTACACTAGCATGTCTATAAAGCAACATCTATGCTTTAGTGGGTATCCAAGGCAAGAAATGATCATAATGAAAACACAAACTGGTCAAGTGTCATGGTTATCTAAGGTAGGAAGTGCTCTTGAAAAGACACAAGTGGGTCATGTAAGCATGAGGTGGTGTAAGGTAAAAAAGGGTCAACATGGTAATGTTGTCACTACAGTCAAAGGACTAGGCAAAAGGTGTTGCAAAATATGTGATAGATGGGCCAAAATAGACCAACAGTGAGGTGACAAGGTGGTTAGATGGGTTAGTCTCTAAGGGTGGATAAAAATGGGTAGCTTTGGCTAAAGAAGGGCATGCTCATGTGAAATCAATAAGGTGAGTATCCTGATCATCAATGGTCAAGGATCTCAAGGGTGATCATCGATGGTCACCCTGACCATTGATGGCCAAGGTGTAAGACCTAAAATACTGGTGATCAAAAGTAAAATTAGAATTACTTTTCACTCATTGTTACTATTGCTTGGTTGAATTATAAATCTAGATAATTTGGTGGTTTGTGGCAAAGGTGCTTGTTAGAGATTAGTTTACTGAGGTGGATTTTGATATTTAGCTAAGGTGGATCGAGGTGACCAATCAAGATGTAGGGAGCACATTGGTGAAAATGGGAATGAGTAGGTCGATGGGAGACTCCACGATGGTGGTCATGAAAAAAGGTAGGGGTTTCCCTTAATTTGGTAGCTTAACTTGATTTTATGCATGTGCATTGGGTTGGGAGGTTAGGTTAGGTTGAAATTCTTGGGTTTTATTTGATATGCCCTAATTAGGGTTTTTGGTGGAATTCAGGTAAATTAGTTGGTAAAATTAGAAATTGATAGGAGGTAGGTTATTTGGGCTCGTTAAGGATTAGGTTAGAAATTTAGGTTGTTGGGTTTGTCATTTGATTAGCTTTTAAGGTAGGTAAGGTTTGGGTGTTTTAGTTTCATAACACCCATAGTGATCATTGACATCCATTATAAAATGAATGCCTAATCTTCAATGGTTATGATGACCATCAATGGTTGACTAAGAGAAGGGAGAGGTTTGGAAGTATTTTTAAATGATAAGGTAAATTAGATGGTGCATGCTAGGTGTGTAGAATTGGATAGGATGTTTAGAGCATACAGATAGGTAAGAGGGTAAGGATAGGGTAAAGATAGTTGTGTATGTAAAGTTGAAGGGTCTGGTAAAGTAAATTTTAGTATAAAAAAATTTAGGTGTCCAAGCTATGTTTTTAAATTGGTGTATGCTCGGGAGTAGATATAGATGTGTGACCAAGTGCCATGTATCTTTATAGAGATCCAACAGGGGATGACTCTAACTGATTGGGCCCACATAGAGGAAGTGGGGTTGGGAGTGATGAGGCACTATCAGCATGTGCCTCAAGATACATCCATATTCTTAACACTCATTAAGATATGGGATTCCACTATGAACACCTTCCTATTATTGACCAATGAGATGACTATCTTGCTAGAGGATATACATAAGATTACATAGTTTCCACTCTAAGGGGATCTGATCTACCACATAAAGAGTGAGGAGTGAGAGGATCTCATGGAGCTTTTATATGGAGATGACAGTGACCAAGTTAGATGGCATGCTAGAGGGTTCAGGTATAGTTCTTTGTATCAAAGGACTCTAGGTGAGAGGAGACTCATGATGGTGTTGATGATTTTTGTGTCCAATTTTGTGCTTCCTAATTTGAGTAATGAGAGGTTCCATTACTTAATACTAGGGGTCTAGGTTAAGATATTTTTCTAGGGTAGAGTATATTTATTATAGTGCTTATTATACTTGTACAAATATACAAGGAGATATGAGGGTTTAGGGCCCACAAGAGGTATGGTATCAGTGTCATCTTGGTTTTGCATTTCTAGGCTTTGAGCATATCTGAGTGCTAAGGCCAGTGGGATTGCCATGGGTAGGGTAAACATAGATAGATTTCCCCATTAGTATCATGTGATGGAGGGGTGAATTTGTTGTGTTAGTTGTAAGAGGTGGTGCACATGATGTGGAATGGTTTAGGGGTGGACTAGGTTCACTAGTGATAGGAGACATCACCTAAAGGCCATACATCTAGTTTCTGGTATGGCCTGGCTACAAGAGGCAGACACTCTCCCTTTAGAGCTATAGATGGATATTCAACAAGCGATATGGGGAAGTGGGGAGAATCCCATTTGATAGGGTACATTGATAGTTTAGCTTATACAAGATATTCCAAGTTGATTCCCTAGGTATAGGCATGAGGACTCTGAGATTTTGATACCAGAGCCACATCTTGTGCCTACTTTGCTAGATTTTGAGAAGCTACTAGTTAGGGCATAAATAGATGATGTTAGGTTTACAAATGGGTAAATGTCATGATATCTAATTTATGTAGCTATAGACATTAGCAAGGATGATGGAGGTATGAGGCTAATGGATGTGGATCTAGTGGGGAGAGGGGGCAAGAGAGCACATGCATACGGGGCTAACCCTGATGGATAGGTAGGAGTGATGGTAGTTATTACAAAAGCACAAGTATAGATATTATGAGGATAGGTGGCCACATTATAGGGCTAGATTATGACATTATAGGGTTAGGTTACCATCGTGATAAGTGACAGGGATTAAGCCAAGACCTCACTAGGATTGGTAACCCAAGAGAGGGATGCCTTGAGATAGAGGTGAGGAGGAGTGATAACACCAATATAACCACCAAGCATGATCATCATAGCATGGTACTTGGCCAAAGTGGAAGATTTACAATACTATGAGGCCATAGTTTTGGCATAGTGTCCACAAGAGCCCTGATGGGGTGAGTATAAGGCTAACTTGGTAAGCAATGCTAGTGTGGCAACACTAGGGTAGTGAATAGCATCTGTATCTAGATAGATAAGGATAGCTGGGGGATTAATAGGCACAATAGGTGGGTAGGCACTAGGATCCAGTGGTGTTCCAAGAGGTAGTGGTGTCCTTGGGGCATAGATATAACTAGATTATGGCATTTCATATATCATTTTGATTCTAGCCTGTGAGCTGATATGGTGAGATGCACATTTTGAGAGAGAGATATGTCTATCTACTTGTGCACATTTATTATGCTATTTGACTCACGAGTTATACATATGATCATTATTTATGCTCATTTCCATGGTTTATGGTTTGATGTTGATATTTAATGCTTATGGTGTGATATTTATATTGCTTATGAATGATGTTTATGTCTAGTCATGAATTATGCTTATGTTATGATTGACTTATTAGACACTGATGTAGATGAACCTAGTTAGGCATGAGATGACTTTGATTTTGGTTATGCTTATGACATGCTAAAATTTAATGAGTATATATTGTATTATTTTAGATTTAGACATGTGGTGAAAAATGGTTAGTTACTTAAATGCTCATGGATGTTATGATATTATCATGCTTGGTATGGTTATGCTTGTTAATTTTTAGGATAAAACACATGAGGTAATTTAATTAATAACACTATATGGGAGACCAAAGAATAAAATCAAGAGAAAAACTAGTCACGATAGGATAAGAAGAGGGTACGATATTTCTTTGTTGATAAAGACTAAAACAAAACCAAATTTGGATTGGCTTAATGAACATAAGCTCTTTGTATGCTTTGCATTAGCATCGTTAGTTGGTTAAAAAGTTGTTTTGACCATATAATGTCAAGTAAGCTCAAAAATACCTTACGTATAATGTATGAAAAGGAGGATGGATGAAAATGAAACTTTCTTGTGAGACTAACATGCCTCTTTTATAGGTGTCCAAAGAGACAATATAAACAAGTTTATGCTGATATATATAGACTGATCGATGCAAGAAGTCTACTTGTGAAAGATAATTGTGGCTTTCACCTTATGTTGTTTTTTGAGAGCTGATTGTAGCTTTCAACATTAGTGTTCTTTTGTTGTGATTTTGATAATGGGTCTTATGATTTGTTGCTATATATGGGAATCTGATCGATGCAGGAAGTTTCCAAGAAATTTATATGCTTTTGATAAATGATTTACGTAGCCATCCTTCAAGGGAGTGGTCTAAGTTTATTTGCTTTGTTCAATGCTTTTTGATAGTTGTCCTACAAGGGAGCAGTCCATCTTATGTTTGGCAATTTAACATAAATTTCCAATAATTGTCCTTCAAGGGGGTAGTCTGTGAATGCTAGTAATGACCCATGAATGCTAATGATGAGGGTTTTTACTTATTATTGATTTAATCTTGCTTGACATATACTTTCTTAGGCTAGCTTAGTGGTTTACCTTTATGAAGGCAAAACTAAAAACACAAGAAGGTTGATTAGGTGTAAAGATGTTTAGGTGACAATGGCCATGGGAATCTATCTTGTGAAGGCATAGAAAGTACCATGAGAACCTACCATAGGTAGATCCATGATACCCATTATTTAAGATATGGCTATGTTGGTGGTAGATAATCACATGATTTGGTTATAATGGGTTACCCATAAACTAGGGAGATGGAATATAGGTACATAATAAGGGATGAGCTTAAGTTAGACAAAAGGTGAAGTTGATCCTTCTTAACAAAAGAATAGACATAGATTGGAATTAAAAAGGGGCTCAGGTTCTGGGTGGCCTTCAAGTGAAGACAACCAATAAGCTCCTGATCCATACTTATGGTTTATGATATAAGGTCCAAGCCAATTAAAAGCAAACTTGCCCCTCTTGCTTTTCTCCATATTAGTGACATGTTGGTTTTACTTTAGGACTAGATCTCTAATATTTAATTCTCACACTTTAAGGTTTTTTTTATAGGCACATTTGATGCACTCTTGATAGACATGGAGATAAGTAAGGGTTGCTAAATGGCACTCATCAAGTAGCTTGAGTTGGGCTAAATGGTGTTGATGATAATCATCTTTAGAAATGAGCTCTTGCAAAGATATGTGAAGAGAGGGGATTTGAACTTTAAGAGGTAAGATGGCATCTATTCCAAACACAAGAGAAAAGGTTGTATCACCCATAGGGGTTATAATGATAGTACAATATACCCATAAGGCAAAAGGGGATGTGTAAACACCAATCCTGAATAGATGCATTGACCACTTTAGTTAGCATGTTATTAAGAGTTTTGTTAGAGGCTTCAACTTGTCCATTCAATTGAGGGAAATAGGCAAGGAGAATCTTAAATTAATGTTGAATTCATCACATAGACCCTAAAGTTTCTTATTTTTAAAGGATTTACCATTATCAGTGATGATCTTATGAGAAACATTGAAGCAATAGATAATGTGATGGTTGATAAAGTTGATAATGTTTTTTACCTTAGTCGAGACTAGAGGAATAACCTCTACCCACTTGGTAAAATATTTGGTCACAGTGATGATAGAGTGGTGTCACTATAAGGAATGCAGGTTAATTTTACCAATAAGGTCTAGACCTCATTGCAAGAAGGGCTAAAATTTAGTAAAATTGATAAGACTATGGCTAGGTGCATAATGTAAATTAGTGTATTTTTAACTCTTAACACACCTTTTCACATAATCATAATAGATTTATATAAGGATAGGCCAATAATAGCTGAGGTGAAGGATATGTTTAGCTATAGTGAGGCCACTAAAGTGTCCCTAAAAGTTACCATCATGTGTTTCCTTGATAGCATGAGAGGCTTCATGACTACATAGGTAGCGGAAGAGGAGACCATCAAAGTTGCATTTATAAAGGATACCTCCTAGTATAGTATAATGTGAGGTATTCTATATAAAAACTCTTTAAGCATTCCTTGAAAGACTAGAAGGAACTATGGTGAGGTTAAGATAGTCAAAGGTTTGCTGATACCAAATGTCAGGTTAGGTCTCTTCCACATTAAAAATGGTGGGAGAATCTGGTTTGACATAAGAAGGCTATGTGAGTCTATGGACAACAATAGATAGTTTAAAATATGAAGGTGTAAATGGTATTTGAGAGGCAAGGGAAGCCATGGTGTTGACAAACTTATTGGTATATTATGGGATTGATTGGATGCGATAGTGTTCAAATGATGCTAAGAGTTTGTCAACTAGTTACTTGTACTATTTCAAAACATAATTATTACACCGATAAGGGACATTGATTTGATTGAACATAAGCTAGGAGTCACTAAAGATATTGATTGTTTTGACTCCTTGGGCTAAGGCAGTTTGAAGGCCTATCACTAGGGCTTCATACTCAACCATATTATTGGTACATTCAAAATCAAGCTTGAAGGACAAAGGGCATTATCAAAGGGGATAAGGATGATACCCACTCCCCCACCACTTGACACTTTAACCCATAAAAGAACATGGTGAATTGATAGGTGAAATCTTCTTGGGAGAAGGTCATGATGGATTCATCAAGGAACTCAAGAGGTGGAGGTTGGTTATCTGCTAATGGTGTTTCAGCTAATTAGTTAGCAATGACTTTCCCTTTAATTGATTTTTTCTAAAGGAACTCAAGGTCAAAATCTACTAAGAGCATGATCCACTTGGCCATACATTGGTTTTACTATGGTTTAGATGCATGTACTTGAGTGGGTCAGTGTTGGTTATGACATAATTTTTATGGTTAAGAAGGTAGTGGTGAAGTTTGGTGGCCATAAAGACTAAATCTAAGTAAAGCTTCCTGATATGAGTGTCTTGAGTCTCGTATTCTACAAGCATGCAGATAATGTAATATATAGATTACTCTCTATGTTTCTCATCTTGATGAGCCACAAGTTCCCCTAAAGAATGGTTGGTGGCATAGATATATAGGTAAAAAGGTTGGTCATCTTTGGGAGGGGTAAGGATAGGTAGAGACAAAAGGTAATTTTTGAGTAAATCAAATGCCTTTTGGTAGTCATTATTTGACTTAAAAGAGACATCCTACTTCAGAAGGTGTTGAAAGGGTTAGCATCATTCCAAAAGTTGGGAGATGAAATGATGAATGGATTGGAGCTTCCCCTACAATTTATAGATTTTCTTGAGGTTGATGGAAGGAAGCATGTCTAGGATTGCTTTGATCTTGGTGGGAACAACTTTGATTTTGCAAAGGGAGATAATAAAACCAAGAAGTTTTCCTAACAAAACCTCAAAAATACACTTCTTGGGGTTAAGGTGGACATGATAGTGGATGAGGCATTCAAATATGATCTTAAGAATGGCCAAGTGATCTTTTAAGAGTTTGGATTTTCCAAGAAGGTCATACACATAGTCGTTGACAATCCTATGGATGAGGTCATGGAAGATATAAGTCATGACACATTTATAGGTTACACCAATGTTCTTTAGTCTAAAAGGCATAAATCTATAGTATAAGGTTCCCTAAGGGGTGGTAAAGGTGGTTTTATAATAATCTTTAGGAGAGATTAAGATTTGATTGTATCTCAAGAATCTATCTATGAGAGATAACATCTCGTGGTTAGTTGTAAGATTAATTAGCTAGTCAATGCTTGGTAGAGGAAAGTCATATTTGGGGTAAGTGAGGTTGAGATCATGAAATTCCACACAAATGCATAGTACCCCTATGGATTTGGTGATAGGTATAACATTTGAGACCCATTGGGGGTAGTTAATGGGTTGAAAAAAATTAACAAATAGAAGATACTAAAGTTCTTCTTTGATGAGAAGGGTTATACAAAGGTGCATGCATCAAAGCTTCTACTTGATAGGATTGGCATCATAGTTAGTGACTATGTTATGTGTAGCAATGGAGGGGTCAATTCTAGGCATGTCACTATAAGACCAAGTGAAATTTATGCTACAATCTTGAAGGAAAGAGGTAAAATCCCAAAGTTTCTTAGCATTCAGTGATTGGCCAAGTTTGACAATGCGGGGGTTATCCAGAGTGCCCAATTTGATATCTACGGTGGATTCATTCAACATGGTTGAGGTCTTGGGAGGAAGATATTTACAGATGGAGGAATTTGGGGCACCAAAGTAGGTGAGAATAAAATCATCATCCTAGTTCTAAATAGTGTTAATTGTATGAGAGTCATCTCCTATCATCTTAGGATTGGTCAAAGGGATGGTTATGGTTCTCCCTTCCTTTTGATAAGTCATGGGTCTAAGTTTGATCATGTTAATGGAAAAAAATTAGGTGGGATGATGTCATCATCCTACATGCAAGTGGAGGTAAGGTCAGTAAAGAAGGGGTATCTTCATCAAGAATGGTGGTGGTAGGTGGTTTGGGTTGATTCTTTTTGGGTGGGATGAAACCAAGTCCATGATTCTCATGACGATTTCTAGTTTTAATGTTGACTCGCTGATGTGGGCCATGTTCATATCATCTAAGACCAAATCCTTTCCAAGCACACTAATGGAAGTATGTCAAGGCAAAGCTTGGTTCATATAGGTAGGTGAAACTAGTGGTAAATGGCCTAGGTGAAAGAGAGGTGGTAGAAGTGCCAAGGGGTTTGTTGAGTCCCCCATAGACAAAATGTGTCTAATTATGGGGAGGTCAAAAGGAAATGATAGTTCCAACATTGGGGTCATATCCTAGCTGGTTGGTGAGTTGTCCATACTTGTGAGGAGTAGGGAAAGCATCAAGGGATAAAAGGTGATACTCCCTTAGTGAAAGGTGATGGAATATTGATTCTAAAAGGTCTATGGTGGGGATTTAGTTCAAATAGGTGGACATGACATTATCTGGTAGGTTGAGTTGGTTATAGGCATTAGAGGAAATTATTTTAATGATATTTCCCCTATCAATCATGACCCATTTGATGTAGGTTTGGTTGATGTAATCAGTAATAAAGAGAGGGGGATATGGGTCCTCAAGATGGACGGAAGGTATTTTTGAATCCTTGAAGGTAAAAAGGTTGGAAATTTAAAGGGTACCGACAAATGCTGCTAGATGTTGGGGATATTTGGGTTGGACCTTTATGGATTTCAAGGTCTCTATCTATGCTTGGTAGTGATGGGGAGAGGTAGATATTATCTCATACAAGCTCAGCTTCACGAAGGTCTAGTGAATTTGCTTAAGGATAACTCTCCTGGTGGATTCTAAGGGGTTAGATTGGGAGGCACCTAAAATGGACACCTTGGGTTTATTTGAATATGGAGACAGTTGGGTATGGGTTGGTCTGGAGGTTAAAAATGGATGCATCCATGGAATAGACACCTTAGCCTTCCCCTTAGCCTTCTACTGTGATCATGTGACCACATTGATAGTATGGATAGAAGGAGAGGTTGAAGTAGTAGATTGGTCAAACTCATCTTCACTCTTAGGTGAGAGTGGAAGAGTAGACAAATGTTGGGTAGGTGTGATTGTTGGTTGGAGTGGTATGGGGCTAATAGGAGGTTCATTTATTAATAGGTCATCCTCATCATAAATTTGGTGGATAACAGTTTAGAGAGCTTTGCAATTATTTATATTATGGTTGGGTGTTCTATGATAATAACACATGTGGTGGTCATTGTACTAGATGGGATTTGAAGCAAGGGGGTCAAATAGTCTAATAGGGGACAAATCCAAATAAGAAGTTTGTAATAACCTATGGAATATGGCTGAGTAGGATTCAACTAAAGTTGGTAAAGGTTTAGTGGTCTTGGATTTAGTTATTAAGGTGGAAGGCTATTTGGAAATAGGTTTGATGGTAAGTGCTTTAGGTAGGATGGTATGCTTGGTTGATGGCTTCAGTTTAGGTAGGGAGGTTGATGAGCTAGAGGTGGAGGATCACGAGGTAGGTAGCTTAGGTATTGCTAGTGTGGTGAATAGAGGTGTATTGAAAGGTAATAATGAAGGTGTAACCAAGAGATGTGATGGTGTTTTAGTGGAGATAATTGGATTATTTCTCAAGGTAGAAAGATGAGGCCCCAAAATAGAGGGCAAGGTTGAGGGAGGTAAAATTTGGGACTTTAAGCCTTTAGGTGGTTTTACCTCTTTGGTTGTTTTAGTTTGGTGCTTGTTTGGTGGGTTTGAAGGGGTTAGGTCCACTTTCATAGATGGGTGACTAAGGCTTAGTGTAGGGAAGGTGCCAAGCTTTTGGTTGAATTGGCCAGGGTAATAAAAGAGGGTTTGATTACCTGGGTCATGGTTGACTTAGGTGGTTGAGGGTCAATTGGTTTAATAGAGGTGTTGATTGGTTGGGTGGAAGTCTTGATTGGTTTGATAGAGGTCTTGATTTGTTGGGTAGATATGGTAATAGTTTGGTCAATAAAAGCGATGGGCTAGTTCACCGAAGAAAGGGTTGGAGGTTTTGATCTGGTAATGTAAGGAAGACCTATTTACTTCCAAAAGGTATCCTAGTCCAATATCTAAACTAGTCTAGAGAATGGTTTTTAAATTAGTTTAGCTCCATGGGTAGTAGGTTTGAAGGATAGACCATAGGTTGGGAAAGGGAGATGGTAACCTTGTCCTCTTCCTTAATCAAAGGATGTAAGGTTGAGATAGGTGGTTCCTATGTGGGAGGAGTAGATATGGGGATTTATTCCTTAAGACTTATCTCTGAAGGAGGGGTGGGTTGCTTGGTAGTTAAAGGTGAAGGTGGGGCAACAATAGTTGTTTGTTATGATACATCAGTTGAAAGGGAGGATAATGGCTCCACTACCTCAATAAATGGAGGGAGAGAAGATGGCACTTCCTCAATTTGAGTGTCTAAAGAAAGGGAAGGTAAGTTCACTATCTTAATATATGGAGGAGGTGGAGGATTGGAAGATTGGGTACTAAATGGTTTAGTAATGAGTGCATCAAAGACCATGTTAACTATGTGGGTATCATGAGAACACTAAACATTATTTATCTCATTCTTGGTAGAAGCATGGTTTGGGAAGGGCTGCCTGAATATATTAAGGGCTTGGTTTGATGGTGAAATGGGGTTGTCTAATGTAATATCCCCCTTGTCAATGAGGGATTGGATAAGGATTTTGAAAGTGTTGCAGCTATTGACATCATGTCCTATTACTTGATGAAATCCACATAGATCACTCTCATTAAACCAACTATCTGAGGAGGTTTAATAGGAGAACTTTGAATGATGTTTGCTTTCAATAACTTCTCTAAGATAGTAGCATAGGATTCTCCAAGTGGGGTGAATTGCTTTTGGTTGTTCCACCTTTGGTTCCTCATGTTTTGCTTTGAGGAACCAAAGTAATTTGGCTGGTTGATAGAAGGTGGAGGAGTGGCTTTAAGGACAACCATATTTGTGGTTCCCTTTCTCTTAGTATTGGTATTAGACTAGTTGTTTGACTTGGAAGAAGAGGCCTCATTGGTTTTATAAGTTGAGTTCTTATTTTTAAGTTTTATCTTTCCTTCATCAATGGCTCTATTCTATAACTTGTGTGCCATGGTAAAATATTCATCAAAATTTTAAAAGCTTTGGACACATAGTGTAGATGAGATATGCTTGACATAAGCCTGAGCAAAGAGATCTATGAGTTTAGGTTGAGGTAGGGAATAGGAAAGTTGGTCAATTAGGCTCCTCTAATGAACTAAAAAATTGGCAATGGATTCATCCTCAAACTATTAAATAGATTCAAGGTTGGTGATGGAAACTTTCTTAGAGATATTGATCAAAAAATGGTCCAAGAAGGTTTGAGCTAGTTGGGTAAAGGAGAAAAGGGAGTGCTTAGGTATGGCACTATACCAATCCAAAGTTGGACCAGATAGAGACATGGAAAAGGTACAGATAATAAGGACAACATCATAGGTGATGAGATAACAAGCATGCCTAAATGCTCAAAGGTGATGTTGGAGATCCTCCTTTGAAATTTAGAGAAATTGAGAAGTTCCCATTGGGGAGGATACAGATTGATAGGTACAGATAGATAGATGGGCACATTAGAGATTTGGTCATATGACAAGATGTTGTGAGCACCCAAAATATATGACTCTAAAGTGGTCATCTTGTTCATAATAATCTCCATTAGGAACACTTGGGGTTGTGCACCTAGAAGGTTATAAGATGCATATTGTTGCAGTGGTTGGGAGACATACTAATAGTGGGTAGAATGCTATGAGGTTACCACATATTAGTAAGTGGATGCCAATGGTTGGGTGGAAGATACATAAGGGTAGGTAGATGTAGGTGATTGGGTAGTGGGTATGGGTACATGCCCTTGTAGGTTAGGGATGTAGACAAAGTTTGGTGCAAGGGGTGCATGTTGGATAGGAGTGATAGTTAGGTTGGTGACTGGTGGAAGGGTGTTAACCCTTGTGCTAATTGGTGGTAAGGTAGAGGGTATGGATACTACAAGGATTTGAAGGAGAGTAGTGTTTGATAGATTGATGATAGATAAAGGAAGGATGGTAGTGCTAGAATTAGGCACTCCTATTGTAGAGGAGTGGTTGGTAGGAGTGGAATGTATAAGGGTAGCAGTAGTTAGGGTTGGTTAGTTTTTTATGGTCATTTCAAAGGGGTTTTTGGTTGGTGTGGAAGCTTGAGTAATCAATAGTTGGGTAGTAACTATGGCAATAGAGGTACTCCCCATGAGGTGGTGAGGCATGTCATAAGGTGGATCTATGGGTGGGGCTGAAGCTAGGATATGGTAAGACATGGTTTTAAGATAATGTTGTAAGGCTATAGGATTGTTATCTAGGAAAGTGGTAAAATATACATCTCCTTGAGGAACCTCCTAAGGGAAAGTAGGACTTCTCAAGGGGTGAAGAGAGTTTGCTAGCTCAAAAATGTAGTTCATGGATAAAGAGGTGGAAGAGGTAGGTTATCTTGGTGATGGGTTTTGCTCCATAAGGTCTCTTCACTACTGGAAAGTGAGAACTATACAAGATAAGGGAGATAGAAAGCAAAAACAACCTCACTACTCTAACAAAGAGAAGAAAATAAATGATAAAAGAAATCAAATCACACTCAAAAATAGATGTTAAGCCCTAGAGTTTTTAATTAATCTTGATTTTGGATTATGCCTTAAGAAGTAATGTGACTAAAATTGGTTTATAGAGCGGGTACTAGAGAGGAAGTCTAAGGTGAGTTTTAGATTATGTTTAGACACTAAAAAAGAATCTATATTGGAATCAACATGTGGCTTGGTATTGGGGACTACCCCTCACTTCACACATCATAATGATAAGGGTATTGAGTGTTTAGCCAATATATATTGATATCTAGAGTTTATACTCAATCAAAGAGTTGAGTTGGTCCTCCCCTTGGTAATGACCTCCAAGTAGGATCATTGAGAAAGGGGTAAGGTTACTGATAGGTGATGAAATCCTAGTTGTGCCTTGTCTCAAATTTTTTTAATGTTTAATTGATGAAAGTGGTTTGGTTGAGTGTGTGCAATAAAGAGTGAAGCTACGATAGATTACTTTGCTTTTAAGTTGAGATATGTGAACTAAACTTTCAAGTAGTTGATGTATGCACTTAATTTTAAGCCCAAAAGAAACTTTTGATTTTGTTAATAAGAATATAATAGAGAGAGAATGCAAGCAAACAAGAACCCAAGTAAAGACACAAGGGTCCCATTGGATGTGTCATAATGTTTCAATAAATTTCTTGCTTATTATTTGAAAAGGTAAAAGAAGAAACTAAGTATGGGTATGGTTAAAAAACCTATTTAATTTCATGCACGTGGAATATAAATATTGTGAAGAACTCCTCTTGGCTTGGGAGGATGACCTGAAAATAAGAAAGCACTAAAGCAAATTTATTTGTTAGATAGATAGTTGAGTAGATTTCCTAGCGGTAGCTAGATCTTAGAAGCAAGAGCTTCCTCAGAGGTTTTCAATCCACAAATTTTAAAAAATTAAGTTTATAAAACATAATATAAAGTACTTGCATCAATAATCAAAAGGTAATAAAATTGAACATAAGAATGCTTGCTAAGAAATAGACTAGAAATGATTAAAATAATGATAATCTAATTAATAATAGTGCTTTATGATTAGGGTATGCTTTAGAAAATTAGGCAGGCATCTATGAATAAGCAAGAACATAGAAAATTAGGTTTGGTTGGAGGTAGGTAGGTGAAAATAGCTTGCTAGAATTTGTTGCCATAATGACTATCAATAGTTAGGCTGACTATCGATGGTTAAGATGAATATTGGTAGTCAAGGTGACTGTCAGTGGTTGAGATAATCCTTGATGGTTATTCTGGGTAGATCTAGGTTGATAATAGGCTAATTGATAGGATCACAAAGTGAGATTATAGGAGTTGGGTAGGTGTTATGCTATGAGCAAAAATCAAATAAAATAATGGAATACTAGAAACTAAGTACTTATCTTGTAAAAGGCAAATTGGCTGGATGATTGAGGTGGTTGACTCATTGGTGGAGTTTAGCATGATTTTGATAGAATAACGATACTTGGCACTTTGTTTGAGAAATGGAAGCAAGTTGTATCTCTAATGTAGTAGCTGACTCATTGGATTGTTGATGATGATTGACCTACAAAAAGAGAATTTTGGATGCACAAGATTTTGATAATAATTACAAATGATTTTCACCTCCCTATTTTTCTCTTCTTATAGCCAAGGCAAGAGAGTTGCAACAAGATGTGAACTGGGCTTCCTAATTTTAACTTTCACATGCAATGGTTCGTAGCTAGGTTTAGATGAGTTATATTTAAAAAATCAAGGTGGGTGAGTTTTCATGTTAGTGGTTAAGGAGGTGTACCCTGAACTTTGGTGGTTAAGGTGACCATTGATGGTCAACCTAATAGTTGGTAGTCAAAGGTGAAGGGTTAAATTGGGTAAAATCTAGGGTTAATCTAGTTTGGTTAAACTAACTATAGGTTAGATTATGTTAGGGATTGGAGGGTCAGATTGGTCCTGAGAGGGTCCTAAGGTGATCAAGGGGTATTTTGACACTCAGAGTCATGGTGTGTGAATTTATGGTGTCTATAATGCCCCAAACTTGTTATGACCAAATTTTACACCCTTGGATAAGGTTTTTTAGAACTCTCCAAATTTGGTTAAACATAGGATTACCCCTAGACCTATGGGTTTTCTATAACATGGGTGAACCTGTATATTATGGGCTAGCTCCCTTGACCTATATTTTAGGTTCACACACTACACTAGAATAATCACTATTAGGTGTGAAAATGGATTAAGGAAACATAAAAGTAATCTACACCAATAGAGATGATACACCAAAGATATCTCCATAAACATAATTATGTTTTCACTAAGAATGAAGACTGTTAAAACTAATCTCAACTCAAGGTTCTTCTAGCATAAGTATTTCTACATGGAGGCAGATTAAAATGTATTTACAAAGGTGGGTGAATAGGAGGTTTAGTATTAGACAATGCTAATCTCTCTTCAAACTTCAAAAAACACCTAACAAATAGTTACAATTCATGATAATTTTTAGAACAAATTTTACTCACACAATGCATATAAGAGTAGAATGGAAGCAAAGAGAAAACATTCATCACTTGTCATCCAAATGGACTAATTGAAATACTTGGGAAATATTTGAAGAGAATAAATCATTAATAACTTTATTCAAAGGCAAATAAAGATGTCAAACCATTAGGGCTTCACCATACCAATTGTGGATTGTTTACAATGCCAAAATGACTTCAATATATAGATCATAGGAGAGGAGAGAGAAAGAGTGACATTGAAAATTCATAATCCGAATGTTTGAAAACTAGTTAAAATGCAAGAGGAGTTATAAAATAGGTCATGAAGCTTCCATGAATAAGTTTCAATCTAAAACATGACATCTTCTTGAAGTTGGCTTAGGGATACTTCATTATCTACCTTAAAACTACCCTCTTGATGAGGAGTTCACTACATGTCTAGAACCATATTAGAAATCATTGGCACACATGTGCCTTAACTTTATAATATGGAAACAAGATTTGTGAATTCATTATACACCCCTCAAACAATGACCTTCTCTTTATCAATTTCCATTCACTTTCTTCTAGTCACTCACTAGCCCTCCAGGCCTCAATTCTCACACTTATCACTATGGTGACTTACAAACACTCAAGGAGATTCATTGAAGTGATGTGAAACAAATCATCAAGGATTATTTTCCCTTTATTCTATAATGTAGACCTCAAAATAAATCCAAACAACACTTCTCATCTTTAACTTGGTAGTTGCCCTTCTTCTCACCATTCTATTTAAGACTATCTACAAAAAAATATATTAGTAGAGAGGTTTCATGCATCATTGAGGTGTGAATAAGGTCTGATTATTTATAACACATCTCCACACACCTTACCTAATTACTTTCACATGTCCATTCCATTCTTCACCTTCAAATAACCTCAATTCTTGCAAAAAACACAAAATTTGGTTCATCTTTACAAGTGATGGTATGGAAAAATAGAGTGGTAGGGAGCCTAGGAGAGTTTCAAGTAGGTATAAATTAATTTCAAGGCCAATTGACCCCTTATAGATTCATTTATCATTATATCTTTCTCATTGGGCTCTTACGAGGGTTTTAGGTCATTTAGGTTATTAATAATGATTCATAAAGGTTAGGCCCTTAACCCTCAAAAAAATGCCATGAAGTTTGAGAAAAGGACCCTCATAAACTACCCAAAGTTATTGGGACCCCATGCACATTTTACATATATGTATGAGTGAAATAAATTGGCTCTTGAGCTTTTACTATGCATTCAAGGCACCCCTAAGACAAAATTAGGCCAAAATGACCAGTTCTAAGTTATTATATGCAAACCAATGGGTTAAATAAATCATCCATTCTCTCATGAATTATATAAAATTTATTTGGAAGATCATATGGTCATATGAATGACATCAGACACCTGATGGTTTGTGCCTAGTTTTAGGCCTAGTAAGCACAAACTATGTTTCTGAGTGTGTGGCCTCTTCATAGTGATCCAAATGGATTTAGGTGATTAGACACAATTTTTTACATTAAATTAAACCATGTACATCATCCTTATATATTTTAATACTCTCTATTTCATCCTTTGACCATGGATGCACTAGGTTTGTAGCTACATTATTTGTGAAGTGCCTCTAGTCTGAGACAAAATAGAGGACACTTCCACTATTAGTCTAGAAAAAATAATACTATGGAGATATTTTTTAGGTCATTAGGACCATATTTAATAATTTTAAATTCTAGATCATACTTCTATATCCCTCAACATCACATGTTCTCAAGACTAGTTATGGGCCTATTAGGACCGTGCACATGATTTTGCTTGACTGAGCATGGAGTTAGAAACCAATTTAGTTCATATTAAATATACTTCATTTGCCTCTAAAAATTAGATAAAGTGTGATATAATCAATCTAAGTCTGATTTCAATGTGTCCATTCATCTTATAGCTAAATCTATCAACCAAACTGCATCCTTCATTAGTACGAGCTAGCCTGAGCATGAGTCAAATTATAGGTGTCAATTAGGGGAATCATGAGATCCCTGTAGGTGATGATACCTATTTAAGCATTATATTTCAAATTTTTGTTTTCTCCTCAGGTCATTAGGACCATATCACACCTAAATGGGATAATTTTTGCCTTCACATTCTATCAGCTCTCTATCACCAATGCATTATAGGTCTACAAGTTCAAGGTTCATTTGGTCTAATGGCACTGTAGCTTTTGAGTGTTTTCATTAGAAATGTGATTGAGTTTAAATTCATTTAACCATCATTATTTATTGACATATACACCTCATTTTATGTCAAGTTGTGACATTAAGGCTTAGGTTGCAAGAATGAAGCCATTTAGACTTACATAGACCTCATAACTTGCACCACAAGATGACACTGTATGGAAGAAAGTCTTCTTTTGAAGAAGTTAAGGTAGAAATTCCCATTTAAAACTTTCTTCAACTTGAATGACTGCAGGCATTGCTTGAGGGGGTCTTGACTATGTTGATGAACCTTGAATGACTTGAGAACTCCATTCAAGTCTTGAAATTATACATAACATATCTCTTGGGTTTTGGATAGTCCTACAATTATCCATACATACCTATTGGTGATTTTAGGTGACTGTGCATATTAGGGATCTAGTTAGTCTTTACTTAGTGTCTTGGATCCCTATTTAAATCAAACCCTAGGTTATTCAATGGATAATATGAACAATCCATGCTCTAAGGGGGTGAAAACCAATGTATTACCTTTGACCTAAAGCAACTCATAGAATATCAAAACATTGTAACTACCAAACCATTATTCTATAGACCAATAATGTTCACTCCTAGCACAATGATTTATGTGTTTCCTATCCTCCATGTTCACACATGAAAAATAGAATTAATTCTACATGAAATGGGTGAATATTATCTACAACACTATTTACATTAATTAGTTCACACAGACCAATCACCAAAAATGTAAACATATGAGAAAATTGAGATGTTAGGGTTGTGTAGACAGTTTGGAGGTGCTAACAATATTATTTATTGTTTATATAACATATACCACTTATATTAAAACCATGAACATGAAATGGAAATGCACAAGGACCCATAACATCCACCAAGTGCATTCACTTCAAATCTTCTTACACTATCCATACTAACTGAAAATCATTGACCCTTCTTGACCTGTCAAAAGGAGCAATATGAGAGAGAAACTAGTTTTTGGAAATTTTGAATCTGTTGAGGCCACATGAGCCTATAACTAACTTTTGGGTATCTTAAGACACCTTCCTTAAGCCTTCACATGTGCCATATGAGTTACTTTAATCCATACAACATCTAAAATTACCCCTTGCATGTGATCTTATTTATACATTGAACCTATAACTTTTCAGTTTGAAAACTATTATCTGACATTATCTAATAGGTGTATGTTATCCTACTCTTTGACATTTGTCATTTTTATGAGATTTACATAAAACTCCTTAAAATTACCAAAAAGTGACATAAAAGGACATAAGACAAACTAGAAAAATGTGGCCAAGGTGAAAACATACTATGTGACCTTCAAGGTGTGACTTGACCTCACTTAGGACCATGGTAACCATTTTCAAACCTAAAGGACCCCATGAAAAGTTTGAATATTCATGGGCATTGACCTAGTTTAACCTAAGGTAAAATTTGGTCAACACTTAGATCATAATTAATTTTTAAATTATTAAGGATTAAATGGGATCTTCCCAAGAATATAACTAAATCCTTCACCAAGAGTTATTTAATGTTATTTGGAAGTTCTTTCTCCCAAAATTGTTATGGTTTCTGAGACAAGGAAATTAATTCAATTTCTTTATTTACAATCTATCAACCACTTTATATCTATCCCTTTTGATAGGAAAAAAATACCCCTCATCAAGTTGATTACTTAATCATTTGTTTTTTTACCAATGCTTTAAGCCTTTATAATAAAACTTCTCCTTCCCTCACTTTATTAGTTTTTGAGGATCACCTTCAACCATTATTTTATTTTATCCTTTAATCAAAATAACCTATAAATCTTTTAGTAATGCAAATAATTATATATAGTTATTGGTATCTCTCCCTAAATCAAGAGCAAAGATAAATATAGGTTACCCATGCTCATCCTAAAAGATGCAGCCACCTCCAACTAGAGTTGTATTCTATTTTACAATTTTGAAAATTTAAGCTTCACAAAACTAGATGTTGGCATGAACAATAATATAATTTCCTTTTCAACAAACATAAACCCAACCATTATAAAATAAAAAATATATAATATAATATGATTACAATTTTTAAAAATAGCAAACAATTATCATCAAATTACATTTCTCTCTCACACATCAGGAGGGGTTCATATTAGAAGTTTTATAAGATGGGAAAGAAATTTATATATGGATTTGTCAAATAGCATTGATTTTGATACCTAAAACATCAATAGATAAAAATCCTATGATGATGTTTATAGGTCAATATTGTGGTTTTACAATGTGTATTATCATGAAAGGAATGCATTATTGTTTTTATGTGGGTAGTTACCTCTTACTTTAACAAAATTGTATGTTTTTGTAAATTTGTAAATTTTTAATATTTAGTATTATCATAAGATATTTTTTTGAAGTTTGTATATGATGACATTTAGGTATGATTCCAACCCATTCATTTTTTTATAATTAATTTTGTTAAAAAAAATTGTGAAGATTAAATTAGATTTGGTTGCATTATAATTATTTTTAGACACCTAAAAAAGGCCACTAAGCATTTATTACTCATTAAATTTTTCATATTTATGGAATTCTTATGTACTTGTCAATTATCAATTCAAATTAGGAATTTTTTGTGTAATTACTGAGTTTTAGTGCTCCTCTATTATATTAATTTCCAAGATCACAATGGAAAAATGTTGAAACCTTAAAACCATATGAAAATCAACAATGTTACCTCAAAGAGTGAGATCAGACATAAGAGAGAAATGAAATTTGACAAGTGGATAAAGCATCAAAAGAAGAAAAACCCCACAATCTATTAGAAACTTTACAAATAATTGAACTCCAAGTATAATAGAGAGAGAGAGAGAGAGAGAGAGAGAGAGAGAGAGAGAGAGAGAGAGAGAGAGAGAGAGAGAGAGAGAGAGAGAGAGAGAGAGAGAGAGAGAGAGAGAGAGAGAGAGAGAGAGAATATGATATTAAAGTCATGTGTGCCTTGATTAATGAAGGGTTAGGCACTTGTGTCACCTCTCTTGACTTCGTTAATAATCTTAGATACTTTAATGTAACTTTAAACTACCCAAAACATGTGCCAAGGAGATGATTGAATACAAATTCCTCATATTGTTTGTGTTTGACGCCCCATCATGGTCCCTCCTATCATAATTTAAGTTAATACCATTTTTTTTTCTATCTTATAACACTTTACTTAGATGGCTCTAGACACATCGCAAGAGATCCATCACTTCTATGCATGTCAGTGTGTAAATTTCCCCATAACGGTGTTATATACAAGATTCAACGAGATATGAACCCTTGTAATTTTAAAAACTTTAAATAATATGGTGCCTTTAAAATCCATACTCTTGAAATTTTGCCTAGAATTCTCTTTCATGAGTATCAACTATTCAACTATCCCACCAATTATTATTGAGGTCATAATGGGCACCCTGAACATTTGGGTAAAATCCCACCTAACCTCTTATATTATCAAGATGATGAGCCTGATGAGATCAATCTTAAGATCAAAAACTTGAATCTCCCTTATATCATTATCACTTAGTTACCCCTTCTTTTCAACCTCATTCTCTCTAGAATTTAACTAATGAATTCATATTTCAATAGTCATGCCTAAACATCAATTCCTCATTTTTACCCCTATAGAGTAATTTATGCCTTTCATATTGATATTAATACACCTAATTAAAATTATATTGATTCTCTAGATGACCCATTCTTAGTTGTTTATTCCCAAGCCAAGGACACAAAAATCCTTTGCTACCAATCTTCCTTAGAAGATTCTTATGAGTATACTTTAAATTTACATAGTATTCAATTAGTGGATGTAGTTACTTTGCATTCTCCCACACTTGACCTTATTTCTTCTTATATTAATTTTTTTAGGATGAGATGAAGTAGGTATGAGATTCTTCCCATTCTCCTCTAGTCACTTCAAAGCCTCTTTGGAGATGATACTTGATCATGCTATGACATGATCATACCTATTCACCAAATATCTTGATCATTCGAGCATGTCAAATTACTCTAAGCCACATTGAGGTATCTATTATAATTGTATAACCTACTCATGAACCTACTCTTAAATTCTTGTATAATTATGATCTATTTGATGAGATCCTACTCATGCCTAAACATGACTCCCCACCTATACGATGGGTAGATGAGCCATATTATGAATTTCACATAATAGATAGTCATTGGTCTAAGGATTTTTTAGCATACTAGATATTCCTAATAAAATAACAATTACAATGATTTTTTCGTACCATAAATAGTTGACCTCCATAGTTATCTATTCCTAGGTACACTTGTTATTTTCATGGAATGACTATGCATGATTCCACACTCTACCAAAATCTTCTTCATCCTAAAGCAATGCATCATTCTAGTGATAAGAACCTGACACCTCTTAATATATCCCTAAGCATGGTGAAGTTTATTTCCTTTAGCATCAGTGTGATACACATCAAATAGATAGATGTAAATTACTTTAACAACATTTATGTAACTTTTTGAGGCCTACACCTTCACCTTATTAGTAATGTTATCAAGTCATTCTCAAATGAAGTCTTGACCTTGTCCTTAACCTAAGCCTTGTCATAGATTAAAGGATATCAACCACACACTGGTACAAGTTCCTCACATTGATTATCCCTCAGATGAGGCACCACACCCTCCTTCTCATGATCTTAATTCTTCCATAAAGATCATGCATCATGAATTCCTCACATGACTCTCTGTGAAGGTAGATGAGGCTATGATCAGAGCTATATTTTCATTATACTAAGACTTTTATGATGTTAATGATGATATATTTTGAGATATATATCAAAATTTATGAGCACATTTTTTGGTCATATCACATTATCATATAATTAGATTCAATATTTACATTTCATTATAAGCTTTTGTGACACCTTGTTATTTATATCTTTCTTATATTATGTCTCTATTTCATTTCAACACTTTACTTCTTTTCATTTACTCTAAATTTATGACATCTTTTTTACACCATTATTTCCTTGATTAAAACCTTTTATACTTAATTTTGGCCTTCATTTTAATATTATCGCTTAGGTAACACCTTGGGGTCTTCCTTATTATGATTTATTTTTATCTCTTTGTGATAATTTCAATAAGCATTTCTATTCCCCCTATTTTTGGGATGACCATTTATATTCCCCCTCTTTTGTGATGATCGCTACTTTCATTAGTACTTGTGATAGATATTTTATAGAGGCATAGCCTATGCCACTTTCACGATACTAATTTACATCCTTATGATTAGATACAAGTGTACCCATCATTGTACCACTTATTACATGGATGGATCTTATATGATCCTCACCTTCCTTATATTTCCCTTCATTTGATGCCCATAATGGTCAATTTTTATATTGCACAATTACTTTTGGGCAAGACTAATAATTTTTTTGACAATTTGATCTTTTAGTACTTCTCTCTAACAACCAAGTGTAAAATCTCTTGTGTTCATCTTTTATTTCACTCATGATTGGTTTTTCAAAACCATATGAAGGAGGAATATAAAAAGTCATAAAACTTAAAATGCCATATCATAAAATAAACAAAATTCAATGATCAAAAGATAAATACAATATTGAATGTTAAACCACACCAAAAGACGTGATATTCATTTGGCACATCTCCTATTATAGTTGAAGTTAAAACTACACAATTGGCCTCATGATAGAGCCAAGGTAAATTGAGAAATAGTAGGTCAGTAGACTACATTATGTGGTCTCATTATATCATATATTATCTAGTGTCATCTACTTTCTCACACAAGTATCCAATCTTCACAGTGATTGATGGATCCGTAAGGGGTCTTAAGGAATGGGGAACATGTTATGGGAAGGTAGGACTATTTTAATTTTCATGCATATAGCCTCATGGAATGATCTATGTACTTTCACTTTTTAGCCCAACATTTAGGTCCTTGGTGTTAATAGTTTTTAGCACTTGCACACATGTTTAGTGTGTCTCATTCTTTCTAAGGATCTCCACATCACCCATGTAGAACATCACACTATTTATTTACATCATGTTATCCCAAATATTTCCCTTGATGGATATCAATTTTATCTGATCACATTTTTAATCACATTTCCTACTTACACATTTTTGGTTTTCTTCTTATGAGTTGCAATATAATACCTTGGATAGGACTAAGCTTTCCTTACAAAATACCAATGTTCCCTTTACATCCTCTCTTATCACACCATCCTATTTCCATCCTTAATAGAGTGGTCATATTTTCTTACATTACATGCTCGAACAAGCACTAAGTTTGAGTTATCACTCTTTTAGAGCTTCTTCCTATTTTCATTCATCCATATTTTGGTTATTTCTCATTTTACATATTTTTGTCTATGTTTTTGTCATTCAATGTTATTTCACTTACATATTTGTTTGAATTTTTCATTCATTTACTTACAATGTTTTACATATATCAAATTTTGTGGTGTGTTTTACATTCATTTCAAATTTTTCTTTTCAAATTTCTATTTATTTACAAATTTTTCATTTTGTCATTTTACATTATTTTATCATTTTTTTACCATGCATTTTCTCAATTTTGTTACAAAATAATAAAACATACAACATATATTTTTCTATATCTTAATAAATCATAAACACATGTGCTAGAAAGAAAATAAATCCATAGATAACATCCATTAGTCATAATTAAACACATCTCCATGTGTGTGTGTGTGTGTGTGTGTGTGTGTGTGTGTGTGTGTGTGTGTGTGTGTGTGTGTGTGTGTGTGTGTGTGTGTGTGTGTGTGTGTGTGTGTGTGTGAGAGAGAGAGAGAGAGAGAGAGAGAGAGAGAGTTGTAGGCATGGTAGGCGCTAGCTTAGGAAAAATCCACTAACTTAGATATAACTACCTAGCTTATGATAATACAAGCCCAGGTGGCCAATATACAAGGGTAGATCTAGTGTCTAAAATCATATACTTAGAATCTATATAGGAGTATACAAAGAGGGTAGTCTATATATGCCTCTATGAGTAGCATAACACATCTTTCACTAGATGTACAAAGTGGACCATAGACTTAGTTTTATTTTTATCTATGTATCATGATGTACAAAATTTTTAGCCATATAATTTGTGGTAGCATGCCATCCAAGATGTCATGGTGTGTAACCTCCACCATGATCCTCCATATATCCTCATCTATCATATCATCTACAAAATTCAAACTAAAATATCATAATATATCATATACAATCCAAACCTCATACATTCATATAGTATATATCTCTATATATCCAAATAAAATATAAGTAATTAGCATAACACATTTTACTCACCTAAAGTAACACCATATACTTAGATACCTATCAACTCCTAGGTGTCATTGATTTGATGAGTGTGAAAATTATATATTACCCCATGTGGACAACACAACCATGCTATGCCCTATGACTTACCCATCTCACTATGATCCAACTAGGTGTTGGCTGAGTCAAAGGATATCCCTGTTATAGATAAAACTATGGTTTTACTTATGGATATGGATGTGTATGCACCTCTAGTTATACTCATGGTTGTAACCATGGTTGTGGTTACTATTACTATTGAAAAATTACTACTTTCCCCTTACTATAACATGTTCTTTCCATTTTTACTTCATCATTGTCTCACTACCCTAGGTTAAAGAGACTGTATAATAAGTACTTTGACATGTAGTCCCCCACATCCCACACCACATTGCTCCCTTTCATGATGATCCCAAAAAATTTAGGACCACTAGAGGAGATCATGGGTGTGGGAACCCAAGTTGACTTGGTACATGATATCCTGGATGAGGCTCTACCCACCATGGGTAGTGCCCCATAATCCTCACCCCTACATGTGTTTGTGTAATAGATGGCCATGATGGCCAAACATCCATAATGCCATGATATAGTTTCCAAATAGGCATCATCCATGGCATTGGGAAACCCTACTACCATTTACATTGATAATTACTGATAAATCTATCTCCCCAAAAATAATATGACCCAAAGTTTACTAACCTCTAGGAAAAACCCCATAAAAATCATGCACTAACTACACCAAAATCACATATCCTAGATCATTCAATGTGTCATTCTCTAACATAGATTGGCACGTGTCTATAATATACAAGGGAACACTCCCATCTGATTGATGATAAATCAATTGAGCTTTCACAAGTTCAATAATGGCCTTTTAAATATCTAGAATGATTGATATATGTACATAGAATAAACTTATAAGAAACCCTCACTCATTGTATTTATTTGAGCCTATATCCCACAAAGTTAAGGGCCTCTTCTCATCTATCAAATATGGGGCATTGCACACTACTGGTGTGACCTAATTGGAAATCCCAAGATAACATGTAAATCATCCTAGGTGACATCCACCTCGATAGTGTCCCCATCCATCACCCAATAGAATGTATTAGTCATTATCTCCCATGATCCTAAGAAGATGGTGACTAACTCTACACTAAGTGGAATCCAATGCATCTCTATGATCCTGTTGAATATGAGGAGAGTCAATTAAGCCTACAAACAACCTCTCCTATAGACCTAATAACCATATCACATCTAATAATCTTCATATTCTTTGACATCTATAAAAAAATACAAATAATAGAAAACAAACCAAATTTCTATCCAAAAAATGAAATAAACTAGACATAAAAACTAGTAACATTAACATTTATATCAAATTAACTACTTCATCGACCATGTACACTACTACATTAACCATTCCATTTTGTAAACTACATCAACCATATACATTACTAAATCATCCATTTATCACTTACCACTATATCAACCATGATCAGTGGGACTAACTTTCTACATCTACTGTATCAGCCATCCTCTATGCCATCAACCATCTATAGAAAATTTTATATGCCATTGACCACTTATTCAATTACATCAGCCAAACTATTTTATACTACCATAATCCATGATATACACCATAAAACACCTTATAATTTTCCTATTACATTGGCCATGCTTAATGGTATCTATAGAAAATAGTTCAACTTCATCGGCCACTTCAGATAGTATTGACATTAATAAATTATTATTTTTATACTATATCAACCTAGACGATACCATTCAAACTACACACTGATTTTTCACTAGGCCATAATAAATGCCCTTGACCTAGCTTTTTACATTTCATTACCTTCCCATTACTTGTCTTATTTTTAATTCTAATCATATGCTTATTAGGGAAAAGTTATCTATACAAATTTACCCCAACACCTACTTTTCCTAATCTAATTCATTTAATCCAAAATGCTAAAAAATAACAATTAATGCACCCCATATCTATGCCATGTTGGTTGTAGTAGTGATATATCCACCAAATAATCCACCTCATGGTACATGGGCCATCATCTTGCAATATTCTAGATTTGACCATATGGTGCTCTAGTTTTCAAAAATAGAAAATGCATAAAATAATAGCTATGTACACTTTTATAGTAACATTTTTTTCAAAAAGTAGCCTTCAATTATTTACAAAGAACTTTTGTATTTTGTTCATGTCTTTATTTCCATAATTCCTTTTTACAAATTGAAATAATATTTAGATTCATGGTGAGATAGATAATTTTTTAGTGCTAATAGAATATTTTTGCAAAAAATTAAATTTTCTCTTATTTTTTAGGTCTGCCTCTTATTTTGCACACTATGTGTCTCTCATCATCTACTACACATGCAACTTATTTTAAATAAAAACAAGGTAATTGATGGTACATATTTAAAATTTATTTACTTTCACTTTTTACTAAATTTAGATAGCTCAATTATTGTGTTGCTAAGTTTTTTCTTGAAACACCATCCCATGATACACTCTCATGGCATGTGATGAGTTTAGGGTGGGGGATATGTATACATATAATATTTTTAATATTTATAATTTACTAAAACTTTATCTTTTATATCAACTTATCAAGTTTAAATCTCCCTATTATCACCAAATTTTTCACCCTAGAAGAGGGTGTTCAAGCCTCTTCCAAATTTTGGCAACATGGGAACATTTCTAGGTATGTGGGTGTACCTATTGTGGAAATGAGCCTCTAGATTTAAAGGGCTATCTCCCTGAATATATCTTTGCAAAGCTTATCACCTAAACTAGTATTTACTTGTAGATGAAAGAGTTAGAAACAACATGAATTGAACCTAATCTATAGAGGTGATGCACCAAAATTATCTCCACATGACCATCATATTCCAAGCACTATGGAATAAGGCATACAAACTAGTCTCAAAGTCCTAAAAGGTTCTAACATGAGTATTTCAATATAGAGGCAAGATATGTGAAACAACACAAGGTAAATAAACCAAAAGGCAAGTTGCACATTTCAAGGACAATTATACACTTGAAATGACACATTCAAAATTACTCTATATGACCTATTAGACTAAGAAATTTTACTCAGATATGAAAGGATAAAGGAAAGAGGGATAGAATATTATCACTTGTTATCACTATAGATCACTTGCACACTTAAATAATTATTCAAGAACTTAGAAACAAACTTTGAATTAATATTCAAAGGCAAAATATGACATCATTCTAGTAGGGCTTCACCATACGTGGATGTGGTATCTCTCTTACAAAGCCAAAATGATAGCTACTTATAGAACTTATGAGAGAGAAGAAAATAAAGAAGTTCAAGGGTCACTAGAACACATGTTTGGGCATGAGAACCAGTTACATTATAGCTGAAATTGAGTGTGAAAAAATAATGAATACCTTCCAAGCTAAATGTACATGTAAACCATGATAAATTCCTTCCAAAATGGTGCAATGAATATTCTACCAACCTTTGTGAAACTATTTCCATCATGGACCATCCTTTGAGCATTTGAAACTAAACTAGGAGAATTGACCCATAAACACTATTTAAAGGGGTTAAAACATGCTATGATAGTTATAATATGCTCTCCTAACTACTATCTATCTTCTAGACACGTGTTCACCATCAATAATCATTTGTTGATTTCTTAGACTTTGCTCTTTATATTTGGCAGTCACTATTCATCTCAGACCTCAACTAGGATTTCATGGTTGCATATGAGTTCGAAGAGCTTGTTTCACTATAGGATCCCTAGTCTTACATATTTGCTCATATTTCATTACCTTACCACATTTTTCATTCATTTCTAAACTATGTCTATGATATTCACTTGCTCTGGTAAAAAATGACTCTTTGGTTTGTATATTTGTCTATTGAAGCTGATTCGAATCAATCACATTTATTCTTATTGATTTCGTAGATCCTCATTACTAGAACTTAACTTTTTAACCTCCTTCATGCCATTGGATTTTTAGATCCTAGCTCCCACATGCCATTAGATTTTTAGAAATGCACATTCTTTACCTTGACTTGGTTGTTAAAATTTGACACTTTAACCTAATTTCATTGCTTCTTTCATCTTTAGATCATTTTTGCTTCATCGATCTTCCCAGATTTATTTGGTCTTTAACTCATCACTATGTCAATAAACTTCAAGCACTTTATATAATTTGATTTCATTCTCTCTATTGGATTTCCTTTACATGATTGAGTGTAAGCCATTAGATCTTTTGACAAGCTCGATTATTAACTCTCACTAGTTTACTCTCATTGGGTCTCTATCTGAAAAGCTCTGTGAATGTGACACTTATCACTTGTGTGTTCACTCAGAGCTCCTTTTGATAATTTGACTTCATCACACTCCATTAGATTATCTACATATGATGAATTATAAGCCATTGATCTTGATCAACTTTAAAATCTTTAAGGGCCTTTTAAATATAAATGGCTACTTTATGGAGCTTGAAATTGACAATTTCACAAATGTTTGACTCTATAGGTCCAACTTTGAATCTTCATAACTTGAGATTTAAAGCTTGCACAGGCATGAAATTTTTAGATTGTGTTCATGGGATGAAGAGATATAATTGCATGTAATTAGTTGGCTTGTGAGGTCCTCCTTGTCAGGATCTAGAACACAAAGCTCTGATACCACTTGTTAGGATCTTACTCCTTAAGAGCACAATTGATTACCTTTGTATAAGCAACTAAACATGGAATTAAACCAGAAGTAATATGTAACTAGAATTCAAAAACAACATAGAATATGAGAGACAATACAATCTTGTATTAACACTCTTCCATAAGGAAATACAATGAAGAAATCACACTCTTCCTACACCTCTTGGGCATACAGTAATTCTCCCTCAAGAGTTCTTTCTCTCAATCAATTACAAACCAACTCAAACATAGAGTTGTTCCCTCCACCAGTCAGTGACAATCAACCCAATGGTTGTTGTTGCCTACTGCCAATCCACCAAGTACCACTAAGTACTCCAAGTAGATCTCCTTGATCTTGCACACCTACAGATCTAACTGATCTTAATTACCATGTAGATCTCCTTGATCTTGCACAACCTGCAGATCAACTGATCTTACACACCTTGAGACAACCAACCCAATTGTTGTTCTTACCTTCAAGTTGAGGATTTAATCCTTGTCCTTGATTACAATACAACCCCATGGGTCTATTAAATAGATCCCAAAACAAATAATAATTAGAAATGTATACTCAAGACTAAAATTAGTCTTTACATGCAAATTAATTGTCTGTCTAAAATTAGACCAGTTCTGGAAATGCATGTAAATGCACACACACAGGTTGCCAATGTCGATTCCTGTCTGATCGATGCCAGCTGACCCCTAACTAATGTCAGTTATTGTGTAACCGAATATGACCAATGTTGGTTGATCAGATCGACGTTGGTTACTTTAACACTCAGCAACCTCCACCATTTGCATTAGTGAAGCTTTTAGCTCCATAACTTAACAATCTACCACTTGGAGATAAACAGCTGCACCTGTACCTATAATTGTACATCTTCTAATTTTGTTTCCTGTCTTGTATCCCTCTTCAAGTTTAATCTTGAAGACCAACAGAAGTTGAATGAAGATTCAAATTCTCCTTTGTTCCTGGCTTTGTTAACATTTTTTCAAGGTTCTTATCCTTGCTAGCCATTGTGACTGCAACAACCTTCTGCATCTCTAAAATCCAGCTAACCATCATACCACCAATAGTGAACACATATCCTATGGTGCTTCTCCTATCATCCAAGTCACCTGCCATATCCAAATCTACATACCCATGTAGAGAAGTGCTTGACCCTGCATAACATAAATACTTGCTGTTGGTCCCTCTTAGATACCTGAGAATCTACTAAACTGCTTTTCAGTGCTCTTTTCCTGGATTGGCCATTAACTTGCTGATAACTCCCACTTGTTTGGGTAATATCAGGTCTAGTACTCATGTAATCAACCTCATAATATGATTTAGGACATTGTTCTGTGAATTGTCCAACCATAGGTGTGCTAACCGGTTCTGCATCCTCCATATTAAACCTCTCCACTACCTTATTCACATAATCCTCTAGAGATAAAATCAACATGTGACTTTCCCTATCTCTAGAAATACTCATGCCAAGGATTTTCTTTGCTACTTCTAAATCCTTTATGGCAAACCTCTGAACTAATTTTACCTTTAGCTCAACAATCTCCTGCATGTGTGACCCTACAACAAGCATAGACACTACATATAATAACATGATAATGTAGCTAATATTACCCAACCTAGTAAAATAAACAAAATGGTCACACTGACAGTGACTAAATCCATGCTTTGTCATACACATGTCAAACCTTAAACACCATTATCCTGCAGCTTGCTCAAGACCATATAACCTGGCTTTCTGTCTCACCTATCCATTCTCTCCTTTCTTTAACCTATAAATCCATTCATCTTTCAATGCTTTCATCTCATATGGAAACTCTACCAAATCTCCTATTTGGTTCTCTTCCAAAGAATCAATTTCCTTATTCATGCCATGTTCCCACTGTTTCCTGGATTCCACCTGCATTGCCTCTTCAAAACTTCCTAGTTCTTGACCATCAGTGAGCAACAAGTAGTGTAAAGAAGGGGAATAATGAATTTGAGGCTTACTTACCCTTTCAGTCCTCCACATGGGCATTTGAGACTCCTTGACAACTTGTTGTCCACCCAAAATTTATTTTGACAGTGACCGATCTCGGTCACCTCTGGCCGACCTCGGTCTACACCCGACCAATGTCGATTCCTCCTGATTGCTGACATCGGTTCCCTGACTGACGTCAGTGTCTACTTGCCCAACATCACTGACTTTGGTCTGCACATGACAGGCGTTAGTTCTTGCCTGATCGACGTTGATTTTCACCTGATCGATGTCGGTAATTGTGTTTTCCTATGAGTGATGATTTTTACTTGCGAGATCATTTTGGATCATAACCTTGTCCAAATCAACACTGCCCTGCTCAAAATTATTCAACCTCTTGAGCTAATCTCTATCCATCATCTTCTCCTTGAAAACCAAGGCTTTCCAATTCTTAACTTTATCAAAAACATTAGATTTTCTCTTCCTGCAATAAACCCAATCCTTTCTTGTAGCATAACACTGCTCACAGAAATCTCTATCTATCAAATCTGAAAGCTTACCATTTGACTTAAGAACATGCATTCCCTTCTCACTCATGTGACCAAGCCTACAAAGCCACATCTTTGCATCTACATCTAAAGTAGATAAAATAAAAGGAGAATCAATAATACAAGTAGATAGATAAAGAGTACCTACTTTCTTACCACATGCTAATACAAGTGCACCCTTGGAAACTTTCCAAGATTTCACTGTGAGAGTTACTGTGCAACCCTCATCACCCAACTTTCTTGAAAAAATTAGACTCCTCTTCAGGACTGGGACATGCATGACATCCTTCAACACCCATATGTTGCCAGTCTGCAATTTTAGCTACACTTTCCCTTTGCCAACAATTTGACAAGGCTCACCAACCCCTAAATAAATCTTTCCAAAGTCTCCATGGACATAATCATAAAAAAATTCTCTATTTGGGGTTGCATGGAAAGAAGCACCAGAATCTAAAACCCAAGATTTCACTTTATCCAAGGAACATACAAGAGCATCCTATGTAACAATACCTGCATCTTTTGCTTCTTCATTTCCTTCATGATGATCTTCTTTCAACCAACAATCTTTCTTTACATGCCCTTTCTTTCCACAATTCTAGCAGGTTATACCTCCATTTCTCGATTTGGATTTACTACCTATCTTTGACCTTGATTTCCTTTGCTTGCTCTTCTCTCTTTGCCTTCCTCTACTTTCAACACTTAAAGCATTACCTGATGCTTCCCCTATGCTTTTCTTGTTAATTTCTTCATTCAAGATTACACTAACAACATCATCAACTTTCAAGATATTTGAAGCAGACACAATATTACTAACTACCATTACCAAACTATCCCAACTTTTAGGTAAAGAGCATAAGATTAAGAGAGCCTTAATTTCATCATCAAAAACTATATTGACTGAAATTAATTGATTTACTAATCCATGGAAATCACTAAGATGACTATGTACCGATCCACCTTTCTGCATTTGCAAATTAAATAATTGCTTCATAAGAAATACCTTATTCAAAGCTGAGGGTTTTTCATATAAATTTGTCAAAGATTCCATTAACACTACCATTGTCTTTGCCTGTGATAAGTTGGAAATAATAGATGATGCCAAACTCAACCTTATAGATCCCAGAGCCTTCTGATTAAGAACATTCCATTCTTCATCTTTCATATTTGTGGGCTTAACCCCACCCAATGGTAAGTACAGATCTTTTTGATACAGATAATTTTCTATCTGCATCCTCTATAATTGATAATTCTTGCCATTGAATTTCTCCATTCTTAGTGTACTTTCTTCTGCCATTGCTTTACTCCCACTCAATCAGAAACCCCTAAGAGTGACCTGTAATCAACAAACACTAACGTACTCCAAACCAGGCTCTGATAAACCTTCAACTAGGCTCTGATACCACTTGTCAGGATCTAGAACACAAAGCTCTGATACCACTTGTTAGGATCTTACTCCTTAATAGCACAATTGATTACCTTTGTATAAGCAACTAAACACGGAATTAAACCAGAAGTAATATGTAACTAGAATTCAAAAATATCACAGAATATGAGAGACAATACAATCTTGTATTAACACTCTTCTAGAAGGAAATACAATGAAGAAATCACACTCTTCCCACACCTCTTGGGCGTATAGTAATTCTCCCTCAAGAGTTCTTTCTCTCAATCAATTACAAACCAACTCAAACACAGAGTTGTTCCCTCCACCAGTTAGTGACAATCAACCCAATGGTTGTTGTTGCCTACTACTAGTCCACCAAGTACCACTGAGTACTCCAAGTAGATCTCCTTGATCTTGCACACCTGCATATCTAATTGATCTTACTTACCATGTAGATCTCCCTGATCTTGCACAACTTATAGATTAACTGATCTTACACACCTTGAGACAACCAACCTAATTATTGTTCTTACCTTCAAGTTGAGGATCTAATCCTTGTCCTTGATTACAATATAGCCCCATGGGTCTATTAAATAGATCCCAAAACAAATAATAATTAGAAACGTAGACTCAAGACTAAAATTAGTTTTTACATGCAAACTAACTATCCATCTAAAATTAGACCATTTTGGAAATGCATGCAAATGCACACACACATAGGTTGTCGACGTTGGTTCTTGTCTGATCGATGCCAACCGACCCCTAACCGATGTCGGTTACTGTGTAACTGAATATGACTGATGTCGGTTGATCAGATTGACGTTGGTTACTTTAACACTCAACAACCTCTACCATTTGCATCAGTGAAGCTTTTAGCTCCACAACTTAACACTCCTAAGTGAAGATAAAAATTGCATAATTGAGCTAGTATGTTCATTTATAGATGATGTCCTAGTGATGGTCTAATTCTATTGAGCTTGTGTAAGGAATTGTATGCTTGATATTTGAAGCTTGAATGAACTTTTGAGGCCTTTTCAAACATATTCATTAATCCTTGAATGCTTTAGACACCATGAATGCCTACCACTTCCATACATGACCCTGAAATGACCTCTAAGATATGAAATAACAAAAATACTAAACTAGGCAATGACCAAAGATAGAATGGCATATGAAATAAAATCAGATGGATTACAACACACCCTATGAAATTATATCAAACCCCCATATAAGTTTTTAAATATAGGTGGGTCGACCCATTTTGATTGTGGTAAAAATGGTTAACATCTTTAGCAATTTCCCAAGGGTGGCATGTTTGTTATGCCATGACTAGCTGCCTAATCTTGTTCATTGAGCTATGGAGTCACATGTACAATAGATTGACACACAAATGCCTTTGATAACACACAAAAATAGAAAATAACATAGACAAAACACAAAGTAGAAGAAAACATGTGTTCAACTATAACACTTAGGGAAAACTACACACATAAATAGAATAAAAACACACACCTAATCTACTATTTACAAGACAAAACCTTATCACTCAATAACAAGGTTTCAAATGAATCCCATTCACAAGGATAGGCAGCAGTTTTCCATTCATCCTTGCTAGATGGAAAGAGTTGCTTTGCTTGTATTTGATGATGACATATGGTCCACTCCATAGTTTATCAAATTTTGTATGTCTTCTTGGTTGCGTTGTATCTTCATCCCATTTCAACACTATGTCACCTTCTTGAAATGATCTTGGAGTTACCCTCTTGTTAAAAGACTTATTCAACAGTACTTGGTGATGATCCAAAACTCAATGAGCCTTATCTCTGGTCTCTTAAAAATCCATTAATTTTATCAATCTCATTTCCATTGGAGTATTCTCAAGTAACTCTAATTGGTGTTCTAACTCTAAGGTAGGTAGCTCTTGAGAGATAAACAGCCTAGCTTTTCTCCCATAGATAAGCACAAGAGGAGAATTACATATTGACCTCTTGTGATTTATCTTGTCAGCCCATAAGGCTATCTTCAATTTGGTGTGCTAATCCCTTTGGTTATGCTTCAAGGTTCTCTTGATGATTTTGATTAGGTTATTATTAGTAGATTCAAATGACCAATAACCTTGAGGGTAATAGTTAGATGACGTGCTCATAAATATTCCATTAAAATTTGCCTAATCAACTATCTTAACACTTAAAAAAGTAAGAGTATTATCTAAAATAATAGTAGGAGTGTCAAAACCTATTATGATGATCTCATATAACTCCAAGATAGATTTGTCATTCGCTTCCTTCAATGCTACTACCTCAACCCATCTTATAAAATAATCAATTATTGTGAGTATCCATTTATGACTAGCACTTGATGGGGGTTTTATCATACCAATGAAATCAAGACCCCATTGTATGAAAGGTTGATCAACTTGGATATGCTTCAAAGGGAGATCTGCAAGCTTCTCCTTTCCCATAAAGAAAGCACATTGTACACACCTTCTCACCCAAACATGGCAGTCCTTGAAGAGGCTAGGCCAATAATAACCCTCTCTCATGATATTAGCATCTATAGTTCTTGGGGAGAAATGACCTCCTGCTATCCCATCATGAAAACTCTCCAACAACACCCCAAACTAATCATTATTAATGCATATCAATAGTACACCATTAATGTCTCTTCTAAAAAGGATGCCAGCCACAAGATAAAAGGGAATAGATTAAAATCTAAAATATATCCTTTGTGATTTACTCATATTATTAGGATACTCACCATTTTGAAGAAATATGATCACATCTTGTGTTCAACTCTGTATATGCAAGGAACCAATTGGTTGGGAGCAATCATGATTGACCATAACCTCTTCTTTTGACTAATGAAAATATGAAACTAAGTGTCCACAAATACCTTTCCATCTCACCAACTTTGTTACTTTTATATCAACATCATATTTCATTACCTTAGTGATCCATCCTTCTCTCTTCTCACTAGGGTCTTTACTCAAAAGGAACTCTTTGGTACTAGGATGAGAAACCATAACATAAATTTTATTATTTGAAACCATATGCCTAAAATTTTTTAGCCCCCTTACAATAATGAGGACTTGTTTCACCACAAAGGTATAATTAACTTCATATTCTTCTAAACCTTGACTAAAGAATGTAATATGCTATTCCACACCCTCACCATTATTTTGCATTAACATGACTGAGATAGTTTCAAGGTTAGAAAATGAATACAACATGAAGTCTTTGGAAAAATTAGGATTCACAAGTGTAGGAGCTTATGCAATTGACTTTTTATGGCTTCAAAATTATTCTTACCCTCTTTAGTCCAAGAAAAGGCCTAGTTCTTTCTAAGCATGGTTCTGATGGGTTTCACTAAAGATGTAAACCTAGGTATAAATCTCCTTAAAAAATTTATCTTACCTAAGAAACTTTGAAGACCTTTCTTATGTAAAGTAAATGATAGGCCAAGAATAACCTCTATTTTTTTAGGATCAATAGTCAAACCATCTTTGAAAATAATGTGTCCCAAGAGCTTACCTCCATGGACATCAAAGATGCATTTCTTTAGATTAACAGATACTTCATATTACCTACATCTTTTAAAAACTTATATTAAGTGTTGCATATGTTCATTAGCATCCTTGGAAAACACTATTATATCATCTAGATAAACCAACGACATCTCATTAATCAAACCTTTGAAGGCCATGTCCATGTCTCTTTGAAAGGTAGCACCAACATTTGACAAATCAAATGGCATATTTATATAAGCAAAAGTCCCTAATTTAGTGGTAAATATTGTCTTATACTAATCATCATCATTTACAAGGATTTGTTTATAACCTGAATATCCATCAAGAAGAGAGAAATGTTGATAACCTGAAACTAATTACAAAATCTACTCCATTGAGGGTAGGGGATAGTGATCTTTGAGTGACACTCTATTAATATCTATGAAGTCCACACAAATTATTATCTCCCCACTCTAATTAATAATAAGCACAATATTAGCTACCCATGTTGAATGTTTGATAGGAAAGATTATTTTAGATTCAAGGAGTTTAGTGAGCTATAACCTCATGAGTTGTTCAACCTTGGGATTGATGGGCCTCTATTTTTGTCTAATCAGTTTATCTCTAGATTATAACTCAATAATATATCTTGCTAAGCTAGGATAAAATAATTTCAGGTCTTGTTAGGTGAATATTTTGTCATCAACTAACTGATGGCAAAATGGGTATATCAACCACAACACAATGAGATTTATACGGAAAAATGGGTGTGGTTACCACATCATAATGAGATAAATCTCTCCTCTCAATGAGGGGAGGTTCCTTATAAACTATAATATACTAATATAAACTGAAAATAGACTCATGGGTGAAATAATACCATCCATCTCTCTTTTTTTAGAGATGATGTTCACAAAATAAAGGAGAATACTAGTGTAATTACTGAAGGCATTTCTCTTCTTTTAGAAATGATGTTCAGCTAATAACAGAGATTCTTTCTGGGTAGTAACTGGATCCATAAGAAACCCACGAAAGCACAAAGTCTTTCATTGTTTCTCCAACTACTTTAAGATAAAGTAACATAGTAGTATGAAGTTTAGCATAAAGTCTCCACTGAAAACTACAATAGAGTGAAAGATTACAAAATATAAGGGGAACTCAAAGTCTCTCCAATACCCTAAAACATAAAACACACAGACTAAAGACAATTATGGTAGCACAAAGTCTCCCACAATCAACTTCAGGACATCTTCCAGATTATTTCCACTTGTTCTACTTATTTAATTAAATGGACAAGACCATATTTAGGAAAAATATATAAGAATGATTTCCTAGATAACACAAGCGATTTCAACACAAAGTCTGAAAGGTTACTTGCTTTCTCATTCACTTGATAAAATATGATTAACAGTCTAAGCTCAAAGTCTCAAGAATGCTTTCAATTTGGGTAGAGCTTTGCTTCTAATAATAGAGAGATCTCCTTTCTATAAACTAAGAGATTACAATATATAGCATCCAAAAAAGACTTTGGCACTCATTTTCACAAAATGGCCCATGATGCATTGAATGCATTAGAAATTATGCGAAGGGGCCATGATGGAACAGGTCATCAACCTTAACTTTTGGCATTCTAAGTCATCTCAAATGTCTTCTCCAAAGTATGGGTTGTCTAATCTTCTAAAAGGTAAGGTTGTTACTCTTTATGATACTTACACGACTATCCATTCATCTTTACTCAAACGAAGAAAAATAGGTTGCACCATTAAATGCTTGCACTCTCTGATATCCACCTAGTGGACTGCTCCACCTATTGGAATGCTCTCCTATAGATATTTTGTATTTCTCTATAACTTTCTCTCTTTCCTTGCTACCTTTTGTCTCTTTCTGGTGATCCAAGCTCTCAGGGCTATCTTTTCACCTTCTACTGGCTTCTTCAGCTCCTTTCTCAGCAGATAGGTGAGTTTGTCTTCAGGTCAGCATTATTTGAAAATCAACAATTATTCCATTACCTTTAATTTGATGTCCACGAGGACATCACTGGTCAATTTGAACCACTATGAACCTTGAACTCTTTGAACCTTTTGGAATTCAATGGTTCAAGATTCATCAATTCAAAGTTCAATGGTTTGTAAGTTTGTTAGTTCAGCAATTCATCGATTCAATGTTTTATAAAGAGCTGTGTTCACTTAGTCTTGTTTAAGAGTTCAATTTATTATTGAACCAATTGTTTGCACCATTTGGTTGAACCTTTTTCTAGAATCTTCTACTTGAACCGTTCGCTTCAACCTTTTGCTTGAACCTTGAACTCTTTGAACCTTTGAACTCTTTGGAGGTGGAGTTCAATGGTTCAACGGTTTAATGGTTCATTCCATATCATTGAATCCCATCGTTGATCCTTTTTTATTAAACCTTGGTATTGAACCATCTTTACAAGTTTTAGGAAATGCCTTAAGTGTTTTGAGATTTTTCCTTATGAAAGCCCACCTTTTAAACCTATGATTTCCTTAGCTAAAAAGGCTTGTGTAATTGAATAACTTGACTGCTCAAAACATTTTAAAAAAGAAAGAGATCATTTTGGCCTGTAGGACTAAAATGGTCTACATGTTGTCCACAAAAATATGTGACAGATTTTGGGAACAATAACTAGCTCTAGTTGGAGAACTTACATCGATTGTATTTTGAAACAATCGAAGGGAGTAGAATCCAAACTCTAAGTGCCTTCATCTATGCCATTGGGATATGGAGTCATGCCATCCAAAAAGAGAAAGATACCAAAAAAAATAAATAATAATAATAATAAATAGACTATACAAATTTACAACTGGAGTTATCTGATACTTAAGGGATTGAAGTGCTTCAGATGCTACCCACTGTGAGGCAGTGAAAATGGCGTTCCATCTTGATATTTCAACAAGAAAATATTTTCATTACAGACTTGATGAATGGTAAATGGACCTCTCCATAAAGAATCAAATTTTCCATGCATTCCTTTTAGTTCTCTCCTCTTGTCCCATAAAAAGACTTGATCTCCAATTTAAAAATCATGAATCCTTACTTTCTAGTCGAAAAGTTTCTTCACCTGATTTTGATTTTCAGCAATGCGGTCCACCACCATAGTTCATTGTTCATTTAGTTCAGTCAAGCACATGATCCTCTTGTTGATGGAATCTTTAAATGTTTGATATTTGACTACCTTTGCCAACTTCAATGCTGGTAGTTCCAGTGTGATTGGTATTTCTACATTCAAACGATACAAAATTTGAAGTGGTGACAAACCTATCACCCGTTTGGGTGTGATCCTGTCTATCCATAAAGCATCAAACAATGTTTTATGCTAAGTTCTTTGATTGTCATCTACTAGCTTCTTGATAATGGTCATTAGGTTCTTGTTGCTTGATTCTGCTTGACTATTTCCTTGCAGATAATAGTCAGAAGAGTGGGAGAGGATAATCCCATAATAGTAGTAGAATTGGGTAACCTCATGAGAAGAGAAATAGGCTACATTGTCTGTTACAATCTTGGTTAGGACTCCAAACTGAGAAATAATATTTTCCTTAAGGAAATTACATACCACTTCTGAAGTAGCATGCTTGACTGGAATGGCTTCCACCCACTTGGTAAACTAATCTGTTGCAGTGAGGATATAGTTATGTCCAGCACTTGAGGATGGGTTTACAGTGCCAATGAAATCAATACCCCATCATTGAAATGGCTCTTTGATCACCACCATCTTGAGAGGTAATGTGGCCAACTTGGGTCTCCCAACAAACTATTAACTTAGCTCGCATCTACACACCCAAGTGTATGAATCTCGAAATAGAGTAGGCCAATAGTACCTAGCTCGTAGAATCTTATGGGTAGTCATAGGTGTAGAAAAATGTCCTCCAAAAGAAAAATTGTGGAAAGACTCCAAAATTTTGCTTTGTTTCACTTTATCTATGCAACAAAGAAATACCCCATCAAGGCTCCTCTTTTACAAACCATTGTCCCACAGGACAAAGTTAGCAGCTTTCAATTTAACAGTTCACTTTTCTTTGTGAGACAGGTGGGCAAGACACTCACCATAAGTAAGGAAATGAGCGATATTGGAATACCACTCATTCATAGTAGTGATAAAGAGAACTATAGGCATGTCTTCAACCTCTATTTCTTCATGCCCTATTTCCTCTGGTATGTTATCAGCAATTAACTGGCAGAGACCTCTTCCTCGCACAAGCTTCATGGGTTTGATAACAAGATCAAACTCCTATATTTTAGCAATCTAATTGCCCTTTTTAGTTCCAAACTCTTGTTGAGTTAGAATAGACTTCACTATTGTATCAAGAACCAAAGCAATAGTGTGTGAGTTTAGGATGTAAAAATAGAAGTGTTTTACCACCTTAACCACAGCATAAGCATGCTTCTCCATGTTTGAATACTTTAGCTCATGAGATTTGAGAGTACAACTCATGAAAGATATGGGGGACTCCACACATTTTTTTTTTATTGAACTAAAATGGTTGAAAGTGTGTGTTCAAAAGCATATCTATATATTATGAAGTCTTTGGTATAATCTGGACAAACTAGGATTGGGGCATGGGCGATAGCTTCTTTGATCTCTTGAAATCTGACTTGCCTTCTTTAGTCTAGCGAAAAGTAGCTTTACCCTTCATCATGTTGACAATGTGGTGAGTCTTCTCTGTGAATTCAAGAATGAACCTTCATTTAAAATTCACCTTTCTAAAGAAAGAATGGACTACAGTCTTACTAGTAGGAAGAGCAAGCTCTTGGATGGATTTGACTCTTTCTCAGTCAATTTTTATGCCTTCTCGAGCTACAATATGACTAAGAAGTTTCCCTTTTGTAACCCCAAAAAATGATTTCTTGGGATTGAGAAAAATGCCATTTTGTCGACATCATTCTAGCAATTGTTGTAAATAATGCACATGATCAGGATGATGTTTGGAAAAGATGGTCAAGTCATCAAGATATATCATAATGAACTTCCCTATTTCATTTTTGAAGTCAAGATCCATCACTCTCTGGAAGGTGGTGCCAACATTGATCAAACCAAAATGCATTCTATGATATGCAAAGGTGCCCCAAGGTGTAGTGAAAGCGGTCTTATGTTAGTCTACTTCACCAACTTCCACTTGATTATATCCTAAAAAACTATCTAACATTGATAACATCTCTGAGCCAGTCACTATCTACAATAGTTGACCCATGATGGGCAGAGGGTAGTTGTCTTTTAAAGAGGATTGATTTAGATTTATGAAATCGACATAGAGGTGAATTTCTCCATTCTTTTTTCTCACAGGGACTATGTTCACAATCCAGGTGGAATGATGGATTCGAAAAATTATCCTCACTTTTAACATTTTCTAGATCTCAGAAAGAATAGTATCTGATATCTTGGGGTTATACTACCTTTGTTTCTACTTGTGAGGCAATGACACAACCTTGAGAGGAATGTTGTGCCAAATTTCTTCAAGCCTGAGAGATTTTAGATCATCATAAGAGTACACCAAAACATCAATGTAATGGCGAAGCAGAGTAATGAATTTGAGTTTTTCATTAGGAGTGAAACAATTCTTGATGTTGACCATTTTGGGATTATCTTTTGTACTCAAATTTATTTGATCAAAATATTTGAAAGAACTTGAATCCATTTGTTGCTTCATGATAAACCTATCATTCTTATCGAATAGCTTTTCAAGAGAAACTAACCCTTTGGGAATTTTATTCCCTTTGAGCTGAAGGAACTCTTCACCAATTTTTAAATTTGTTTTGGGAGCTGATTCCCACAGAGGAGACTCATTGCCTTCAAAATAAAGCTCCTCAAAGCCATCCATCTGTTCCAAAAAAACAATTATTTGTTTGTCCTCATTAAACACCTACCAATGGTTGGCATTATTAGGTACACTTAGTTGAAATACCAGCACAATAGTGTACTTATGCCTTTTAAAATATTTATGAGGAACCATGAGGGTTACAGAGATGGCCAAGGAATTTTCTCGATCGTTGAATTCTCTGGGCACCACAGAAATATTGAAAGCCTCAAAACTTTCAAGGCAGTCCCACACCAGATTGAGATAATGTCACAATCTTTCATTCTTGGTTTGATACAAGTTCCTCACCTAACAAACCACCAGTTTAGCATCTCCTCGGGTGTGAAAAAGCTTAACATCTTTAGCTTGAGTAGCTTTCAATCCGAGTAACAAAGATTCATAGTCAGCGGTGTTGTTGGTATTGTTGAATTGCAACTTATATGAATAGGGGAAAGTATCTCCTTGCAGAGATATCAAAACAACTCCATCTCCAGAACTAGTAGAAGAATTGCTACCATCAAATTCTAGAATCCAGACATCATTAGAATCTAATCTCCTTTTAGACTTTTCTTTATTAGAGAGGGAAGATCCTTTTTCATCTGAACAGTGCTCTACCAATTCTTCTAATGTCTTATCTAAATTTTTTAGATTGTCACTTATAAAACTTTCATATGATGAAATAGAAACATCTTCTATAAATAGAAAGTAGTTACCCATTCCTGAGGATTCAAATAGAATTTAAGCTTCAGGGCTTGATATTTGGGTGATAATATATTTTGATTCCTTCTCAAGAAGTAGCCTTTGCATGATGTATTTGACAGATATACTTGCCTCAAATAGGTCCATGTTCAATTATCCACCAACATCCTTGCAAAAAAATTGTCCAAGTAGAATGCCATAGGAATCTAGAACGTTAGCCACCAAGACTATCATTTTAATCCTTTTTTCTAGGAAAGCTACGAATGCAAATTAGGCATCTTTGATCTATCCCAAAAGTGGCACTTGCTTGTTTTCCATGGAGAAACATTGCCCAAAAGTTTTATTTAGAGTGAGATTGAGAGAGTTTGCCACCTTAGTGGGCATCACATTGTTAGAGGTGCCAGAGTCCATTATGTAGTTGTTCAGCTTATGACCATTTATCAATAGGGAAACATAAAAAGGTTCTATCTTTCCGGAGGCAATAGGAGGAGTAATGACAAGATTGTTTTAGGTGGATGTGTTCTTTGGGGGATCATGAGTCACCTTTAAAACATTTTTTCCTATAGGGATGATTCTGTTCTTGATGCATTCAACTAACCTATCCAACTGCTCATGATTGGCTTCTAAGTATTCAAACTCAGACATTTGGATCTTGGTCTTCCTAGTATGATCAATTATGTCAAATGACTGAAATGAACTAGAAATAGAGGAAGGAAGTCCATCATTTTGGGTTTTATTGGGTATGGTACTGGTATGAAAAATTGAAGTAGAAGGTGCAAGGTTGTTTGAGGTACTTACTTTTTTATTGATTACTAGGTCCTTTGATTGGAAAGGCAGTGAAGTCCCCCATTTAGCAATTGAAATTACTGGTCAAGATTCTTCTCTTATTTTTCCCTTATCAGCTTGTTGAGTTGACTAGTTCTGAGACCTAGTAAAAATAGTGTATGATCTATCAAACACTTCTCCCTTTCTTCTAGCTTCATCCTAGTAATTTAGGAAACCAATGTTGGAGTCACCAGTTAATTCTTCTTCACCTTCTGCAAAGAGATTAGCATCATATTCTTGGTCCAACTCAGGTTAAAAAGATAAATCATGCTCAACTTCATGATAACCAACTATTGAGTTAGTTGGTGCTACTTCAATGGCAAGCTTCCCCTATGGGGGAGGAAGATGATTTGGTTGCCCTTGATTTCTAGTAGCATTGCCTTGATATGACTGGCTAGGAAACATCCTCAGTATATCCTGATAAAAAGGAGGGGAAGACATCCCTTGTGCCATTTTCTTTTTTAGAGCTAACAATTCATTTGCTAGCTTTTGCACCATAGGATTAGTGATGCCTGTAGAGAAATTTTTAGAAGATGAAGAAGATTTATTTCTGTTAGGATCTCTTCTTATCTTTCCTACCAAGATAAGATCATCTTCAACCTTAGTTTCCAAAATCTAAGCTGAAGCAAGATCTATGTGGCCAGCCCACCTCAATAGGAAACTCACTTCAGGAAGTTGAGAATCGATAAAGAAGCACTTAAGATTTTCTGGCATCGGTTGAGCAATTGTAGGAATCCTATTCCTCAGCTTGTCAAATTTAGCAATTAAGTCTCACATGGGTTCATGAGGCTCCTTCTTCATTTGTGTAAGCTGGGCTAACAAGGCATGTGCATCTTCTGTGGGTTTAAACCTAGCCTCAAACTTAGCCTTGAAAGTGTTCCAGTCAGTTATTGTTTGTGCTTGTAGATGATAAAACCAATTTGTGATAGTGCCTTACAACATTTTCACAAATAGTCTGACCACTATATCTTTGAATTCAATGCCTATCACACCATAGGCTATGTATAAAGCTGTAATATCCTCATCAGGATGAACTCTCCCATCACCATAAAACTTGGGAATTTTTTTTATTGAACTATGGGGTAGTTCATGTAAAGGTGGGGTCATATTTAGAGGGCCAAAAGTGTTACCCTAAGGGCCTTAAACTGCCATGATATGATGATTGAAAGGAGGGATAACAAATCTTTGTAGGGTATGTATAGACAAAGCTGTACTAGTAGAGGAAAGAGAAACTTTGCATGGTATTGAGGACCTAACGTTGGTAGGAGGAAAACTCTTGGTTCACTGAAGGCAAGATTATGGAGGAAGAAGGTCAAAGTTATTTCACTGCACAAACTCAAACACAGGATCAACAATACCTTGAGCTCTCTAGCTTCATGTATACCATGGATCTTCTAGAGTCTAGAATGAAAAAGAACTAGAAATGTTTTAGTTTGAAGCTTGGGGCTTCAAATTGCTCGTTCTTCCCTAGCGGAGTCACCAAAAAAGTTGTTGGATGAATATTTTGTCATCAACTAACTGATGGAAAAATGGGTATATCAACCATAGCACAATGAAATTTATATGGAAAAATGGGTGTGGTTACCATAGCATAATGAGATAAATCTCTCCTCTCAACAAGGGGAGGTTCCCTATAAACTATAATATACTAATATAAACTGAAAATAGACTCAGGGGTGAAATCATACCATCCATCTCTCTTTTTTCAGAGATGATGTTCACAAAATAAAAGAGAATACTGGTACAATTACTGAAGGCATTTCTCTTCTTTCAAAAATGATGTTCAACAAACAACAGAGATTCTTTTTGGATAGTAATTGGATCCACAAGAAACCCATGAAAGCACAAAGTCTTTTGTTATTTCTCTTACTAATTTAGGACAAAGTAACACAATAGTATGAAGTTTAGCATAAAGTCTCCACCAAAAAATATAATAGAGTGAAATATTATGAAAGTTAAGGGGAACTCAAAGTCTCTCCAATACCCTGGAACATAAAACACATAGACTAAAGACAATTATGGCAGCACAAAGTCTCCCACAGTCAACTTCAGGACATCTTCCAGATTATTTCCATTTGTTCTACTTATTTTATTAAATTGATAAGACCATATTTAGAAAAAAGATATAAGAATGATTTCTTAGATAACATAAGCTATTTTAATACAAAGTCTGAAAGGTCACTTGTTTTCTCATTCACTTGATAAAATATGATTAACAGTCTGAGCTCAAAGTCTCAGGGATGCCTTTCAATTTGGGCAAAGCTTTGCTTCTAATAATAGAGAGATATCCTTTCTAAAAACTAATATATTATAAAATATAGCATCTAAAAAAGACTTGGGTGCTCGTTTTCATGAAATGGCCCATGTTGCATTGAATGCATTGGAAATTCTATGAAGGGACCATGCTAGAACAGGTCATCGACCTTAACTTTTGGCATTCTAAATCATCTCAAATGTCTTCTCCAAAGCATGGGTCATCTGATTTTCTGAAAGGTAAGGCTACTCCTCTTTATGATACTTACATGACTGTCTATTCATCTTTACTCAAATGAAGAAAAATAGGCTGCACCATTGAATGCTTGTGCTCTCTGATATCCACTTGGTGGACTGCTCCACCTACTTGAATAACTCTCCTATAGATATTTTGTATTTCTCTATAACTTTTCCTCTTTCCTTGCTACCTTTTGTCTCTTTCTGGTGATCTGAGCTCTCAGGGCTATTTTCTCACCTTCTGCTAGCTTTTTTGGCTCCTTTCTCAGCAGATAGTTGAGTTTGTCTTCAGGTCTACATTATTTAAAAATCAACAATTATTCCATTACCTTGAATTTTATGTCCATGGGGATATCACTGGTCACTTTGAACCACTATGAACCTTGAACTCTTTTAACCTTTTAGAATTCAATGGTTCAAGGTTCATCGGTTCAAAGTTCAACGGTTTGGCAGTTCATCGGTTCGACAGTTCATTGATTCAATGTTTTGTAAAGATCCACATTCACTTAGTCTTCTTTAGGAGTTTAATGTATCATTGAACCAATTTTTTTCACCATTCGATTGAACCTTTTTCTAGAATCTTCTGCTTGAACCATTCGCTTCAACCTCCCGCTCAAACCTTGAACTCTTTGAACCTTTAACTCTTCGGAAGTGGAGTTCAATGGTTCAACGGTTCAATGGTTCATTCTATATCATTAAATCTCACCATTAATCCTTTTTTATTGAACCTTGGTATTGACCCATCCTTACAATTTTTAGGAAATGCCTTAGGTGTTTTGAGATTTTTCCTTGTGAAAGCCCGTCTTTTGAACCTGTGATTTCCTTAGCTAAAAAGGCTTGTGTGATTGAATAACTTGACTGCTCAGAACGTTTTGAAAAAGAAAGAGACCATTTTGGCCTGTAGGATCAAAATGGTCTATAGTTTGTCCACAAAAACAAGTGATGGATTTTTGGAACAACAGGTCTTTATACTCCCAAGCAAAGATATCATGAAACTCCCTACACAAATCAATGAATGCTTATTTTTCTAATGTAGAACATACCTTTCATAGTTTAAGGAGTATATCTTTGAAGATCAAGAGTCTTTCATAATTCTCCTATTTTGTAGACATACTCACCTTTTCCTTCTTCTTTTGATCATTCTCATTAAAGATACCTTCTAAGGTCACTAGACCCTTATGTATCTTATTTTTCCTTACTTGCACAACTTGGTCACCAAATTGCTCTTGGAATCTCTTCTAATTCCTTGAGGAGAACTCAACTTCATTCTGCAAGAAACATCCAATGTGCTTGTCACTATCAAACACTTTCTAAGACACCTCACTATTAGGTACATAAGGTATGATAATTATCTTATTGTGAGATTATTTCCTCTCTTCTTTTATGGAAGTTAGACTATCAAATTGAGCTCCTATGACAACTAGTCTATCAACATTATTATTTTTCTCCTTTAGGACTAATTGTATGTTGAATGCATTAAAGTATTCAAGAAAATAGCTTACCCTATGATTTTAGGCCTTAATAAAAGGGTTCTTGGTATAAACCACATTCTTAACTTGATGAACAATTAATTCACTAACTCCATACACTTTTAAGTTCTTGATTCTTTTTTTCTTGCCCATTGAAGGCCATGAATTAAACCTTCATACTCAGCTACATTACAAGTACAACTAAAATGAAATCTATATGAAGCATAGTATTTTTATTTATATGGGGAGACTAACATGACACTAGATCCTATGCCAATTTTACTTCTTGAACCATCAAAAAACATTTTCCACATCTCATCTTCTTCACCTTCTTCCTTGGCAAGTAGAGGTGTTGGTATTCGTCCTTCATGTATGTAATATACTCTTAGATCAGTTTCCTCCTTGAGAGCATAAGGATACTACTCATATGTGTTAGTACCATATTCATTAAGAAATAAATCTGTAATGCTTTTAATTTTATAATAAGTGTCATCATCTACAATAGAATCCTTCTCTTCATAAACTACACAGTTCATATTAGAACTTGTCTCAATGTAAGGTTTTATATGAAACCTTGCAAGAGGTTGTGTAATAATTATCACCTTAGTCATATACATTTTTATGAAGGATAATAAATATGAATTAACTAAAATATATCCACCAATCTTGGTAGTGAAGTCCCTCGAGAGGTAGATTGTAGAGTGAGCTGGGAGATCAATAACAACTATATCTTGCAAGATAGGAAAACTGGGGTAATCATGTAAGAATAATTTCAAGTTTATTATTATTCCTATCATCTTGGTATCTATACCATCTAATTGGATAAATAATTTACTATGGGTTTCATACTTTATACCCAATTTATCAGCTACCACCTTGGTCATGATCGAAGTTGAATCTCCACTATCAACTATGCAATTATAGACCAGCTTATCACCTACTATGAGGGTGAAGTAGAATGGTGGAGGTTTCTAAGCTCTGATAGATGGTTTAATAATGGTATTGGGGATAATTTTAAGGAAAACATGAATTTTAACTTTATTTGAAGTAGGGACACTAGTAGGAATAACAAATAATTGATTTTGTAGGAGCTCTTTCTGACCAGGCATATACAAAACATCCCAAATAGAAATGGAAGTTTTAGTAATTTTTAATGAGTTTACAATGTTTAAATAATACGTTCCTAATTTATCCTACATTATTGGTATAAAGGAAGTGATTAGAGCCTGAGGAATTAGAGTGATTTGAATAGTCCTTCCAGCATTCTGATTTGATGGAAGTGTAGGAGCCTTTGGAACTGTCCCACTTGCAGCTATGCCTGGTTGCTTTGCAGGATGATTATATGAGACAATAGGAACCTTTGTATCACCACCCAAAGCCTTTCATTTGGATATAGTGTTATATAAAACTAAGATTTCTTGATTAAGCATAAAATCATCCTCAACTAAGAAGCTAGTGAAGACGTCTTCTTGAGGGTGTCCACCTTCACTTATCTACATCATAACCTCATCCTTAGTAGATAGGATAGGATTAAATTATCCTTGAGAAATAAGTTCCTACTCTCCACCTTCACTTACATCCATAAATTTTCCTTTCTACAAATTTTCACCTTACAGCAAATTACTATGAATTAAGATTGTATGCATTAGCAAGCCTATTAAGATTAGGCTACCATTGGCCTCTTCCTCTTCCATACTATTGTTGATAAGGATAGGAATTATGATAGGCACATTTTTGCATATTAGCTTGAATATTTTTAACTTATAAGGCTATGAACTTTTCTTTCCAATCAAGATTACTTTCTGCCTATCTAGAGGTAGCCTTAGACTTGGTACTGACACTAGGAGTTTGATCCATAATTAGAGCATCAACAGAAGTATGAGACAATGGAAGCATAGACACTTTAGGTGGAAATATTCTATCTTTGATGAGAATATTTTTATCTTTGATAGTAATTTCATAGGATTCAAGGAGGGTGGATCCATCCATGGACTGAAACATGACAGTAATTTCAATGCCAATAGATCTCAAATAGGTTGGGAACACAAAGCTAAGAGGTGGCCTCATATGAGGAGGTAGTCTATTCCAAGTCTTTTGGAATATCTAATTAAAATCATGTATTATTTATTTAGGTTCTCTCTTGATTACATTAGGTTGGTGTATAATAGAGGCATAGTCACTCTCATTTACAAATCTTGTAGTCAGTATCACTCCAAATTCATCCCATGATGTGATGCATCCACCTTCTAGATTCCTGTACCAATCAAAAGCCTTCCCTCTAAGGGACATGGAAATAAGTCTGATATCAATGTTCTCTTGAGTGATATTTTGGAAGTTAAATAAGTTGGAGACATCTCTAATAAGTTTATTGGGTGTAACATGAATTTCACCATTGAATTGAGGCACACCTTTTATGGCATTGGGAGGAATAACATCATATTCTTGAAGGTGAATAGGATTTTCTATATTGAATGCAATAAAATAATGAAGTCTAACCATTTCTTCTTCAAAATATTCAATTTCTTCAACTTGTTCACTCTCTTGACTTCCCTCACTAACAAAATCTTTAACCTCTTCCTCTCTATCAAAATATACTGGTTCTCTAAAGTGTGGGTTAGAAGGAGGCTATTGAATTCTGAGGGGGAGTTCAAGCTAAAAGGGTGGGTCAATGGGATTGAGAACTCTTCTAGAGGCTAACCTAGTGAGAACCATCAATTATAGGAGCATGTTTATAACAAAACAATGGTATCTAACTAGATTTATCTTGGTGGAGTCACCAAAAACTAAGAAACACACCAATTTGTAGTTGATTTATCAAGACTAACATTTATCTTGACAAATTGTCTTGAAAATAACATCCCACCAGGTATGTTAGAACTATTGTCACCAAATTTTTCATGCTAGAATAAGGTGTTAAAACCTCTTCCAAATTTTGGAAACATGGGAACATTTCTAGGTATGTAAGTGTACCTATTATGGAAATGAGCCTCTATATTTAAAGGGCTAGCTCCCTGAATATATCTTTGCAAAGTTTATTACCTAAACTAGTATTTAATTATAGAGGAAAGAGTTAGAAACAACATGAATTAAACCTAGTCTATAGAGGTGATGCACCAAGATTGTTTCCACATGACCATCATATTCTAAGCACTATGTAACAATGCATACAAACTAGTCTCAAAGTCCTGAAAGGTCCTAACATGAGTATTTCAATATAGAGGTGAGATATGTGAAACAACACATGGAAAATGAACCAAAAGGTAGGTTACACATTCTAAGGACAATTATACACTTGAAAATTTTTGACACATTTGACTGCACTCTATATGACCTATTAGACTAAGAAATCCTACTCAGATATGAAAGGATAAAAGAAATAAGGATATAAGATTATCACTTTTTATTACTATAGATAACTTGCACACTTAGATAATTGTTAGAGAACTCAAAAATAAACTTTGCATTAATATTGAAAGGCAAAATGTGAAATCAATCCAATAGAGATTCACCATATATGGATGTGGTATCTCTCTTACAAAGCCAAAATGATAGGTACTTATAGAACTTCTGAGAGAGAAGAAAAGAAAGAAGTTTAAGGGTCATTAGAACACATGTTCAAGTATGATAACTAGTTACATTGTAGGTGAAACTAAGTGTGAAACAAATTATAAATACCTTTCAAGACGAATTTCCACATAAACCATGACAAATTCCTTCCAAAATGGTGTAATGACTCTTCCACCAACCTTTTTGAAATTATTTCCATCATGGACCATCATTTGAGCATTTGAAACTAAACCAGGAAATTCGACACATAAGCACTATTTGAGAGGGTTGAAACATGATATGATAGTTATAATGTGATCTCCTAACTACTAGCTATCTTGTAGACCCCTGTGTTCACCATCTGTAATCATTTATTGATTTCTTAGACTTTGTTCTTTACATTTGGTAGTCACTGTTCATCTCAAACCTTGACTAGGCTTTCATGGTGGCATATGAGTTTGAAGAGCTTACTTTGCTATAGGACCCTTGATCTTACATATTTTCTCATGTGGCATTCCCTTTCCATGCTATTCATTCCTTTCTAAACTATGTCTCTTTGGTTTGACATTTGTCCATTGAAGTTGACTTAAACTAATCACATTTGTTCTTATTGATTTCATAGATCCTCACTATCAGATCTTGACTTTTTGACCTCCTTTGTGTTATTGTATTTCCATATCCTAGCTCTCGCATGCCATTAGATATCTAGAGATGCACGTTATTTACCTTGATTTGGTCATTAAAATTTGACACTTTGACCTAATCTCATTGTTTCTTATGTCTTTGGATCACGTTAACTTCGTTGATCTTCCTAAACTTGTTTGATCTTTAACTCATCACTATGTTGATAAACCTTGAAAACTTTATAGCATTTGATTCCATTCTCTCCATTGGATCTCCTTTGCATGATTTATCATGAGCTATTATATCTTCTGACAAGATCAATCATTAATTCTAACTAGTTTACACTCATTAGGTCTCTATCTAACAATCTTCATGAATGTGACACTTGCCACTTGCATGCTTACTCGGATCTCCTTTTGATAATTTGACTTCATCTCACTCCATTGGATATTTTCTATATGATGATTCATGGGCCATTGATCTTGATCAACTTTAGACTCTTTAAGGGCCTTTTAAATATAAATGGCTACTTTATGAAGCTTGAATTTGATGCTTGTGAGAATATTATACTCTACAGGTCCAACTTTGAATCTTCATAACTTGAGCTAGAAAGATTGTGTGGGCATGAAATTCATAGAGCATGTTCATGGGATGAAGAGATATAATTTCATGTGATCTATTGTCTCGTGAGTTCTTCATGAGTGAAGATAAAAATTACATAATTAAGCTAGTATGTTCATTTTTGGATGACTTCCTGGTGATGATCTGCTTCCATTGAGCTCATGTAAGGAACTATATGCTTGATATTTGAAGCTTAAATAAACTCTTGAGGCCTGTGCAAACTTGTTCATTGATCCTTTAATGATTTGGACACCATGAAGACCTGCCACTTCCGTACATGACCATAAAATTACCTCTAAGATATGAAATAGCATAAATACTAAACTAGGTAATAACCAAAACTAGAATGGCATATGAAATGACATCAGATGGATTATAACACACCCTATGACATTATATCAAACCCCCATATAAGTTTTTGACTATAGGGGGGTTGAACCATTTTAACTATGGTAAAAGTGTTTAACTCTCCCTAAGTGCATGCCTTAAAAGGTGCATAAAGAAAGGGGTAGGTAGGATGTTTATGCTTGGTGAGAGATATTGTTGCCTATTTATTAGTCCTATATCCATTTTAGCTTACTCAAATTTGATTCCCTAAGTTATCTCCTTACATATTTCATCCTTTAATTATATTATGACCTATAATTTTCAAATATATAAGTTCATTTGATGTATTTTTATCCATCATATGTCCCTTCCTAACTACATTGATTAGATCAATTCATTTTTGAACATTTTAACATAATATTCACAATGAGATCAGCGTAGACAAACTAGTTTAAGTAGTTGACATGTTTAGGACTAAATTGAGTTAGTTAATATTCTTAGCTTAATCCTCGAGAGGAATTAGGACCATTCACCATTATAAATACAATTTACCATTTCATTATATTAGGGAGCAACATTCATTTTCACATTTTTATTGCTCAATTTCTACCTAAGTCTACATATGAATGATTTATTACTTAGATCTTATCATGAAATAAAGCTTATCTTATGGAGTCTTATATGCAATAGGAGTATTTTTAGCCTAGAGTTTGATTCATCCTTTGAGATCCATACAAACACAACAATCTCTTGTAAATCACAATTGTCCAAAGGGGAGATTGAGTTTCGACATGTCTTGTTCAAGGTAAGTATATTCTAACCCTAGATATTTCATTTGATAAATAGAAGTTGAATAATTAATTCATTAATGAATCTATATCTCCTTATTTAAACTTTATCTATAATTATACTTAGTGTGGCTATGGGATTTTTTGAACTTTCCATTTATCCACCTTAGGTAGCCTAAGTCCCCATTTGCCTACCATGTCTCGTTTCCCATTTTAATATTTATTTAACCCTTCCCCTTTACTTACATTTCTTGATTACAATATTAGATTACTTCTTAAATAGAGACTTAGTGATACTTCATTGTGTTGATTTCCTAGAGGCTTTTGAACCCTTTCTCTTGATATTGTGTTGTAGATGCTCATATTTCTAAGTTTGTAGATCTATTTGTCATATGTTGATTCATTAAGTATCAATGGGATCTCTTTGATTTACCTTATCTGAATCTAGATATTTATATAAGATAGTTTCAAGTCATACTAACTCATTGCATACACTCAGTGTGTCCACTTCTATCATGATATATAATCTTATAGTAAACCTTGATGCCAAGCTTGTAAAATAAAATATTAGAAATATGAAGCTAAAGGTGTATTTTTTAGTTAAAGAATAAATCCAAAAAACTATTGGTGTTGGTTTTATTATACATATTGATTACTCTAAATGTAAATCCAACATTATTCTAATTGGTAAATCAATTGTGGCATTAGGATATGTATAAATTTTTGAGATATAAATAAGGCATTATTGTTCCCTAACACACACACACACAATCCATTTTTTAAAATCAATTAGGGACCCACTATAGTTTGAATATATTTATTTAAGGTCCTATAAGCCTTATGCATCCATGATATTGATATTAACATGAAAAAAGCTATTTTTTTCATCAATATATACATTTACATGGGCTCAAATTATGAAAATCAAAAATTGGACATTGATTTTGATTTATTTTAAAACTTTATGATTTTATGGACTAAAAGAACTAATGTGTCTCAACCTAGTGTTTCTATGATTCATTGTATGTTCACATGACTATTGACAAGAACTTCCAAAGTATTTTCATCCAAGCCATACCTTTATTATTCAAGATCAGGATATGTGGTAGTATTATGTTACCTAGAGCCTTTCAACCTTCACAAAATATTATAAATGTTCTAAAGTTTTTGAGATTTTAGACCTTGACAAATGTCATTACTATGTTACTTGTAACTTACCATATCTAAACAATTTTTTTGTACTTTACCAACATTTGGGTCAACATAGGACATCCATGTGGTAGAACCTCATTTAGCTGGGACAAAGTTTTCTTCAAAGAAAATTTTAAGTCTTAAAAGTTTCTAAGACTTGATAACATGCCACATGATGTAATTTCATGACTCCATAACCATGAAAGTTTAAAACAAAGTCTAATGTCCCCAAGGCCCTGCAATCTAATGACCCTGAGGTTCCAATAATTGACAGTGTGATAGTTGACATAATTTCATTAACCTAAAGCTTCAAATGATAAATATCAAGCTAATATCTTAATGGTTCCATGGCTCTAAGGTCTCGAATGTCTAAAGTGTTGAGATCATGCTACATGAAAAAATTACATTACTCAGACAAAATATTCTAAGTATTCTAATTTTTTTGAGATTTTAGACATTGACAAATGGCATTATTACGTTACTTGAAACTTACCATAACTAAACAAAAATTTTGTACTTTATCAAAATTTAGGTCACCATAGGACATCCACGTGCTAGAACCACATTTAGCTCAAACAAAGTTTGCTTAAAATAAAATTCTAGGTCTTCAAAGTTTCTGAGACCTAATAACATGCCATGTGATGTAATTTCATGAACCCATAACCACAAAAGGTTAAACAAAGTATAATGGCCCCAAGGACCTACAGTTTAATGGCCCTAAGGTTCCAAGCTTTGAAGGTTTGATAGTTGGTAGTATTTCATTAACCTAGAGCTTCAAATAAGAAATATTAAGCTAATAGCCTAATGGTTCCATGGCTCTGAGGTCTTGATTCTATACAGTGTTGAGATCATGCTACATGGAAAAATTACATTACCTAGAGCCTTCGTAGGGGCATACATAGTTAAAAATTTCAAACATCTATAAATCTGATCCTTTGAGTTCTTGTAGTCCTGAGACCGCTCCACATGGCTTAATTTCATTAACTCACAACCATGGAACATATAAAGCAAGATCATAAGTATAAAGACCCAAGTAAGTAAGAAGTATACAAGTGTCATGATCTAGGATATTTATGGCCAAAATATAAATACTTGAGTTTGACAATGAACCAAAAGTTGGTGAGTGATAAATTGATAATTGTCTCAGAGAAGTGACTAGACACGCATAAATTAATGAAAATTTTCTATATGACAAACACAAACCCACCAAATATGACTATAACATTTAAATTTAAAATGTGAATAAAATCAAAAGTCATTATTCACATTTATGTCACATGAATTATGCATTCAAGGCATAGACTGTGGATAATATATGTAAAATCTAAGTAAAGGAAGGTTACTTCACCATTAATCTTCAAGTGAACATTATAATTTTGAGTTCTCCAATGACCAAAATCCCTAGTTTTCTCAATAAATTTAAAAGAGTTTAAATAATTTGTGAATGAATAACACTACCCTAAATCATTGAATTGACTTATCTAAAACTAACACACGTCAAAGCTCTTTTTACCTATTTTATTGCTAGAAATACTGAGTATACTAACATAATATTCAACAAGAGTTCCCTAGATTGTAAGTTCTCAAACTATTCAACCCTCTGGAATGAAGTGGATTTTATAGTACTATGCTTTTCATGGGATTGACTATCCTAAGATGAGAACTAGTACGTTGATGACCTACTACCAGACAAGACCATGGGACTTCATCAAGTGACAATGAAACCAAAGGTATTGCCATTTATCAATTTGCTCCATGATTTATTCTTTAATAGTACTTATTTTGGGGAATGTTTACACCTTAGGAAATGGAAGAATGTAATTGCATATATTTCTAGAAGGGAATTTTATATATACCTCAAACTCCCAACACCTGAGGTTGCCTATAACCAAGTATTGGCCAATGTATGGCTTGAGCACAACACTATAGAAGGGAAATTGAAATAGTGATTGGTGAAAGGCCAAAGACTAAACCCCAAGGGAGAAATTTCCTCCGATAGTATCATCAAGTTTAAGCCTGTTATAAGAATAGCCATGGTCCTTCTAAATATATTATATGGTTTTGATAACATTACCTATGTACATGTGGAATGGGTCTCATTATTGGACATTCTCCTCATTTGTGATAAAATTATGACCCTAAGAGAGATTATTAGTGTTAGACTAAAGGCCCAATGTACAAACATGAACATAAACCAGCTACCTTAGGATAGTCCACAGGGCCTATGGTGAACTATGGCAGCCATCTGTAGAGTATGTAGATAATAGAATATGTGAATATTATTCTTTTATGTTTATCTATAGGTACAAGAATGAGATTACAAGGATTTATGAGGAAATTTATCCTCAAGTTTACCAATCCATCCATGGCACTTAGATTCCTGTAATATCTGAGAATCTAAGAAGAAGCATAGATAAAATGGGGGATTAGTAGTACTACCTAGATTGTACCATAATCCAAATTACAGGAACGAGGTCACCCCCTCTATTTTTAACATGCCACATTATATATAATATTATTGAGTAAGAGGTGGCACACCAAATATAAGATAATATATATGAACAAATTAGACTCAAACATTGGGCTTATTACTATAAGACCCCTCTGAGTATCAGGTAGATCCAATTCATGTTGAGGACACACTTTAACCAAGCAAGGGAAATCAAATACCATTAAAATTTAAAGGTGGCCTAATTTAAGGAGTGGGACCATAAAGGAAAATCCACAAAATATCTTCAATCCCTTAAGGATAAAAAGTGGGTGACCATTAAATTTGCTCACTAAGAGTGTGAGCATGATACTAGATTTTTGAATGCATCAGATGACTCAAAAGTGTGGAGCCATATGGGGGATAATAAAGTATCCATGATAGTTGTCTATAAAATTTAGTATGAATCAAACATTACAAAATAAGAGGTAAATAAAATGGTGAGGTAGGCAAAACAATCATAGAATCATCAGTGGCATTCAACACAACAAGACCCAACTAGACTAGACTAACCTCCCTCTCCTAAAGGTGAATAAATTAACTTATTAGAGGGAGATTCTAGTGTTCAAAGGGAGGATAACCTCCAAATTAGTAATAAATTATTATATTTCTCCCTAGTCCTCATCTAGCCTTCACACATCTAGTTGTTACCACCATTTTGGGCATAACTACTATAGTGAATACTGCACCCCTCAAGGCAGGAAAACAAAGCACATTATTTTTTATACCTCTTCCTCCATTTATAACACCTACACAAGTTATTCTTCAAAATTTTTCACAAGATTAATATTCATCTCTCCCATCCATTCCTCCATCCCCTCAAACACCTCAACAAGGTCCATCTCCATGCATTCTTTACTCCACCACTATTGTTTCACTATCAATTACTTCACCACCACCTATAGTGGTCATCCCTACTATTATAATTATTTCATTTCTTTCATCATATCCCTTACCTACCATTCCCCCATAATCACCTACCAAATTAAATCTAGAGTCCTCCTTGCCTCCTTCAAAGTCAAACAACTAGAGGAAAGACCATCATCAAGTCTTGCACCTCCTAGATGATCCCTTGAAGAGGAAGTAGAGGAAGAGGAGAAAGTACATGTAATATCATTAGTGGACTATCATAATGATGAGGAGGAATAAATGAATAAGTAATTATGGGGCCATAACCAAGGTCAAGTGAGGAGGGATCCCAAGATGAAGTAGAGGATGAGGTAGAATTAGAAAAGGCCAAAGCATTGAGCCTATGAAGTTTTTAAAAATAATAAACTCCAACTGGAATATTAGACCACCAAATCCTCATTGAAGAGGAAAGGCAAAACATTAGTAAGGTGGTCTCTTATTTTTGTTCTTTTGTTACTTCTATAGATACTCAAGCTAAAAAACATTCTCCGGCTATTTCAGGGCCACCATTATCTAGTTCAATTGATTCTTCTATTATTTCAACATCCACATAAATAAAGAATCCAAATAAAAGAGTCTACCTTGATAATTTGGTTTCAATTTCCATTTTTGATCCTAAAGGGGCACTAGTACCCCTAACATATTTAGCTTAATTATATTTACCCTTGCCATGATCTAAACTACTACTGTTAGCCATAATGATAGTTGTAAAAACTCTAGGTTTGACTAAATATGTGATTGAAGTCACCCCACAAAGGAAATATTCACCATGGTATATAATTACTTATCCACCCCTCCAATTCCCTATTCAAATAAGTGCTTCATTATAACCTTCCATAATAACTTCCCCTCCAATGATCACTCTAGCTTCTACCTTTGAAGACCCAAGTTAATAGAAAGAAGAAGGGGAACATATTGTTCCCTAATGGGTTAAAGAGTTGCAAGGCCAAAGAGATGAGAGATATAATCTACTCATCATTGAACTACCTATAGTCTCCACTCATTTTAATAGGTAGAGTGGAACCATTCACAAGGTGAAGAAGAAGAAGGTGATGAACAAAAACACAAGGGAGAAGAAAGAGTTTCAACAAAGGGAAAACCTATTTTGCTTGGCTAAAAACACTAAAAAAATTCCAACTAATCCAATAAATTATTCATAATATTTCTATTTTTTTATGGATTTAACTGGATAAGCCATGAAGGAAATGTATAAGAGGAAATAGGAGGTAAAAAATATGTTATTATAGAGACAAATTATTCATGCCCCTTAAGAAATTTTAGATAATGTGCAGAGTACAACCACGAGGATATATTAAAATTTGAATAATATTTGAGTCTATAGAGGAGAAAACCAATCTAAGAGACCAAAGGTGTTAAATCTTTGGCCCAAACTAAAAGAATTTGAGAATTTTTGGTTTAGTATTCAAGAAGTAATGCATTTAATCACTTGAACTTGATGTTCAACCACGATGTTTCATGGACCCTTAGTTATGTAATTAAAAAAAGGGATGGTGCCCTTACCTATCATACACAAATGAAGGCTTTGATACAGTATTTTCCAACCATGAGAATAATTCCTTAGAATTTTTTAAATATATGAGGGTAACTGATGTGATTACCTCTACTGTAGAACTAGTCAATAGGCCCAATTTTTATACACTCCTTAAATAAGTTGTAGATATCTTCAAGGAGGAAGATGAGGGAAATATATACAAAACTAATGATGATATCATGCATCTGATCAATTTTAATAAGGATATAGTGACAAAAGCTAAAGCCCTTAGAGAATATTTTAAGATCTCATAGGCAGAACATATAAGGTTGATGGTTGAAGCCATCAAAATATTCAAGCCTGCCCTAATCAATTTTGATATTAATAATAACTTTGAAATAACACATGCAATATTTGAAAAACTCAAATCCAAAAAAGAAATGTCAGGGTTAGTTCCAACCATAAAGGCAACTAAAAGTGCTACCACATTGACATAGGGTCCCTAATTTTATGGATATGTGGTTATACATACTCTAATAGGGCTAGTTTTGGTTCCCTAAATGACTACAACATCTATTTATATTTCTACAGCTATCAATCAACAATTGTACTCTAATAGTAGTTCCACATCAACACCACTCTAAACATGAATATGAATTTAAATGTTTCAATTAAATTGAAACTGATGATTCTTACTTTATTTGGCATATATATATATATATATATATATATATATATATATAAGGTAAGGAATTATAGTTCTATTAATGGATATATATATATATATATATAAGGTAAGGAATTATAGTTCTATTAATGGATATGTAAATTTATACTTCACTTGGAGGATGAGGCATTCCCTCCACAAGCCTATATATATATATATATATATATATATATATATATATATATATATATATATATATATATTTGTATCCTCCCTATCCCAAAAGGAGGATAATTTTGGCTATTAATATTAATAGAAAATTTTGAGAATTATTCTATAGTTGATCTTGATGTGAATTTTTGATTCTTCTCTAAACTTATGAATCTTGTAAGAAATTATGTAATTATATCATCTTATTATTTTGGGTAATGCATGAGTATTCTTTTAATATAGTTATTCATACTATGTCATTGTTAATTTTAATGTTTGTGTAATAATCATAATCTCCCTTTATAGATGTGCAATTGTAATCTCACATAAAAAATAACCTTTGATTATATATGATAAAGTTTATTGTATTCCTATTTTTTTGGAATATTAACTGTGTTTGATTTTTGGTGTGCTTATAGTAGCTTGCAACATACATTGGTTCATGATTGATTATCCAACCCACAGTTCAAGAGTTGGATTAGAAACGTTTCATCTTGCTTCATCTACATACTTTATTTTATGCCCTACATTTCTCTCTTTTTTGAGTTTCTTTTGTTAGACCCACCTTAGGTTAGATCCACCATCTATCCACCCATCTCAATTAGATCTAGATTCACATCTATAACTAAACCTTCCATGGTAAACAACTACTCTGCTCATTGTTATTCCACTAATAGGTTGTTTACAAAACCTAATACCCTAAAACTTGTGTCTTGGAGTGAATCTCTCTTTATTGATCCTAAAATATTAGAGGATACCTCATAAGGTTATCTAGTGTGCATAAAAACCACATCAATAAGAATTTATCTAGTGTTATAATGAGGTCTTGAACCTCAACCTCAATTTCTTTGAAAAAAGAATCACTTGATTTGCACCAGATATACTCAGGAGATTAACATAGTCCACCTTAGAAACTAACTTGATATACCCACCTTTGTAAATCCATAGGAAAGTTATGTTAGATAAAAGTGTCTTAAAAAGGCCATAGGCTCAATCATACTCTCCAAATAGATGACCTCATATTTATTTATGCTCAATGGCCCAAAATTAGATAATTAGTTTGGCTATCAATGTTGTTAAATGTGTGCATAATTTACCCATAAAACCTATGAAGTATATTTCTTTATTTTCTCCCTTGAAAAGTAGGATTATTGAAGATCACAACATATTTCAAGACTCCTCTAAGGATATTGAATGTAGTTCATGAGGATGTGACATGCAAACTCTTTTCATTTAAATTTTAAGATGATGCTTATGACTAGTTTCTTAATGTCTTAGAACATTTTATTACATTTTGGGATGAATGTCAAAATAATTTTTTGGCATAGTTTGGACAAGTCACCAATGAAAGTGTTTTATAACAACACTTTAAAAGCATGAAAAAAGAATTGAATGAACTAATTCAAGCCTTTAATGCTATATTCTAAAACATGTACAACATTATTGAAGCTTCTTATAAACCTCTTGAGGTATTGACCCTCAAAATGTAAAAGAACACCCTAGACCCCATGATTGTTTACAATTTACATATCGTGCTTAATGTTAATGCATTACCTTTGGCTGATGCTAAATCTATCAACATTGATAAATAATTGAACCCTTAGTCATAAAACTTTGCTTTCTTTAATCTTGGTACTATTTTTCTAGCCTTTATCTTAATTCCAAATGAAAATTAAAATATTGTGGTCCAAAACAAGAACTAGGTGTACACCCAATTGTCTTTAACCTATACTCCACCTAACTAGCACCTTAGCTTCTTGAACACTTTTATGGCTGCATATAACTATCAAAACTAGATTCAATCCTTGATATTAGTTAATATTACTACTACATAGGGTACTAGTTTTGAATCCATAAAAATGGAATTATAATCCATCAAATAGATGGTGTATAAATTAATAAATGAATTTCTAAACATGTAGAAGTGAATGGGGAACACTAGTGGACATAATACAAACCATAACTTTGGATTCTAGATGGGCCTTGAAAAAATGTAGAGAAGTAGTCACCTAATAGGATGCCAGAGATAAACATTAGGGAAGTAACACTTCCTAATTGGTGTCGATTCCATAACACAACACAACATGGTGAGATAGATTGCATATAATTTTGTAGTAACTTCGATATCTTTTAGAAATAAATGGATAGACATGAAGGTTTTTAAAATCTAATAGAATAAACTTCATCTACTACTTCAGGACATCCTAATAAATCAATGGTCTTTGAGACTTATAACATATGACTCCCATTGGAGGATGAGAATGAACCAAAGGACAATACATATGAGATCCATTCTTTCCAAAAGCTATAGAGGAAAAATTATAATTTGAGGAATAAGTAGACTTATACTACTTCAACACCACCAAATAATAATGCTACTGCTCCTCCATATCCTAAGGCTAATAATAATCCACATGTTAGAAGCACAATAACTAAGGGGAGGGTGAATCAATCTTTAAAACTTTTTCATTCAATTCCACTCAATCATACATGAAGCATTCTAACAAGCATGTACATCTTAGCAAGCATAAGATCATGAAACACATGAACATAACATATATGTGGGAAACTTTTAAAGGGAATAAAACCCACTAATGAAGAAAATGGAATATATTCCTATTAGACAAACATCAATATTTAGTGAAGCACCAACTCCATATGGAACACTAACCACAACTAGCATAACACCAACTCAGCTAGGCTTTATCAATAACACATTTGAAAAGAGGCACCAACCTCATAGATGGATTAGAACCAATACCTGATACACTTTATCACCTTCATAAACCCATATTTCTTATACAATATATCGTGATCTTCATCCTCAGCTCTTTGCTCACTTTTATCTCTCTCAATCTGGCTTTTATCCCTCTTCACTCAACTAGCCTTCTTCATAGCTTGATCAAGTCTTCTAACATTAATTCTCATATGCATAACCTATATTATATATTCATGAAACTTATTTTATGGTCTTCATGATGTCCTTATGTTCTCCAATTATCTATATCATTCAATTGTTCTCAACACTTCCTTAACACCCAAATAGGCCTAAATTGCCTTGCTTTTATACAAGTCACTTGATCATATCCTTCTAAGTGGGACACACATTCTTATCTCTTAGTTTAGCCATGAAATATGTCTTATAATATTAAAATAACAATCCTTGATCATGAATCGATCAATACATTAGGTTGTTCATAGCTAAATTAACCCTTACTCTTCTTTTAGTCTTTAAGGAAACCTAATATGCCTTCTTAGCAACACATTATCCTCTAATATTTATTGAAGCATATCCAAACACCTCACATAGTATGAAAACATCATATTCCACTCTAATATACCTTATCCAACTTCATTTTAGGTCCATAACACCTTTTATGTCCAACCACCATTTGTACCTTTTCTTAAATCATTGATTATAAAAGGCTTGTGTATATACATAAACTTTATCTTGAACAACTAGAGCATATACTCACTTTTGAAAAAAAACCATGGAAATAATTCACATATTCAGAAACATCATGACCTCATGTTCATTTCAAACTTCATTAGATGCTTCAACTCAAGGTATATAGGCTCAAACTCTTCTCTACAAGATGTTCACTTAGAACTACCAACTGACTTCAAAATGCAATCAAGGAAACATGAACATCTGACATCTGATTGAAAAAATTCAATGGATTTTAATGAATGAAAAATATTTTATATAATCCTCAAAGTAAACTCTATTAATCATATCATGAGCTCTAATGGAAATTATTGGTCTTGTAGATCAATATGTTGATCTTCTCTCTCATAGACTCTACTTAGTTAGACAAGTCATTTTTTCTTAAATGTTCCAACCTATTACATATACTTCCAAGATTTTACAAAGAATTAATATATTATTCAATTCCCAAATAACATCATCATGTACTTCAATCCATCACTCTTACATGAAATCTTATCAGGAATAATCTTCTCACTTCTGCCTAATTTTCTTACTGTTTGCACCACTAGGTTTGTTAGCAACTGACCAACTTGGTTAACCAAATTTGCACATATGAGATCTAAAACTTGTATATAAACCTTCATGGATAATAAATAAAATACTCACACTTTTATATTCATCCACTTAGCAACTTTGACTCGATTAAATTTGTACAATAGATCTCTAAAAAACAAGCACTTGCCTGTAAGGTCTACTCACTCACTTGTTAAAACAATCACACCTAGAGGTTCTTGAGATATTTGAATTCAAACTCAAATTACCTATCTAACCATATAAAACCATTCTAAGTTATTTAGAACAAAATTGTCAACATCAGGTCATTGTTAGGGTTCTTTGAGGGTTTAGACCAACTTCCAATCTTAACGATCATTCATAAAACTTAGCTCATATTTACAAAAACCAATGCTTATAAATTTGATCTATAACCCTTCCTAATCTATCATTAATAGATTAAGTTATCATGTAGATGCTACATGTACGAGTAAATACTTGAAAAACCTTCTCGAGTAGACAACTCTTCATTTTGTATACTAGAGAAACCTTGAAACAATTTTTTAATACTTTTCTTGCAAACCATAACTTAAAACTTCATACACATACTTAAAACATATTGAATCACCTCTATAAATTTTCAAATACTCACCCATGTCATGGAAATTGATCCTGATACCTCATCTGGCCACCATCTCTCTTTTTGATTTCTAGGCCTTAACTTGCAAGTCTCATTAAGTCTTAAAACTAACCTTCTAACCAGTATCCAAAATCTCAACACTTCATATATATTCCATGAAACATCCTATCATGCTTAACTATAGTCAATCATTATTCATATGTCTTTCTAACAACTCATGGTGCCTAATTAGGCCAAGCAGGATCTAGAACTAGTCTAGTTGCAGACTTGGACTGAAATACTTACCCCTTTAGATTTCACATTGAAACTTTCCTAAGTGATTTAATTCCTCTTGTGTATGCTTAAGAAAATTTATATGCTCACTCCCATTTATAGCTTCAATATATCATATTTATAGCTCACTCAAAACATCTTCAGAACTGCTTGTAAATCTTCAGAGATTGATGGAAGATATTCAAAGCATCTTTAGAGGCGCATACATAGATCTTCAGAGCTGATCTAATCATTTACAAGGCCCTTAAGATCTTATGGACAAACTCAAACAACCTCTCTCATACTCAAACACTATTAAGAATTCTTTAGAGCATTCAAATATTTATATCTCATTCAGAGCATCTTCAAAACTGCTTACACAAATCTTCAAAGCATGCAACTTCTTTGAAACTTACTCATTTCATATTGATACCTACACATACCATCTCAAAAGGTCTATACAAAGCATTAAAATATGCTTGAAACTTGACATACTAACTTTTACTTATGTTTATCTTAATGATATCGCTCAAACTAATATAAGAACATTCTTCAAACAACACTCTCATATTATTGCTTTCATACAACAACAATATTCACTATGATGGCTTAAGATATCATCATACACATACTTAAAATATTATTGGATCATTCATATTCACAAGAACCTTTGACATCAATAACAACACTTAGTTAAACAACTCAACAATCAAAGATAATGCTCAACAATCTCCTTAATCAATGACAATGTCCAACAATATCCCCCTTTATAATTGATAGAAAACACACTCAGAAAACTATGTGAACCACTCTTAATGGCAAACATATCTTAGACCTAGTTCTTTCCTTTTCTCACTCTTTTTGATCTTTCTTCCCCTTTGACATTAATGACAAAGTCCTTTCACAACTATCATCTCTTTCAGAATAAACTTAGATTACAAGACACAAATTAGGCTCAATCAATACCTTGAATATCTCCCCCTCAAATCAAACATCAACCATGCTTATATTAGTAGTAGACATCAAGGATCACCTATAACTATTGAAATCATACTCTCTCCCTTTGAGTTGATACTATCTCTCAAAGACACTAGATGACACATAGTCTTCAAAAACTATGACAACCACTTATGACAATCATTCTCAAAAAAATTTCAATCAGATCACTCTCCTAACTGATCCATCAAAGCATGTTAGACATAATATTTCCTTAACTCTATGCATATCAAAAGCAATCACTTTGTTTGACAAATAACTTAGAGTTAACAAGCTCCCTCTTAAACCAAGCATATATTCTTTCAAAGAAATAGAAACTTAGATCACTTACCTTCCTTTATATGACTAAAGAAGATCAAAGTCTTGACTATGCACAAGGCTATTTCATTCTTTATACCAACTCCAAAATTAAGGACTCCCCTTTTGTCTTCATAGATCAGGTTCAACTACTCATACAAATAGATATGAAAAGCTTGCCTCTTATAAACCAATTGTCTATACTTTTGAATTTAGATTCCTGATAATAGCCTTAGATTTATCAAAATGCTACCTACTATACTTCAAACCTCTGAGCTACCAACATAGGAATGGATAATATCCATCTTCAATTCCTTGCTTGAAACATAAACAACTTGGAAATTCTCAAAAACAAACCTTGATCTAGAGGTCATTTTTGTATTATTTCAAATGGTATTGAAACCACCGGTATAGTGAAGGGCTCATTGATATATTTTTGATGGTATATAAAACTCAAGAAATAGAGCTTGTATTCTCCTAGTGTAGTTGGTCAAAGTTTGGGTCAAAAAGTGGTCAAATCTAGTCAAATTGGAAAAATTGAGAGTATTGGAACAAGTTGCATGGGATATAATTCATCATAATATTTATCATGCATTTTGAATAGACCAATTCCAAGTTTGTATGTGAAAGTTATGACCAGTCAAAGTTGTGGTCAAAATCGGTAAAATAATGACGTGGATTTGACAAGTGGACTAATAATGAAGTGACAAGTGATAATCAATTTAAGTAAAAAAAATTTGGTTTGTTTTATTTTTCATCTTTGACAATGTATGGAGTTGATATTTTGATCTTTGTTCATGAACTAAGGTTTTGAGACATTACCAACAATGCCAATCAACTCAACATTCCAACATCACCACAAAATCACCAAACATAGTCACAATCCAAACTATCGAGCTCAATATGGACTACTCGATCTAATTCAATCCTATTGAGTCACATCTCAATGCCAATATTAGCCATGTATACCCAAGTATGTATCATTCCACTTTGCTAACATGGAAACTACTAACCATATCTAGCCTTTGCCAGCAAAAGGCATCGTTGGCGATGGAAACCATGCAGGTTGAAGTATATATGCATCAATACACATCCTTACTTGCTAAATATAGGGCTAAAAAGATAATCAATTAAGATTTGAACCCTAACCACTTGGGTAAAATGATAAGGTTTTAACTAACTTGGCTATGGGTGTTAAGATGTATAAATCAACGAACTTCTATTTGAAGTTAAGTTTTTGTAGACTGTGTAGTCGGTAGAATAGTACCAGTTTATGGAAATCCTAATTTTTGAAGTACTTGGAGAATTTTTCAATCTTTAAGTAAATAGATGAAGTGTTCTATACTCTGAGATGAATCCATACATATGTTGAGTGTCCTATTTTGACTTTTTTTATGCCATTTTGTAAGGCATTTTTGGAGACTTTTTGGTGAAAAACCATAGGTTTGTGAGATTTCTTTTGTGACAAGGTGGAAAGTTTGACCATGATTACTGGGACTTTTTGAAGGTCTATTATTGAGTTTTTATAGTCTTAGAAATCCATTTGAAAATTGTAAGCTTTGACATGTACTTGTAATTCATGGAAATGGATCAGTTTGTGTTCTAAGAGAACCTAGAGACGTAACCTAAATAATGTGTGAACTCTGTTATCAATTAGTTGTTATATGAGTTATTATTTTGAATTCTAATTTTTTTTAGTTTTTATTTCATTTAATTTGATCAATATGGAATGCATAATTACTTAAATTCTACAATTTAATAGAAAATTGGATGTTTTGAGTTTAGAAATAGGTCAAATGGTTAATGAATGAATTTTGCAGGTTTATATCATTTAGTTATCAAAACCATTTTTGATCAACCTTGAAAAAACTATTTAAAGGTCAAACGTGTTGTAATTTATTTGATTTTTTGGGGAAAAATAAATGTTTGACCAAAGTATCCATTATAAATTTTTTTCACACATAAAATAATGTGGAGTTTATGGATCAGATTTGGTATCAAAGCAGTTAGTGTGCTAGGTTAGCTTTTAATTGTGTGGATTTGATATTAGTTGTTTTTAGTTTGGTTTATAGTAGTATTGAAAAATTTCTGGCCTTTTTGATATTCCATTTGCAGTGTGCAATTTGTGGGATTAGGTTATTTGTAGGAAATAGGAAACCATGGGCAAGTTGTCAAACAAAGCTAAGCTTGATGAGCTTGAAGAAATTAACTAGAAAATCTAAGAAAATAATGATTTATTGATAGGTTTATTGTACTCCTTGGATGAGGAGATTGATTTTTTTAAATCCAAGTTTCAAACCAAGGATGAGCTCTTGGTACAGATACAAAGTGAATAAAGACACAGTATTTACCAATTTCTTTCCAGTAGAGATTCATGCACTATGACTGATGAGTGCAATGTAAGTTGTTAATCTGGTAATTCCTTTCATTTACTTTCATATGTTTTAGATGTTTTATTTGGTAATTTTGAGTAGCATACAAAAGTCATAGGTCTAAATTGTTACTGAAAATGGATTTTGATATAAGGGGCATTGGTAAAAATGGCCAAGGTATTGCTAACCCAATACACATAGAGCATAGATCTCATCATGTAGGATTGGGTTATGCTAGTGAGAAAGTGGATGTTGGAGAGATTTCCTCCATTGTTGAAAGAGGACAAGCTTTTGACAACCAAGATTTGAGGCCACTAGTAGTGCAGAATAGTGAACTGTATAAGAAATTAGGTAAAAGAGGTATTAAGATTCCACCTCCTCATTCTTACTCTAGAAATAACACCAATAAGAAATTTAATCTTAGAACTTATGATGCACTCTTTCCATTTAAGTAATTTGGCTTTAATATCTAAAAGAGGTCGCATTCTTTTCCTTGCATGTTTTACAAATTAAGCAATCATTCTATCACATATTATTAGAAAAGGCAATTATTACTAAATAAGTGTGTAGGTCATAAAGACCAATATCATCTTGTTAAAATTATAAATGGAAAATGGTTGACCTCACCTAAAAAGAGGGATGTCTACACTCATTGTCACGTGATTGGACATTGGGTTGAAAAGTGTTGAAAACTTCAACCATCCCATCATCCTGGTAATGGTAAGAAAAAGATGTTTTATAAACATCTTGATAAGGTAATTAATGAAGTTAAATCAACTTATGTAGATTTTAGTAAATCCACTAAAGAAATCAAACTAGCCAAATAGAAAAATCTGATTAAGAGGTTCGTAAATAGTTTTTAAATTTCATGATGTTATGATTGGTGGGGTTAATGTTTCAAAGCATTGTTGGAAATTCCTATTGAATGTTAATAAAATAAATTTACCTCACTTTGATATATGAATTTTTAGATTTACTATGAGAACACTTTGAGACATGTTAGTCATTATAATTATTTAATTCTCACACTTATGTTTAGAAAAGCTCTATTCTTGAAATCTCTTGATTTAGCTTTATGAGTTCCTTGTTGCATTGAAGAGGAATTTTAACTCATTGATCAGCTTGGATATTGATAGAAGTATAAAGGTTTTTGGGTAGGACTTATTTTTCCTAAAATATTTGTTTCAAAATAACTATTATTTTGGGATGCATCTATTTTTGGCATGTGTATATTTAGATGCATTTATAAGACCCTATTGGGCAATGTTTGTAATGTTAAACACTATACACTATTTTTTATTTCTATAATTATTTAGTATTTTAAGACCCATTGGGTAGTGTATTGTGACATGGTCATAATAATTAATGTATTTTTTTCACATTAATAAACTTGTTTTTCAATTGTATTGGTGATTGTTGCAGTGTTTGGCAGTTCACCGCTTGCAGTGTTTGATAGATGTTGTGATCTTTATTGGTAGTTGTAGGATTCAGTGTAAGTCATGCCTTGTTTTTAGGCCTTTTATATTTTGAGTTATGACTTAATATGATTTTTCCATTTTGATCATATGCTATGATCTGGGTTCTATACTTTGATGTGTTACAGAGAAACATGTAGCACTTTAATAAAGACTGGACTTTTGGGTAATAAAAGATATTAATTGGGAGGTTTGATCTAGAGGTCATTTTTGGAATGATCTCAAACGGTCTTGAAACCATTTATATATAAAAGGTATCATTGATATCTTTATGATGGTATGTAAAACTTAGGAAACAAAGTTCATTTGCTCTTGGTGTAGCTGGTCAAAGTTTAAGTCAACAAGCAATCAAAAATGGTCAAGCTAGAAAAATTGAGAGTCTTGGAACATTTTGGAACCATTTCCATGGTGTATAATTCATTGTAATATTTTCTATGCATTTTGAATAGACCAATTCTGAGTTTGTATGTGAAATATATGACCAGTCAAAGTTGTGGTCAAAATTGGTAAAATAATGATGTGGATTTAACAAGTGCACCAATAACGAAGTGACACGTGGTAGTCAGTTTATGTAAAAAAAATGGGTTTGTTTGGTTTTTCATCTTTAAAAACATATGGATTTGATTTTATGAGCTTGGTTCATGAACCGAGGGTTTGAGACATTTCTAATAATGTTAATCGACTCAGCATTCTAATGTTGTTACAAAATTACCAAACATAGTCACAATCTAAATTGCTGAGCTCAATATGGACTGCTCGATCCAACTACATCTTATCGAGTCACATCTCAATTCCAACATTAGCTATGTATACCCAAGTATGGATCATTCCACTTTACTAACACAAAAATTGCCAACCATATTTAGCCTTTGCCAACAAAAGGTATCATTGGAGATGGAAACCATGCAGGTTAAAGTATATATACATCAAAATAAGTCCTTACTTTCTAAATGTGGGACTAAAAAGATAATAATTGATATTTAAACCCTACCCATGTGGGTAAAATTATAATAATTTAACCAACTCGATCATTGGTGTTAAGATGTGTATAAATCGATGAACTTTTATTTGAAGTTAAGTTTTTGTAGACTATGTAGTGAGAAGAATAATACTAGTTTATGGAAATCCTAAGTTTTGAAACACTTAGAGAATTTTTTATTTTTTGGATTGAATGGATGAAATGTTTTGGACTCTGAGATAATTCCATCCATATGCTTAGTGTCCTATTTTGAGTTTGTTTAAGCCATTTTGTAAGGCCTTTTCAAAGACTTTTTGGTGAAAAACCACATGTTTGTGAGATTGTTTTCACAAAAGGAAGGTGGAAAGTTTGACCATGAGTATCAAGACTTTCTGAAGGTCTATTTTTGATTTTTTTTAATATTATAAATCCATTTGACAATTTTAAGCTTTGACATGTACTTGCAATTCATGGAAATGGATCAGTTCATGTTCTAAGTGAACTTGGAGACGTAGCCCAAAGAGTAGGTGAACTCCATTATCAATTGGTTGTTGTGTGAGTTATTATTTTGCATTTTGATTTTTTGTATTTTTTATTTCATTTAATTTGATCAATCTAGAATGCATAATTACTTAAATTTGACAATTTAACAGAGAAATGGATATTTCGAGTTTAGAAATAGGTTGAATGGTTAATGAATGAATTTCGCAATTTTATGTTATTCAATTATCAAAACCATTTTTTATCAACCTTGAAAACACTATTTAAAGGTCAAACTTGTTGAAATTCCTTTTATTTTCTTGGGAAAAATGAATGTTTGACAAAAGTATCCATTGTAAATGTTTTTCACACGCAAAAGAGTGTAGAGTTTATAGATCAAACCTTCTTTGATTGCAACCTCATGTTTTTGCTGATAGAAGAATGTCTCCATGAAGCTTAAATGGAGCCATCCATTTTCATAGGGTACTAAAACAACATAAACTCAAGAGATTCCTAGATATCCATACTCTTACAAGACTAAACATTCTTCAACTTCTATTTGGAATTGATTGGCACTATAGGTTTGATATCATCATCAACCATTTGATCATCAATGTGAGCTGACAAAAGGCATTCCTTACTTGATTTCTCATTTATGCATGCTCTATCTTAACAATTAGTCCACTTGATCTTGTAGACTGATCATGAACTATTTTTAATGATTTTGGTTTCTGTACATTCATTTACCTTCTTTCTTGTACTCTAGGAGCTTCAAACTTCCTATTTTGACTTGATGAAATTCTAACTTTGTTAGAACATAATATTACAATGTGTCCTACATTATGATAATTATAATAGACCACCTTATATATACCATTTGATTGATATGAATTTTGACTCTTTCTATAGTTCCATGAATACTCATTCTTGGAGGGTCTTATATATTCTCTTGCTCTATGACGAAACTAATTGCATGTAAAATAGTAACCAATAAAAGATCTAGCATACCTTGTAGCATTGGGATATTTAATAGGTCTTTTCATGTTGACCTTCTTATCTTCAATAGTCTTATCCTTGACTTGAGATGCCTCCTTTTGGTCTTCTTTGAATATAAGATCTATCTTATCACTTTCATCCTTGTAACTACTCAAGATATCATCTAGAGCCTTAGTGTTCTTTTCAAACTTTACAAAACTTTTCACCTTTCTAGATGCTTGATCCAACTTATCTTTTAGAGATTCTATTTTAGTCTCATACCTAATGCAATATTCCTCTTTAGCCTTTAGGCTTGCTATCACAATATCCATATGGGTTTCTGCTTGCTGGATGACCTCTTCTTACTCCTTAAAAGTGTTGTTCAACCTTTCCTCTAATAAATGAATATGTTTCTCATAGTCTTGAACTAATGACTTTAGTTTTTGGTTCTCCTTTTTCATTATCTTAAACTCTTCAAAGGTACTCATGAGCTCAACTTCAAGATCCACTTCAATTTCTCCTTCTTCATTTTCATAGTATACTTATTCATCTAGTTCTACATCAAACTTAAGGCCTTTCCCATTTTAACAACCCTCATTATTTGATTCTATGCCTATGAACAAAGTTTTTCTATTGTCATATTCATATTCATTATCACCATCATCATTTTCAGATGTGTCTAAATCACTTACATCAAATGATTTGTCTTCTTTGGTATATAACTCTTCTTATTTTTGAATGACCCTTTCCTTCATTCTTCTTGAAATATTTATTATTCATGTCAGACTTATAGGCCTTTATGTCATCTTCATGATGTTCATCATGTCCTTCATTATGCTCAAATTTATCCTTGTTAGGACACTTGGATGAAAAGTGACCAATCTTGCCACAACTAAAACATTTGAAGGGTAACTTACCCTTGTGCTTACCTAAGCCAAACCTCAACTTTATATCAAACATAGCTATGAGTTCATCATCATCAATATCTAGACATACCTCATTTTTAACCTTATTGGCCTTTGACTTCTTTTTAACTTTGATGGTTGCTTCCTTCTTGAGAGGTCTTTCTTCATTAGTTATCATCTCATAGGCAGTCAAGATGCCATAAAGTCCATCCATATCTAGCTTGTTCAAATCTTGCATCTTTTATACTACAAACACCTTAGAGTAAATATTATGAGTTAGTGATCTCAAAACCTTTTGGAAAATAGTAGTCTCTTTAACTTCTTCTCCTAATACTCTAATGATATTGACAACTTCATCAACCCTCAATAGGTAGGATGCAATGGTTTCATCTTTAGTCTTTCAAATTATCTTCTATAGATCTACAACTTGGACAAATTCACCTTGGTGTCTCTTTTTTATATGGTCTTTAATTTTTCCCATATATCTTTGGTTGATACATAATGCATTACCTTTATAAGCTCTTCCATTAATAGGCCACACAAAATGGCATTTATTGTCTTGGAGTTATTTTCACTAGCCTTCTTACCTATTACATCTGTTAGCAGAATAGGAGGTGTAATATAACCATCCATAACTGAATAAAAAATATCATGTCCTTGTGATATAAGATATATCTTCATTCTAGAATTCTATAATTCATAATTAAATCTATTGAATAATGGAGACTTATTGGTAGAGAAACCACCTTGAGTTTACTGATTAGTCAAGCATGCTTCTTAGGATCTATTTTAGGCTTTTAGACCTGATTCAAAAGACTAGGCTCTAATACCAATTATTGGAATCACAATGACTAAGATGCGGTGAATCAGTCTTTAAATTTTTTTCATTCAATTCCACTTAATCATACATGAACCATTATAACAAGCATACATCTTAGCAAGCATAAGCATCAAATCATAATAGCGTGAAACACATGAACACATCATATACATGGGAAAAAATTAAAGGGAATAAAACATAGTGATGAAGAAAATGGACTATATTCTTATAATAAAAACACCAATATTTAGTGAATCCCCAACTCCACATGGATCACCAACCCCAACTAGCTCAATACCAACTTATCCAGGCTTTAGCAAGCACCCACTTTCAAGGAGGCACCAACCCCCTAGATGACTCAACACCAACTTAACCACTTGATACACTTGATCACCTTCATAAACCCCTATTTATAATAAAATATATGATGATCTTTATTCTCAGCTCTTGCCTCACTTTTGTCTCTCTCAAACTAGCTTCTAGCCCTCTTTATGGGTTGATTAGGTCTTCTAACCTTGATTATCATATGTAGAACATATGTTATATATTAATGTAACTTATCTAATGGTATACATGACCTCATTATATTATTTAATTATCTATATCATTTTCTTGTTCTCTACACTTCCTTAACACCCAAATAGGCCTAAATTGCCTTGCTTGTATACAAGTCACTTGATCATATCCTTCTTAGTCGAATATGCATTATCATCTCTTAGGTAAGTCATGAAATATGTCTTATAATATTAAAATAACATGACTTAATCATGAATCAATTGATACATTAGGTTGGCCATAGCTTAATTAACACTTCCTCCTCTTTTAGGCTTTAAGGAGATCTAATAGGCCTTATTAGCAACACATTACCCTTTGATATTTATTTAAGCATATCCAAAAACCTCACATGGTAGGAACACATCATATTACACTCCAATATACCTTTAAAAACTTCACTTTATGTCTAATACCTTTTAATTCCAACCACCATTTGAACCCTTTCTCAAATCATTGATTATAAAAGCTCATGCATATACAATAACTCTATCTTGAATAACTGAGACATATACTCAATTTTTACAAAAAACCATGGAAAAAATTCACATATTCAAAAACATCATGAACTTAGGATCATCACAAACTTCATAAAATGCTTTAACTTAGGGTATACATGCTCAAACTCTTCTCTACAAGATATTCAATTAGAAATGCTAATTGACTTCAAAATATAGTCAAGGAAACATGAACATCTGACATATGATTTAATAGATTCAAAGAATTTAAATGTATGAACAAGATATTATACAATATTTATATCAACCTCCATTAATTAGATCATGATCTCCAATGGAAATTATTGGTCTTGCATACCAATTTCTTGATCTTCTCTCTCATAGACTCTACTCAGTGAGACAAGCCATTTTAGCTTAAATGTTCCAACCTCTTACACTGACTTCTAAGCTTCTACAAATCATGTATAGATTATTCAAGTCCCAAATAACATCATCATACACTTTAGTCCATCACTCTTACATGAAAACATATCAAGTATCATCTTCTCACTTCTGTTTGATTTTCTTACTATCTACACCATTAGGTCTATTAGCAACTAGAAAATTTGAATCACCAACTTTACACACATGAGATTTGTAACCTATCCAAAAACCTTTATGAAAAATAACTAAAAGTCTCACACTTTTATCTTATCCACTTATCAACTTTGACTCGATCAACTTTATCTTCTACAACATATCTTTGAAAAATAAGCACTTGTCTATAAGGTCTACTCACTCACCTGAGAAACCAATCACACCTACAGGTGCCTAAGAGAGTTTAATTTAATCTATAATTACCTATCTATCCATATCAAACCATTATGAGATTTTTAGAATAATATCTTCAACATTAGCTCATTATTAGGGTTCTTTGAGGGTTTAAACCAACTTCTAATCTTAAATGATCATTCATAAAACTTATCTCCTATTTCTAGAAACTAATGCTTATGAATTTGATCTATAACCCTTCCTCATCTACCATGAACATCTTATTTTCTCATGAAGATGCTGCACATTCCATCAAGCACTTGAAAAATCTTCTTGGGTAGACAACTCTTCATTTTTTATACTCAAGAAACCTTGAAACATTTTTTCAATAAACTTAAAATATCTTGAATCACCTCTATCAATGTTCAAATACTCACCCATGTCATGGAAACTAATCTTGATACCTCATCTAGCCACCATCTCTCTTTTTACTTTCTAGGCCTTAACCTACAAGTATCAAGGTCTTGAAGCTGACCTTCTAAACACTATCCAAGCTCTTAGAACTTAATATTTATGTCATGCAATCTCATATCATGCTTAAATATGTCAAACATTATTTATGTGTCTTTCCAACAACTCATGATGGCTTATTAGGCCAAGTAGGATCTAAAACTAGTTTAATTACTGATTTGGACTAAAGTAATTACCCCTATAGATTTCACCTTAAAACTTTCCTAAGTGATTCAATGCCTCTTGTGTATGCTCAAGCAACCTTATATGCTCAATGTTATTTATAGCTTTAATATATCATATTTTTAGCTCACTGAGAACATCTTTGGAGCTACTTGCAAATATTCAGAGCTCGACTAAGGATCTTCGTAGGCATCTTCAAAGCTGCATACATAGATCTTTGGAGTTGAACTTCTAATAATTTTCAAGTCCCTCAACACCTCATGTACAAACTCAAACAACCTCTCTCATGATCAAACATATTCAATCATTCTTTGAACCATTCAAATCTTCATATCTCATTTAGATCATCTTCAGAACTACTTACATAGATCTTTGGAGCATACAACTTCTTCCTAAAGCTTACTTATTTAATCATGCTACCTTCACATACCATCTCACAAGGTCTAGACAAAAAATTAAAATATGCTTGACACTTGAAATACTAACCTATACTTACTTATGTTGATCTCAATGATATCACTCAAACTAATATAAGAACATTCTTCAAACAATACTCTCATATTATTGTTTTCATATAACAATAATATTCACTATGATGGCTTAATAACTTGTCATACGCATACTTCAAAACTTACTTGATCATGCATCTTCACAATAACCTTTGGCATCAATAATAATAGATTGGAATTTTTTACAACACTTATTTCAACAACTCAACAATCAAAGACAATGCTCAATAATCTCCTCAATCAATGACAATGTCCAACAGCACCCCATCCAAAAGGGAATAATTAGTTATAGAGTGAAAAACCATGGGGTAGATAAGGGTAAAATATTATTAAATATATGAATAAGATCAAAGTTAATATTAGTCTTCACAAGTTGGCTTAGATCACCAAACGAAGAGAGTTTCTAATTAAAGCCTTAACTAGAAGATCATCTACTGAAAAATAAAAAGTAGTGCATGCAAACATGGTTTTTTATAAGTGAAATCCTAAGGTACCACATTTTTTGTTAACCATTATAATGTTTATAAATAATGTGCTCAATTGCTTGGTTAACTCATGTACCTCATCTAATGTGATGCCTACAAATGTATTCAATAAATTGGGTTTAACCCTAGAAAAGTCAAAAAGAGTGGCCCTATAATTAGATAAGTATTTTGTCCCATGTGTTGGAGAATTGAAAAATGTGCACATCTAGTTTTTATCTGAGCCATGTGTATAACAACAAATAGATATTCTAGTTTTTGACATTCTAAAAGCCTACGAATTGATATTGAGTCATGATTAGTCAAAGATACTAAATAGGTACATGACTATAGATTTATCAAACATGTGGTTTCCATAGAAAGGATTAGCCAACCAAATTTGCATAGATAGAGAATCAAAGATGAAGTACTTGATCACTAAGTATAATTCTAATAATGAAAAGGTTAACTTTTCAGCTTCACATGTAGATGTGTATATTTTCAATACTAATTAAAAACCTCATGAACAAGAATTTGAAGGTCCTTCTCAGTTATAGACTCTCCATTTTGATGGAGCCATATTCAAACAAGGTTTAGGTGTAGTCATAGCCATGGTTGATATAGACAAGAATCAATATCTAGACACCTATAGGCTAAAATTCCCTTGTACCAATAATAGAGCTGAGTATGAAGATCTAATCTTAGGCTTGTAATTCACATTGAAGTGCAATGTCAATTAATTATAAATATTTAGTGATTCAAAAATGGTTGTTAACTAGATTAGAAAAAATATCAATGCAAACTCACTTACTTGAAGAAGTACAAACATTAAGCATGGGATTTGATCAAATCCTTTGCAATATTTGACATTAGAGCCATCCAAAGGGAAAGAAACCAGATGACAAATTCATTAACAGCTTCAGTCACTAATTTATCACTACTTTAACAATCCAAGATGTATAAATTCTCTATGGAGCTAGTTCTTTACCCTTCTATCCTAGACAATGTGAAAAACTTCTATATATTTGAGGATGATCAAAAAATTATACGATTCATAAATATCTTTGGAACTTTTAAATCCTAGATAATAAATGAAAATGATGTTGAACCCATGCATACTAAAGATCTGGGATAATATGGTGTCTTACAGTTGAAGGAGAACCACTTTCCTCTAGGGATGGTCTCCCTAGAGTGAGCTTTTGATGTGGACCTACAAGTTCAAAATTAAAAACAACTTAAGGTGACTGAGTCTAATTTTATTAATGAAAATATGAGCATTGACCAACACCCCCAAAATGTAAACATCAGTCTAAGTTTCACTGAAAGTGAGAAACAAAAGTTGAAGAGCCTATCGATAGAATATAAAGATGTGATTGACTAGACATATGAATATTTGAAAGTTTTCACTCTAGGGTCATCACACATACCATCCCACTAAAGTTAAAACATAAGCCTTTCAATTAGAGACAAAGGCTAATAAATCTAACTATATAACCTCTCATCCAAATATAATTACAAAAGCTATTGGATTATAAGATTGTCTTTCCAATTAGGTATTCAACTTGGGTAGCCAACTTAGTTCTAGTTAAGAATAAGAATAGAGAAATTAGGCTTTGTGTTTACTTCAAGAATTCAAATTAACCATTAGAAAAGAATAGCTATTCTTTTCCCTCCCTAGACAAGGTAATTTAAATGGTTATTGGATATAAGATAATGTCCTTCTTAGATGGACTTTAAGGATACAATCAGGTGCTGGTAGAAGTACAAGATAGAATGAAAACTAATTTCACCACCAAGTGGAAAAATTTTGCATATAAAAGGATGCCTTTTGGCCTAATAAATGAATGAACAACCTTGCAACGAGCTATAAAATTTTATTTTTAGGGAATTTTTAGAAAGTGCATCATCATCATCTATATGGATGACTTAATAATGTTTTTAAAAGATAAAGTTGATCATGTTGACCATGTGCAAAGAGTGTTTGATAGATGTATAAGATTTGGAGTATCACTCAATCCAAAGAAGATCATCTTTAGAGTCATTAAATGGAAACTAATGGGCCATGTAATTACTAAGGATGGGATTTTTAATGATTTGTAGAGATTGTCAAACAACTAAATTCTATGTTGAAGTAAGATGCTAAAATAGAATGGACAATAAAGGCTAAGAAAGCTTTCCAAGATATCAAAGTTGTCATCACTAAAGCTCTAACTCTGATCAACCTAGACTTCAATAAAGACCTATATCTTTATTCATTTGTCTCAAAACACTTTACAGGAATTGTACAAACACAAAAGTTATGTGACAATAAACATCCAATTACATTCATGAGTACTAATATGAAGTATGTAAATTTAAAATACTCAATGATAGACATTTAGATATATTCACTAATCAAATCTATGAAAAAATTTAGGCATTACATTCTAATAAATAAAACGTACACCATCATTCTAAACCCAACTTTCAAGTTCACACTCAACCAAAATGAATTGGGTAAAAGAAGAGGTAAGTGGATGGAAAAACTATAGGAGTTTGATCTTTAAATCAGACCAACCAATATGATGAGATGATAAGGAATCATCCAACTCATGATTGAGACTTATCCACACATTTGTATTGAACATATCAATGAGACTCAAGTAGCTAGTGGTAAATGGTATGCTCAAATCATCCACTATTTACTCATAGGTACATGCCCCCTAAGCTAAATAAAGATCAAAGACAAGCCCTTAGACTCAAATCAGACCATTATATGATAAATAATGGATTTATATAACAAAAAAATTATAAAGGCATCTATTTGAGGTATGTTTCAAAGAAGAAACTACAAGCATCCTAGATAATATACATTAAAATATAGGTAGTGGACATCCTTTAGGCAATGAAATAGCTCATAAAATATTATGAATGGGATACTACTGGACTAAAAATTTTAAATATGCACACAACCATGTCAAAACCTATCATGAATGTCAAGAGTTTAGAAAAATACAAGTGAACATTACCATATCTCTACAAACAATCATTAAAGGACACCATTTTTCTCAATAGTGTCTTGACTTCATTGGGCTGATAAACCCAAATTATTTATCAGGGCACAAATTTGTCCTAATATCCACTAAATTTTACGCTATATGGATAGAAACGATGGCCACAAATAATTCTAAAACACTAGATGTCATCAAATTTTTGGAACATACTAACCAGGTTTGGCACTCTAATTTCATTAGTTTTTGATAATGGTCCAGCATCCCAATCTATTAAATTTATAGAATGAGCTTATAAAAACCAAATTACCATCAATTTCTCATTGAAATACTACATGTAAGGGAATGGAGTAGTTGAATCTACTGAAAAATATAATAGATGTAATTATGAAATTAACTTAAGACAAACCAAGATAATGGCATCTGTTACTGAAGTATGAAGTATAGATAGATCAAATAAGACACAAATAAGACCTTAATGCTTCACTTTTTTTGCTAGTGTATGGGAAGCAACCATTCTTCCCCATTATTCTTAAAATCTCAACGTATTAATTCATACAAGAGTAAATAGGGATAGATGAAAGAATTTAGTCTAGACTACTCGATATTTTCCAAATGGAAGATGAAAGAATTGAATCACTGCATAGCTTCAATGAACATCAAGACATTGTCAAAAAATGGTTTGACAAGAGATTCAAAATCAAGGCTTTAAATATTTCAAACCTAGTGCTCTTATGGGATAAATCACACTAGAAGAAAGCATAACATGATACGTTCACTCCTTTATAGATTGGATAATATCAAATATCTGAGATACTAGGTAAAAATGCCTTCTATTTGAAGGACCTCTAAGGTAATGACCTCACTTTTCTAGTCAATGGATAGTTTTTGAAATATTATTTCAGGGTTACTCTAATTAGAGATGCTTCTAAATGACTGTAAGTGGAGATGTAGATGTAGGAGTGTTAACTCAAAATTTTGTCAAGGGGAAAAGTTGGTGACTTTGGATCAAAAGTGTGGGAACTGAGTCCCTATGTTAGTTAGTAATTCAGGTGCAAATTCCCTCTCCTATTAGTATTAAGATCTACCTTTGTTGAAATTTAAAAATGAAAAAGCAGGCAAAAAACTATTCACAATTATTTAAAGCAAAAATATTTTATATTAAGGGTTTTGTACTTTTAGCCAAAAAGTATAGAAAGGAGTTAGAAAATAAAATGAGAGGAATGATAGAAAAGAGGGGGGAAATGAGAAATTAAAGCAGGAAGGGTATTATTATATCTAGTTAAATACAGAAGCTACCATGATAATTGTAGTAAAAATGAAAGACAGCTCTCAGTAGCTAAATACAAAAACTTACTAGAATGCCCAAGAAGGAGAAAACATTATATTCATGGAAACCTCTCTAATTTAACGATTGGTAAATATATAATGCACTCTTAGGAGTATAAAATATACATTGAGAAAATTATCTACTACTGGTAATAAAGTTAAAGACAACTATCTCATATTTACCCGTAAAAGATAGTTAAAATATTGCTTAAACCCCACCAAGATTTCACATTCATATAAATAACCCAAAAATATTCTAAAATAAATACTTAATATAAAATTCCCATTTTATAACAATTTGGTAGTGATTATAAAAACAATTTGAAAGTAAAGCTAAAAATATAGATGAATAATACATAAATTTATAATTCATGAATAAATCCTGAACACAAAGTCTGCAAAATATTCCTATTCTAATCTTTATTGATACAAAAATACAATCTCATCATTCAAAATAATTCTACTGAGTCTCACTGCCAAAAGGTCCCCCCATTACAATGATCCTAACACTCATATTTATAGTGCAGGAAAGTGGTTACAATGCATAACCACCTTTTTTATGCTATAAATGGTGCAAAAGTGAGTTTACAAAAATGCACCACTTAAGTGGTATATAAAAATGAGTTGTTATAATTACACCACGTGCAATGTGAAATTACAACATTGTAACACTTAAGTGATTTAAAGATGCGTTAATGTAATTTCACTTCATGCAAAAGTTAAATTACAAAATTGTACCACTTGAATGATGTAAAAATGCTTTGGTGCTTTTACACCACTTAAAATCTGTATATCAAAATTACACAATTTAAGACTTATAAAGTGACATAGTACATTTTCACAAATTGCATTTACAAGGTTATAATTACACAAAATTTGTAACTAGAAATTAAAAAATGAGATCCAACATTAACATGAAAAGACCAGAAGCTTGATGAGGAATTCATTCAATTTCTCATTTATTGAAGATAATATTGGTCATTGATTTGCACTTGTCAGGGAATTTCATCCTATATATGCTTGTCTTTCATATCTACATTTGTCTAAGTAATCTCAAATTTACTTGATCGATAATTTTCAATGACCATTGATGTTTTCTTGCCATCCTTTATATTCACCATAGAAACATTTTCTTCATAAGATCATAATATTAATGTTAATATTTTTTTGAGCCCTCCATAGAAATATTTAACCTTATCAAGTCACTAACATGATTCAAGGGTTGAGAGGGCACTTGAAATGGTAAATAAATTTTAATTTACACCAACCATTTGCATTTAGACTCCAAAATTTTAGATTGGTAACTTATGCCCACAACCAGAAATCTAACACTAAATACTACTTATCACATACAAAAATATACCCACTTAAACACTTGAATTAACATTGGAGATGCCCATGCAAAACAACTTTGTCTCATTAAATTGCCTTCTACCAGTAAAAACTACAAACTTCTAGCCAATACCACGCTTTTATAGTGAATACCATGGGTTTTAGGACCAAAACAACCTTTTTAAACATTCAAACCCATAGATTTTATTGATAAAACCACTTCATTTTCAAAATACCATGAATTTAGTCTTGAAACCACCATCATTCTCCATTTCTCATGAATTTGGGAAAGTGTAAAACAAAATTGTATGACTCGGGGAAATGTAATTTCAATTTGCACAGCTAGGGAAAATAAAATTTAAAATTGCAAGATCATGAAAAATAAAAATTCAATTTGCACATGAAGGGAAAATGTAAAACAAATTTAAAAATTGCACTGAGTGAAATTTTGAATTTTCCAATTGCACCAAGTGGAAAAAATACTTTGTAAATTGCATTGATTGGAAAAAAGGATTTGCAAATTGCACCAAATAGAAAAAAGAATTTGCAAATTGCACCAAGTGGGAAAAATAATTTGAAAATTTTATCAAGTGGAAAAAATAATTTGCAAATTGCACCAAGTGGAAAAAAGAATTTACAAATTGCATCGAGTGGTAAAAAGAATTTGCAAATTACACTAAGTGGAAAAAAATTGCAAATTACATGACTTGAAAAAGTGTTGGGGCATTTTTCACAACTTGGGATTTGTAAAAATAAATTTGCATGAATTTTAAAAGTATATTGGTGTTTTTGCATGACTTGAAACCTGTAACTATGATTTTCCCCCGTGATTTTTGAAGTTCAAGATGAAATTTTTATACCAAGTGTTTATAGTCAAAATTCATCTCTCGGATCTAGTCTCTGTATTAGGATAAAAATCAATAACTTTTAAAGAAATTTGATTTTACCTTAAATTTTTACTTTGGTGCTCATAAGATCAAATGAATTCATGACTTTTTTATTCTCTTTATCATAATACGCTTTCTATGATGACAAGAATCTTGTTGTACCAAAAGATAAATTGTTAAGATATCTTCAACACACTATTTGGAAGCTTGAAAGATAGTTAGATTTCATTATTCTACCCAAGCCTTGTCCATTGGGATACGGAGTTGATGTCCCATTCGACAAAAAAATTACCATCCTTATCTTTAAAACAACTCTAATTTCCTGTATGAGCACAATTGGGGGTGTTTTCATGAAATCTAAAGTTTTAAATCAATAATTAGCTCTGATTGTGGGATCGTATTTCTAAAAGGAATATAGGAAAACTCCAAAATCTTACATGACTAGTGCCTCATTACCATAGATTCCTGAAGACTTCTATGTATCTCACATTTACATGTCTTGATCTGACCAACTAACAACCAATTTGCCTATCTCAATTATATGATAAATGAACACACATTACTGAGTTATATCTTATACTCTAAAGATTTGCATATTTTGATCTGATCAACTAAAAATTAATTCATCCATCTCAATCAAATGAAGAATAAACACACATTATCGGGCTAAATCATCTGTTCTTGATATTATGCCTATTCACTTGAAGAAATCCATGATAAAATTGTTTATTTTATTTCTTGAGACACGAGTATCCATATCACCATTTTCATAACTACAAAAACTATTTCTAGGATAATATGTTAAATGTCTATTTTAGAAACTCACTTTACCAAAATACTTCATGGTCCATTTTTGCATGTCATCTAGGAATTGAATGAGCTTTACACTAAATAACTCACATGAGGATATAATATGTTTGACTTATTAGGGTTAAATATAGGTATAGATCATGGCTATGAATATGTGCAATAAGAAGGACCAAAATAAGGAGAGCAAGGAAAAATACACAACTTATTGTATTTATTGAAAGCAACACACGCACACCAAAACAAAATGGGAAAAGGAAAGAAGATAAAATAGGGAAATAAAAACTATTTATAAAGGGGAAAATAAAATAAAAATACTATAAAAAACATTCACTGACTGGGAGAAGTACTTGCCATTTCAAAATAATGAATTGGACTTATGAACTCTGACCACATTTAGTAACATTGACTCAAAAGGTGGGAAGAGGAACTTACAATTATTATTCACAAAGGGATGATCATGAATGAAAAAATCAATAATTTTTTCTTGTTTTGAAATGAAATCATTATGAACTCTCCAATATTGTATGAGCACTCTCGAGTAATACCAATCTTTTTCAATGTCTTCTTAGTTGGTTTTGAATGTATCTGTACTAGATACAAGATCTAAACTAGAAATAAATGTGTTTCATGTTATTTTCTGACCTAGAATAACAATAGGAGTATCTTCTATAATGAATTGAGTGTTGATATTACTTTCCACATTATTTCCCAAAAAGAGACAAATTCATCATTGAATGGATCATTATCATCATATTCATCAATCTCTTCCATCTTGACAGTTTTTATTTCACTTGTAATGAATATCAAGCACCATTCATTATTTTTGGCTTCTTTTATTTATCTATTTCAGCTTTGGCATACATATTATTTTTAATCTATGTGGGGTTGATTATTATATATTCATGTTCTATGGAGAACTCTTATTTGGTAGACCCTGAAAATGAAATACATGAGGAATCTTCACTTTTTACTACTGAGTCTTCCATTCTGATACAAGAAATATATTTTACTTTAAACAAAACTGGTTCCATACTATATTCATCTTCAGAAGGTAAAATATCATATTATTCACTATTTTTCCTTTTTTTTTTATGATTCAATCAGTTGTACTTCAAACAACTCATTTTCTCCTAGGATTGTGAGATTTTAGCAATCATGTGAAACATGCAATTTTTTCTCTTTTTTGCCAAGAGGGAAGCTAAATTATTCATATGTTCTCTAATCAATCATTATTTCTTCCAATTATTCACCTTCTTCCATAATTGTAAAATTGAAACAATCATATATGATAGGAATCACTTTTTGTTTCTCTGATAGACTTTCGACATGTTTGATCAGAAATTTATCTTCGAAGTCTCTTTTCTAAATATTATAAACTCTTGATTGTTTCATTTTTCACTATTTTTTCATCACCATTTATAAAATTTGTATCAACTTTTGAAACCTCTTTATTTAACTTTCTAGACATGATAAAATCATATTCAATCTCAATGACTTCTTGTTATGCAACCTAAAAGTTATTTACTTTGTTTATTATCAAGATGAAATTTATCTCTAGGTGAAGATAACCAATGAATATGAATATTTTATTGTTGATACTTGGTTGATTTGTCTGAGAGACCAGTCTCAATAATTTGTTAAAACATGCTATGAACTCTCTTATATGCTCATCATTTTTCTTTTAAATCTGGAAGAAATATGATAACAATGTACACACATCCATAAATAATTTGAATATGTCAATTAACTTGTTCTTCAAGGACTCCTAATTCATAATACATCCATATTTTAGGTGCCAAAATTATTTAGTAGTATATCCGATAAGAGTTTCAACAAAAATCTTGAAAGTAACACCCTCGTGCATAACTCCCAAGATGTTATAAGACATTGTGAAGGCCAAGATATTGTTATCTAAATCTTGATCATTTAATCCAATTTTTTTTTCAAATTTCTTCCTTGACTCTGATGGTAACTCATTGTATTGGGCCAAAGCCAATGACCCAAAATGTTTTCTCTAAGGAACACAGGGAACATTGGGGCTGGGTTGAACCAATGCCATTTATTCAATTAGGAAGATACAGGCACTAGGTAATTTTATTCAGTGAAGTCACCAAACTCCATTCTAGGTGATCTTCCTTGAAATGTCTAAAAATTATGTGCATAAAACACCTTAATCCCTAGCAGAGTCACCAAAAATTGTTGGCTCAAAAATTTGTCAAGGGTCTAAATTGATGACTTTAGATCAATAGTGTGGGAACTAAGTCCTTACATTAGTAAGCAATGTAGGGAAAAAATACCTCTAATATTATCTAGTGGAGCTACCTTTATTTAAATCCAAAAAGAGAAAAATAGGGGAAAAGTTATTCACATCTATTTACAGCAAAAATATTTTATATTGGGGGTTTTGTACTTTTATCCAGAAAGTATGGAAATGAGTTAGAAAGAAAAATGAGAGGAATAATAGAAAAGAGGTGGGAAATAAGAAATTAAAGGAGGAATTATATTATTATATCTAGTTAAATATAGAAGCTACCATGATAATCTCAAGAAAAATGAAAGACAACTTTGGGTAGCTAAATACGAAAACTTACTAGAATATCTCAAGAAGGGGAAAACATTAGATTCATGGAAACCTCTCTGATTTAATGGGTGGTAAAGACATAATGCACTCTTAGGAGTATAAAACATATATTTAGATAATTATTTACTACTGGTAACATAATGAAAGACAACTATCTTATATTTACCCATAAAATATAATTAAAATATTGTTTAAACCCCACCAAGATTTCACATTCATAGAAATAACACAAAAAGATTATAAAAAAGTACTTAATATAAAATTCCCATTTTTTGACAATTTGGTAGTGATTATGAAAATAATTTGAAAGTAAAGATACTGATAAAAATGAATCATATGTAAAGTTATAACTCATGAAGAAATCTTGAACATAAAGTCTATTAAAAAATCTTCTTGTTCTAATATTTATTGAGTCAAAAATACAATCTCATCATTCAAAAAGTTTTTGTCAAGTCTCACTGCCAAAAATTCCTCCCATTACAATGAGCCTAACACTCATATTTATAGTGTGGGGAAGTGGTTATGGTGTGTAACCACATTTTCTACATTACATATGTGCAAAATTAAGTTTACAAAAATGCACTGCTTAAGTGATGTAAAAGTGAGTTGTTGTAATTACACCACGTGCAAATGTGAAATTACAACATTACACCACTTAAGTGATATAAAGATGTATTGGTGCACTTTCACTTCATGCAAAAGTGAAATTACAAAATTGCACCACTTGAACAGTGCAAAAATGTTTTGGTTATTTTACTCCACTTGAGATGTGTAAATCAAAATTACACAATTCAAGACTTACAAAGTGATATAGTGCATTTGCATGAATTGTAACTACAAAAGTGAAATTACAAAATTGCACCACTTGAACAGTACAAAAATGCTTTGGTGCTTTTACACCACTGGAAATGTGTAAATCAAAATTACACATTTCAATACTTACAAAGTGATATAGTGCATTTTCATGAATTGCATTTATAAGATTGTAATTACATAAAATTTGCAACTAAAAATTATAAAATGAGATCCAACATTAACATGAATAGATGAGAAGCTTGATGAAGAATTCATTCACTTTCTTCTTTGCTAAAAACAATTTTGGTCATTGTTTTGCACTTTTTAGAGGATTTCATCTTGCATATGCTTGTCTTTTATATCAACATAAATTTGAGTAATCTCAAATGTACTTGATCAAGAATTTTCAATGAACATTGATGTTTTCTAGTCATCCTTTATGTTCACCATAGAAATGTTTTCTTCATAAGAGCATAATATTCATATTAATATTTATGTGAAGCCTTTCATAGAAATATTTAACCTTATGAAGTCACTAACATGATTCAAGGGATGAGAAGGCACTTACAATGGTAAATAAATTTTAATTTATACCATTCATTTGCATTTGGCCTCCAAAATATTAGATTGGCAACTTGTGTCCACAGCCAGAAACCCAACACTAAATACTACTCAATATATGCAAACATCTACCCATCTAACACTTGAAATAATGTTGGATATTTCCATGCAAGACAACTTTGTCTCATTAAAATTGTCTTCTACCAACAAAAATTACAAAATTCCAACCAATATCATGCTTTTGTAGTGAATACCATGGGTTTTGAGACCAAAACAACCTTTTAAACACTCAAACCCTGGGTTTTATTGATAAAACCACTTTATTTTCAAAATACCATGAATGTATTCTTGAAACCACCATCATTCTCCATTTACCATGAATTTAGGGAAGTGCAAAATAAAAGTACATGACTCGGGGAAATGTAATTTCAATTTGCACAACTAGGGAAAATGAAATTTGAAATTACACAACCACAACAAAGAAAAATTCAATTTGACAGGAAGGGAAAATGTAAAATAAATTTTCAAATTGCACTAAGTGGAGATTTGATTTTACAAATTGCACTAAGTGGAAAAAAGAATTTGTAAATTTCACCAAGTAAGAAAAAAAATTGCAAATTGCATCGAGTGGAAAAAATAATTTGCAAATTGCATGACTTGGAAAAATGTTTGAGCATTTTTCACAACTTAAGATTTACAAAAACAAATTTGTATGACTCGTAAAAATGCATTCGTGTTATTTCATGACTTGAAACCTACAACTATGATTCTCCCCCTTGATTTTTGAAGTGCAAGACAAAACTTTTATACCAAGTACTGATAGTCAAAATTCATCTCTTGGATCTGGTCTTTGCATTAGGATAAAAATTTAAAAAAATTAGAGAAGCTTGATTTTACCTTAAATTTTCACTCTAGTGCTGATAAGATCAAATGAATTCATGACTTCTCTCTTCTTTATATCATAGTACACTTTCCATGATGATAATAATCTTTTTGCATCAAAAGAGAAATTATGGAGATATCTTCAACATACTATTTGGAAGCTTGAAAGATAGTTATATTTCATTATTCTACCCAATCCTTGTCCATTAGGCTAAAAAATTGATGTCCCATTTTGAATTTTTTTTACCATCCATGTATTTAAAACACCTCTAATTGTCTGTATGAGTGCAATTGGGGGTGTTGTTGTGAAATGTAAAATCTCAAGACAAAAAGGAGTAGATTATGTTTCCTCTTTTTTAGATTAGATTTCCTAATTTTAAGAGTAAATTTCATACTTTCTATAGTATATTTCATACATTCTAGGTTAGTCTTTCCTATTTTCTTAGATTAATATTTCCTGCTTTCTATAGTTTCTTTGTATAAATTAGTTCCTATGCTTTCTAGATTATTATTATAAAATTGTAGAATAGATCAATAGATTTCCTTTAATGAGGTTACAAAATACTTACCGTAAATAAGGGGATGATATAAAAGAAAGCACAATTGGTATTCACAACTATTTGTTCTGGCAGTGCTTTAGCTCCATGATTGAGGTATATATTATAAATGAATTAGGTTTTACTTGGAATAAGTGAGTTTTCTAATCCTTTGAGATTTATTTTGATATACTCATACAAATTTTAGAAAGACTTTCATTACCAAATATCAACTACACTATTACATGTTAAAACTTGGATGATAAATAATAAACATAAAAATAGATACACACTAACAGGGATGTAAAATACATTTTCTTATACATACACCTAGCCAATGGTAGTTTTCAACCCTTTTTCTATTTTTGGTTTGAAAAAAAAGCATTATGTAAACTTATAGAAGATGGGTGATTGAAAGTAATCTCTACTAGAGCTATAGATGTCTAGTTAGTAGTAGAACAAGGCTTAGAGTGGAATCAAAGGTATCTCCATCAGAGCTATGGATGCGTGGCTAGTAATAGAATAATGCCTAGACTTGTCTTACTATTTGGTTATAAGATATGAAGTCAAATTAAACCTACAATGTTTATCTAGGACTCTGTAAAACTCTCATAACAAGGGTAAAATGAATTTCATAAAATCACACACACATATCCAATGAATGTAAAGGATTAGTATGTTCCATGGAGAAGCAGGGGTCTTTTTCAAGGACTATTTTAATTTTAATTTTATTATTAGATCTAAAGATATTGAATGATGCATTACTAATATTTTGGGTTCTCAATTACTCAAAAATACTTCCCCATTGAGTCACTATTTGTTGTGCCCTAACACACACACACCCCATTTTTAAAAATAAAATAGGCACCTATTATAGTTTGAATATATTTATTCAAGGTCCTCTAAGCCTTGGACATCCATTATACTGATATTAATATGTAAAAGGCTATTTTATCATCAATGTCTACATTTATAGGGGCTAAAATTATGAAAATCAAAGCATAGACATTGATTTTGATTTATTTTTTACCTTGAGTTTTAATAAATTTTTCTCAAAATTTGACTGTATTGTTTTTATGGACTAACATAACTAATGTGTCTTGTATGTTCTTAGGACTATTGACAAGAACTTACAATGTATTCAAATCTGAGCCCTACCTTTATTATTCAATATCAGAACAAGTGGTAGAATTACATTACCCATAACCCTTTATCCTTCAAAAAGTATTCTAAGTGTTCCAAAATTTTCAAACTCTAAGACCTAGACAAATGTTATTACTACATTATGTAAAACTTACCAGAGTTCAAAAAATGTTTAGTACTTTATCAAAATCTAGGTCACCATAGGACATCCATATGATAAAACCATATTTAATTAGGATAAATTTCACTTTAAATAAAATTCTAAGTATTCAAAGTTTCCAAGCCCCAAGAACATGCCACATGGCATAATTTTGTGAACCAAAAATCATAGAAGTTCAAAGAAAAGTTAATTGTCTAATGGACCTGAGGTCCCATAGTTTAGAGAGATTGACAAGCAACATGATTTCATTAAATTAGAACCACAAATGATTAAATCAAATTATAATGGCCCCAAGTCACCATAGTCTAATGGCCCTAAGGTTTTGAGCTTTGAGGGTTTGATATTTGGAATAATTTCATTAACCTACAGATTCAAAAGAGAATATCAAGTTAATAGCCTAATGGTTTAATGGCTCTGAGGCTTCGAGTCTCTATAATTCTAAGATTATGCCATGTGAAATAATTATGTTACCTATATTATTCCCATGGATGTTCACAATTCAAAGGTTTAAATCACCATGGATATGAACCTTCGAGTTCCTGCAATCTTGAGACCAATCCACATGGCTTAATTTTGTTAACTCACAGACATAAAACATATATAGCAAGATCATAACTCCAAAGATCTAGGTAAGTGAGAAGTAGATAAGTGTCATGACCCAAGATATGCATAGCCAAAGGATAAATAAATGAGTTAAACAACAAAGGAAAAGATAATGAGTGATAAATTGACACATGTCTTGAAGAAGTGACTGAACACACACAAATTAACAAAAATTTGCCATACGGAAAACACAAATGTGCAAAATATGACTAGCACATTTAAATTTAAAATGAAAAAAATAAAAAGTCATTATTGCATTGATGTTGCACATATTATGCATTCAAGGCATAGACTTTGGATAAAGACTCTAAAGAAAAGAGTCTACTTTGAGAATTTGGTTTCAGTTTCCATTTTTATCCTAATAGGACACCAATCCCCCTAATATCTTTAGCTCAATTAGAGCTACCCTTGATACAATATACACCATTATAGTCAACCATAAATGATAGTTGTAAAAACTCCAGGCTTGATTAAATATGTACTAAAGTCATCCCACAAAGGGAAGCCTCACCATGGTAGAGAATTAATTATCCACCCATCCAATTCCCTATTCAAACAAGTGCTTCATTAACACCTCTAGGTATAAATTACCCTCTAATGATAACTCCACCCTCTACCTCTGAAGACCTAAGTCAACCAGAAGAAGAAGGGGAACTTATTATTCTCCAATGGGTTAAAGAGATGCAAGGCCAAAGAGATGAGAGACATAATCTACTCATCATTGAACTACCTATAATCTCCACTCATTTTGATAGGTAGAGTGGCACCATTCATAGGGTGAATAAGATGAAGGTGATGAACATAAAAACAAGGAAGGAGAAAGATTTTTAACAAAGGGAAAACCTATTTCCCTTGGCCAAAAAGACCTAAATGAATCCAACTGATCTAATAGAGGATATAGAGGATTTGTGTTATTTTGTGGATTCAGCTAGAGAAGGTATGAAGTAAATGTACAAGAGTAAAGAAGAGGCAAAATAGAATTTATTTCAGAGACAAATTATTCATGTCCCTAAATAAATTAAAGATAGTATGCAAAGTACAACCACCAAGATGTATACTATTTTGAATAATATCCCAGTCTTTAGAGAAGAAAGCTAGCCTGAGATAAAAAAAACATGCTAAAACTTTGACACCAACTAAAATAATTTGAAAAAAGGATTACCTTTTTGTTTTGGTGTTCAAGAAGCAATGTATTCAATCATTTGAACCTAATGTCTATCCAATATGTTACATGAGCCCTTAATTATATAATATCAAAAAGGATGGTGACCTTATCTAACATATGTAGTTAAAGTATTTAATAGGTAATTTTTCTAGCCATGATAATGAGGCCTTATAAATTTTGAAATATATGAGGGTCACTAATGTGATTACCTCTACTACATAATTAGTCAACAGGCCCAATTTTGAGACACTCCTAAAAGTATCTATAGATAACATTAAGGAAGAAGTTGAGGGAACTATATATAAAAATAATGATGAAATCATGCATCTGATCAATTTTTCTAAGGATAAAGAGACAAAATTTGAATCCCTTGGAGTAGAGTTTAAGAACTTAGAGGTAGAACATACAAAGTTGATGGTTTAAGCCATCAAATATTCAAGCTTACCCTTCTCAATTTTGATATTATTAATAAGGAGTTTGAGATAACACATGTAGTATTTGAAAAAATTAAAACTAAAAAGGGATCATTGGGGTCAGTGCCAACCATGCATGCAACTACAAGTGCTACCACATTAACATAGGGTCCCCAATTTTATGTATATGCAGTCATGCATACTCCAACATGACCAGTTTTGATTCCCCAAGCAACTATAGTGTCTATTTTAGTTTCTACAATTGTCACTCAACCATTTCCCTCTTCTAGCAATGCCACATCAACACCACTCTAAATATGGATATGTATTTGCATGTTTCAATTAAGTTATAACTTATGATTCCTAATTTATTTCACACACACACACACACACACACATTGTATTTTAGACAAGGAATTCTATTTTATGTAAACACTTTTGTACATGCTTGCTATGCATGATTTTGGACACATGGTTCTATTTCTAGAGATGTAAATTTATAATTTGTTTGGAGGATGAGAAATCCCATCCCTAAGCCTATATATATTTATATCCTCCCTATCCCAAAGGGAGAAGAATTTTGTCTATTAAGATTAATAAGAAAATTTGAGGATTTTTCTACAATTGATCCTTATGTCCAAATCTAATTCTTCTCCAAACCTCTGAATCTTGGAAAAATTTACGTCATTATGACATCTTAGTATTTTGTGTTTTGCATGAGTATTATTTTAATATAATTATTTATATCATGTCATTGCTAATTTAAATGACTTTTGTGTAATAATCATAATCTCCCTTTGTATATGTGCAATTACAATCTCACATCGGTAACAACCTTTGATTATATATGCTAAAGTTTATTTTATTCCTATGTCCTTGGACCTTTAATTGTGTTTGATTATGTGTGTGTTTATAATAGCTTTTAGTAGGCTTTGGTTCCTGATTGCTTGTCCAATCTTTAGTTCAAGAGCTGGCTTAGAAAGGTTTCATCTTGCTTGGTCCATAAACTTTCATTTCTACCCTACCTTTCCCTCCTTTTTGATTTTCTTTTGGTCAAACCCACCTTAGGTTATATCCATCATCTATCTAATCATCCCAAGTAGATCTAGATTCACATCCATAACTAAACCATCAATGGTAAATAACTGATTTACTTACTGCTATTCCACTAACAGGTTGTTTATAAAACTCAATACCCCACAACTCATGCTTTGGAGTGAATCTCTCTTCTCTGATCCTAAAACATTAGAGTTTACATCGTAAGGTTCCCTAGTGTGCATAAAACTCACATCAACAGGCATGTCCCAAAGATGAATTTCTATTGCTTAATATTGATATGATTGTTGATTTTATAATTGGACATGAGATGTTTTCCTTTATGGATGGGTTTTTGGGTTACAATCAAATTAATATTGATCCTAGTGATCAACATAAGATAATTTTTATTACACATTGAGTAACATCTAACTATGTGGTTATACCTTTTGGACTTAAGAATGCAGGAGCTACTTATTAGATGGCTTTGACACATATATTTAATAACTATATATATGAAATATTAGAGTTTTATATAGATGATATCTTGGGAAGTTTGTGTGTGTGTGTGTGTGTGTGTGTGTGTGTGTGTGTGTGAACTTACATACATGTATTATGTATGTATACGTATGTACGTACGTACATATACATACACATACATACGTATATACATATGTATATATACATATACATATATGTTCATACATATGTATATATACATATACATATACATACATATATACATACACACATACATATACATAGATACATGTAGTATGTATGTATATGTACATATGTATGTATGTAGGTACATACATACATACATATATTAATGAATTGATGAAAATATTTAAAAGACTAAGACAATACAAACTATGATTAAATCTAAAAAAATGTGTTTTTGTATGAATTCTAGTGAATTATTGGGTTTATTATATCTATGAGATTAATATAAGTTGATCCAAAGAAAATATAAGTAATTATTAAGATGCCCCATAATAATCTCAAGCAATTGAGAATATTATAAGTAAAAATTTAATCTATTCAGTATTTTTTACCCAACTTGCTAATAGAATGCAACCTTTTGTTAAACTATTAAAGAAGGATATAAATTTTGAATGGGATGATAAATGTAAAAATCATTTAAATTAAATTATATAATATCTATCCAAACCTCTCTTCATGATGTGAATTATTCTAGATAGACTACATTATTGACTAATTTACAACGTAGAAACTTTAAAATTACATACTTAATAATGAAACACACATAATTTCTAAAGTTTGTCCTTTGACATAAATGATCTTTAATCCTTATCTATCAAGAAGAATAGTCAATTGAATCATGAAAATTTGATCACAATTTTATATCAATGAGATCAATAAAAGTGCAAGTTATTATAGATCATTTAGTTGAAGATCCCTTATTAGACCATCCAATTTTGGGTGATACTTTTCTTGCTAAGTTTATATATAATATTGATAAGAATAAGATGTGGACTATGTATTTTCATGGTTCTAAAAGTGTTTTGAGTGCAGGAATTAAAATTGTACTTATCACTCCCTAAGAAAAGACTATTCCACCAGCCTATAGATTAGGATTTAATGTACCATTAACATTGTAGAATGTGGGTATCACATAATTGACCAAGGTTAAATTCTTAGGGGATTATAGGCACCTCAATGTGTCCATGGGAACACCTTGAGGTAGGGGTCAAACTTCTAAATTGAAAGCACCTATAATACATTATGATATTATGTACCCAAGCCCATCCAACACGTACATTTATAGCTTTACCCTAAGATTAACCCAATGTTTATTTCCATAGATTTGGTTGGATGGTATTCATTGAGAGGTTGCAAGGGAATAATGAGATAATATCACTTTAAATTTCCAAAAATTTAAGGAATGTATTTGTTGTTGTCATGAGTATGAGAATAGAGGTAACTAAAGCATTATTGTCTAGGGTGACAAACTTTCACATAAAGGGAGAATATGGTAAAAGGTGAAGAGACAAGGGGTGCATATAATTACTCATTTTTATGCTTGGAGAGATTTATAAAGACATTATGAAAGGTGTGATAAGGAACAATTTACCATAACTTTGGAGCCAAATTGCCTTATTCATCCATAAGTACATTACATGTGAAGGTAGGTTCTCAATCTTGTTTTCCTATCATTTCAAACTCCATTTTCATTTGAGACATAACCAAAAAATAAATGTGACATTATTGTTATTAAGTATGGTACAACAAATTGTTATAAAATTTCAAATTAGTAAGGTTAAATCCTTATCCCATCATGGATAATTAAATTACTACTCTTAGAGGCTTTTAAGGATGAGAAACCAGGGATATCCTAGGAAGATTTTTTTTAAATAAAAGGAAGGAAATGGAAGAGGTTCTTATTAGGAAAAGGAGGATATTAATATTTCCATCCTCAAAATATTCTAGAGTTAAGGTTAAAATTAAGGTAATATTAGAATAACCAATGTTTAGGAGGTTAGTTATGATTCATATGAAAAATTCAAGTTTGTTGAGAAATAAAGAAGACTATTAGGAAATAATTTGGACTAATCAAGTCAGTGTCAAGGGTGGATAGATGGTTAACAATGACTTAAAGGTGGATTTTTTAGGTGAAATTTTGGATGTTGTTATGACTATTGTCAATGAGGATGTGGAGATGGATGTGGGAGATGAGGTCTTATCTACGCATTTAGAGGAGGCTCTCAAAATAATCAAATTTTAGTATCAGGAATTGAAATATCTAAAAGTTAAAGTGTAAGAAAATATTATAGCTAGAGAGGATAAATTAGATACTTTGTCCAAAGTGGTAAGAGATATAAAGGATAGAAGTGAGTCATTTATAAAAAGGGTGTCTCTGGAATTGGAATTGGATCATGTTTCACCTATTAGCTAAGAATCATTATGAATAACACTACAAGACACTAAAATGTTTAAGGCATCAATGATATGTATTAGTAGCATTCTCGAGAGATAAGGTGAGGTACTTAAAAGAGGAAATAAATAAATTGAGGAGGGAATTGGAAAAGTTGAAGTAACATTTTTAAAAAAAAAAGTAGAAATCAAAGATCAAATTATCACTAGCCTAAAGGATAAAGTGATTGAAGCATGTGAAATTTCTAGGCACATGATGGCAGGTAGACCTCCAGACAAGGTTTATGCTTTGCATATGAAGGAGAAATGGTTAAAAATGTAAATTAGAGAGTATGGCATCTAGATTACCAATTGATGTTAGCATACTAGATAAATTTTGTGAGACTTTCTTTTCTTTTACTAAATAAGGTAAAATTTCTTAATGTGAAGCTTATCTACACAACCTAATTATGGTTTTCCATTCAAATGGGAATCTTAATCTGTTTATGAGAGATTTTAAATCATAATTTTTTTGTCACATATTCAGAATAAAATTTATATAGGGTGGAAGTGTTTTTCTCATAAAGCTTTAGAATTGGAAAATGTTCTTTAGATGAAGTATGAACATCCTGAGATAATTTTATTGATGTTAAAAATTAAAGCATTATTTTCAAATTATTAAAAATCTTATAAATATCTAAATCTACTATCTAAGGTGATTACTCAATTTTATACTCTTCATAAATAATTAGGCAGGGAGGTTTACAAAATTTGTTGTGCAAGATGGATAGAGCTTTGAGTACCTTTTAGGAAGAAAGAACCTCACTCACCATAAAGTTTAAATCAGTGATTTATAGTGGTCTCTACGTATAATTATTGAAGAAAAAGGAATTAAGCTGATTGGATTAAAATTTCAATTTCAACTATTGTGGTATCTTTTCTTGGATTGGAGGGCTTATATATATATATATATATATATATATATATATATATATATATATATATATATATATATATATATATATATATATATATATAGTGCAGATGAGTTTAATATATGGAAGATCTTGAAGGAAGTAAAAGGTTATTATTCTTAAATATATGATTGTGGTGTGGAACCAAGGGATTCAAGGGCAGTATGTGATCAAGAAATGAAAAAGATTGTGTATGGGTAAAAGATAATTTTGACATATGGGGAGGTGAATTTGATGTTTTATTGTATAAATATGAATGCTTTTTTATGAAGGTGAGTGAACAAGGCTATGGAAGATAAGTGATGATTTAATATATATAGAAGTGAAATTTTTTTTGTTGAAAATGTTTTATGATGAAAAAAACAAGTATACATAATTTTTTCATATATTTATTTTATTGAGGTTTTGAAAGTTAAACAATAGGATTACTAGTGTATTACAACAAATGTTGTATTATTTTTTGTATAAGTCAATTAGAGTTATCCTATTTAATCTATAGATCATAGATATTTTACCATGTAAAAATGATACTTTTTAAAGAAGCTTTTTTGATATCAATAAATGGGTGAGGGACACCCTAATCCTCATTTTACAAATCTTTTTTTTAAAGATAGAAACAAACATTTTGGAATATGATGCACTTATCCTAGGATTCCATGCACACATGTATTAATAATTAAATGTATAAAAGTTTATGATGACTCTTAACTGAGGTTTAATCAAGTAATAAGTACATATTAGACCAAAGAGGATAAGATTATTCCATTTAGAGATTTTGTACAAGGCTTGATTTGAAATTGATAATGTTCCTAAGAAGAACAATAGACATGTGAATGTTATGGATAGTGTTGATTATTTAATCCTATTTAATATTATTGATGATTACTTTATATTGATTGTCAAAATATTAGAATAGCATACCACTGCTCACTAGAAAATTTATAATATTTATATGTGATAGATAAAATTTAGAATGATATATAAATGTTTCAGCTATTTATCAAAAAGCATAATTCTTACATATTTTTCAATAAATGATAGAAAATGTTTCAACTATTTATCAAAAAACATAATTCCTACATATTTTTTAGATAAATGATAGAAAGAAGTTGCATACATATGAAATAAAATTTATCATTATTGGAGATCTAATTTTTATAAGATCCTATAATGAAAAATTACTTACATGTCTTGGATGTGAAGGAACTAGAATTTCACTATAAAAAGTTCATGATGGTGAATGTGGAGAACAACTTTGTGGAAAGTCCATATCACTTAAGTTTCTTAGAATGGGTTATTAATGGAATATAATGGAATGTGATTTTATGTATATGCTAAGATATGTGATAGTTTATTCATGTTATAATATATATTCACATGTATTCTTGGCTTGATATATCCATGTTTTAAGTAAGTACTTTATATTTTATTATATACTTTACTTATTTTCTCCATGTTTTATTTATCCTTGGTGTATTTGATGAGTTTGCTCATTACTAGGTTGTAGTTTGCTTGATCTTTTTACTCAATATTTGATGTGTCTTCAGCATGTTTAGAATGATTAATTTGTGTTTGACATTCCTTCCGTACTTCCTTTGTCTACTTTTTATTTAGTGTGCTCTCATTATCTTATCTTTATTCTATGTATTTAGTGTGCTTTCAATGTCTGAAGTGTTTTCTCCATACTCAAAAATATGTATGTGATAGGTGTCATGTTATAGTTGTTATTCTCAATTGATTTATACCATGCATATATTTAGGGAAAGAACTTATACTTTACATTGTTATATCTTATTGTACCTTTACTACATTAATTATGTTTGAAGCCCATGTTAACCACCACTTATTGATCTTACACTACTTATATGTTGCATTCATATGGGGCATACTACCCTTAAGGTTATATTTCTTGTATTTTTCCCTATGGGTAACATTACTCATGTGCTTACATGGATTAAAACATAGGCCCATGTGGAAAAACTTATTTATAATGTACATTCTTCCAATGACATATTTATATGCTAGACATAACTGATTTTATATCTTATTATATGCATGATGCACGTAATAGATTTATTTTAATATATGTTCTTCACAATTTCTTCTCATATCTAAAAATTGGGTATACACTCCATTAATTTTATTTAAAATCCAGGAATTCAACATAATTTACTCTATAGTAGGGGGCATTCAGATTTCACTTAGTCCTAGACATACCTAGTTGTAGATACCCAAATTTGGTATAAGCCTTGTTTATACAATTATTTCATATGAACTTATATATATATATATATATATATATATATATATATATATATATATATATATATATATATATATATATATATATATATATATATATATATATATATATATATATATATATATATATATATATATATATCCTTAGTTTTGAATAGGTAACTTATTGGTGCATTCATCTTAGTTTCCTTTATTCTTTTTTATTTTTACCTAAATATGTAGTACTCTTTTTTACTCTTTCCATCTTTATTTGCTTTATCAGATGGATCCCTAGTCTTGTCTTACATGTATTTGGTATTATTTGGATTTAAGATGAATTGAGAATTTATGGATGACTTCATATAATGTAAGAATCAATAATTATGTAAATGTCTTATAGGCTTTTTCAAAATTAAGATCTTTATATATACAAATCCTATTGAAGGCATTTAGGGACAAGCATTTGTTGTTATAAAATGACATACAAACTGTACATTACTCTTAACTCATTGTTCATTGTAAATCTAAAGTTTATTTAGGTCAATATTTATTAAACATATTTTTATAAAATGAGGGATTAGGAAAAATAACATCTAGACTTGCATATACTTGATTTTACACACACTCACATTAAAGAGATAACAACATGTGGTTTGAGTTCTCTTCATAATATTTTTAGTGTAGGTAATGCTCTCTTGGTCAATAGGGATTGGATGAGGTCAATCCAACCTAATCCATAACTATTTTATGGGTTTTTTGATCAAAAGTGCAAAGATAGGGTTTAATCAAAAGATAAATAATAAAAGTTTATCCATGCATGACTAAGGGTGATAAAACATAGAAATAATATCTACATATGCATGCACATAGACTGAGTGAAAATATATTGACTCAACCACCTGAAAAAAGTCTGTTAAAAGTAAATGTATTTGTAATTCTATAGGCATCTAGGATATTTTGGAGGTGTCTTGTATTTTTGCTACAATATGTTCATGATTCAAATCAGCATAGAGATATTATAGAGCATATCTATCGACCTATGACAAAACTAAAACTAGAATTGAGTCATAACAAGCTAAGTACTTCTTATCCCTTAGATACTTGATCATTTATATATATATCATATGAAATAAATCATAGGTAGAATTCAGTTTGGTATGATTGTTGATGTACATTATGCAATCTAAATATTGGGTTTTTTATGCTTATTTTGATAACTATATGAAAAATGAGGAAAAATATATTGGTCAACCTATTTTTTGTCTAGAACCTTGAAAATTGTAGGTTCCCTTATGGTTTCTTTGTTGTCATTAGGGTTTCATATTTTTGTATTTATATTTAATTTTCAAAACCTATTTCTGATCTCCCCTTCAGCATAGGGTTTCCATCTTTAAAAACCTAGCTCCCTATGTTTTTTTTTCTTAGGGGCATCCCTTGTGCTTGTGATTTTTTTCTATCTTAAGGTTTGGTAAATAAAAAATGAGTGACCAATCTCAAGATCCTAGTAGTCCTCATCCTATGGATTTCATATTTTATACCCATTCCATGCCTTATGTGTATACTAATGAGTGGACTAATTGTCAAGATTGTGGGATTAATAATGTTAATCATGTAGGTGAAGAATATGCTTGAGAAGGAAATTACTATGATTATGAAGAATATTGGTATGTTATTGATGAATTTAGTGAATTATAAAAATAACAAGATAATGTTGAAATCAAATCACCTACTCCTATACATTCTCTTAATCATACATTAGAGCAAGAGGAAAGTAGTAAAAAATTGTGTGATACGCTTTTTGATATTTCTATCATATTACTTAATACAAAAGCTGCAATAGATTCATGCATAGATGATACACATATGCATCCTCATGATATTTTAACTTGATTCTAAATGCAATTATGCTTCTAGTGATATGGAAAATAATGATTTTCCTTTTTCTCAACTAGAATGTGATACCAATTATTCTCTTGAAATGAAACATATTGTTATTTCCTCTTCTCTTGAAATGGAAAATGATATTATTATTGAAAATTATTGTGATGTTCCTTCCTCTTCTCTTGAAATTAAAAATGATATTATTATTGGAAAAAATGAGATATTCCTTTATCTTCTCTAGATATAAAATGTGATGTTCATCATTCTTCTCTAGAAGTCAAAGGTGATAATATTCATTCTTCCCTTTAAAAAAATATGATGAAATTTATTTTTATTTACATGAGACTTATAATATAACATAATTTGATTCCAATTTTATGTTTTTTATAGAACAAAAATGCAATTATAATTCAATTTATGCAATGATGATTCCATAGAATGTAATTCTAAATTATACAATGATATTTTCATAGCATGTGATTATGATTATGCTTCCATAGAACGTGATTCCAAGAAATGAAAATGTTTATGATGAATTTATTAGACATATGTTTAGGATAGATGGTGAGTTAAGACCAATGAATGAATCTTTCCAAACAACTACTATCCCTACTAGCCATATCATGTCCATGATGCATGCCATACACAACTTTTAAAATCAGGTGATTTCTCTCACTTTAGAATCCAAATCATGTAATGTTAATATGAATAATCCTGTCATCTTAGGAAAACTTGTAACAAAATCATATTTAATTACAATTACCCAAATTGATTTGTGAGCTTAAGTTACATGTATTTGATGGCCATGGAGATCCTAGTAGTTACTTGACTATGTACTTTATTTTGGGAAATGTTCAAACAATGGAAGATTGATATTAAATTTTTTCCATTAAAGTTTAGAGGGAGAGGCCTTGGATTGGTTTTATAGTATTTCTATTGGGTCTTTACCTTATTTTAAAAATTTATAAGTGTTTTTATCCAACTTTATGTTAGGAATATATAACACATAGTAATATTAATGAAATAAAGATGGAAATAAAATGTAGAAAACATAATACAAGATAGACAAAGGTTTAAGGTGGTTCACCCAATATGGGCTACATCTACACAGAAACAACCATTTCTTCTCTTATTCAATCCAAAAAATGAAAGGATAAACTTGCAATATATCCACTGCAATCTCTTCTTCACTCACACCCAATGCACTGCCATGATTACAATGCCCTCATATCAAAGGAGGGTTATATATTAGGGAAAACATGCACCAACATAATTTATACCATTATATTTGCAACCTAATAGTGAACAGCCCAGATTTTTTTATTAAATTACAATATTTTACAATTCATTTTTCATAATTTTTTTGCTTCAGGGGCGCTACCCCTGAACCCTCGCTATGGGGATCCATGTATGGTTTCCACCCCCTAGACCCCCATAGCAACTATAGTGGGTGGTCAAGCCCATCCACACCCCCCTCCCCATTGGGTACTAGGTATTCTAGTAAGATCGGGCTCCACATTCCAACACTTTAATAAGAAAAAGGTTATTAAATTCAAATTGGAACATCTTCAAAACTTAAAATAAAGACATGATGAACTTATTGAAGATTACATTTTATAATTTAATAATACATTACATTGTTTAATGTATTAACCCTTAGATTTGGAAAAGTAATTTATCGTGATCAAGGGTATCTTGTCTTCACATAAGGAAAGAACACTTTAAAACTCATATCCTTCTTTTGAGAGGTTCCACATGAGTATCTCCACCTACACCTTTAATCTCACTTATGATTAAAATAGTTCATGAACTTTAAGTGATACAAGAGAATCTTCACCTAAAAATGAATTTCAACATAAGAAATTTGAAGCAAGTACATCACATCTTAAAACAAGTAGTCTAGTCAAGGTCTTTAATAAAAGCCAAGATTAAAAGGACACAGTCTATGCAGAAAATGTTAATTTGAGGGCACATGCTGTAAATAATAAGCAACCAAATAAATTTGATAGTTTCAAAGATCAACCAAGTGGGGGGCCTTTTTAGATACATAAATTTGGTACAAGCCTTGTTTATATAATGTTTTCATGTAACTATACATATACATATATATTCTTCAATTAGAAATAAGGAAACTATTGGTGCATTTGTCTTCGTCTCTTGTCTTCTTCTTGGCTTTTTACTTGACTTTGCAATACTTTGTTTGACTCTTTATAGCTTTATTTGTTTTACCACAACAATCCCTAGTCTTGTCTTACCTAACTCTTGCATTCCTTGGATTTCAAATGAATATAAAATTTATGGTGTCTGAAAATTTCATAAAAGTCCTAAAGGCTTTTTAGTACGTGTTTTGGGCATGTTTTTTTTTGGATCTTTATTCTACACATTTGGTCATTCTTGGGTTGGAGGCATTGAGGGACAAACATTCATTATTAAAAACTTAGGTGTTATGTATACACCTAAATTTTTAACAATCAATATATATATATATATATATATATATATATATATATATATATATATATATATATATATATATATATATATATATGAGACAAACATTCATTGTTAAAAACTTAGGTGTTATATATACACCTAAGTTTTCAACAATCAATATTTATCATATATATACATACATACACACACACACACACATATGACAAATATTTATTGTTAAAAACTTAGGTGTTATATACACCTAAGTTTTTAACAATGAATGAAACTTAAGTGTATATAACACACACACACACATATGACAAATATTTATTGTTAAAAACTTAGGTGTTATATACACCTAAGTTTTTAACAATGAATGAAACTTAAGTGTATAACACACACACACACACATATGACAAACATTCATTGTTAAAAACTTAAGTTTTATATATAACACCTAAGTTTATATATGTATATATATATATATATATATATATATATATATATATATATATATATATATATATATACATATATACATACATACATATACATATACATATATATATATATATACATACATACATATATATTCATGTATATACATACATATATACATGTATATACATATATATATATATATATATATATATATATATATATATATATATATATATATATATATATATATATATATATATATATATGTATATACATGTATATACATGTATATACATGTATATACATGTATATATATATACACACACACACACACACATATACATATATATATATATATATACACACACACACATATGACAAACATTCATTGTTAAAAACTTAAGTTTTATATATAACACCTAAGTTTATATATATATATATATATATATATATATATATGTGTGTGTGTGTGTGTGTGTGTGTGTATATACATACATACATACATACATACATACATACATACATACATATATATATATATATATATATATATATATATATATATATATATATATATATATATATACATACATATATATACATGTATATACATACATATATACATGTATATACATGTATATATATATATATATATATATATATATATATATATATATATATATATATATATATATATATATATGTATATGTATATACATGTATATATATGTATGTATATATATATACATATATATATACATGTATATATATATATAAATATAAATATATATATATACATGTATACATATATACATGTGTGTGTGTGTGTGTGTGTGTGTGTGTGAGACAAACATTCATTGTTAAAAACTTAGGTGTTATATATAACCTAAGTTTTTAACAATGAATGTTTGTCGTGTGTGTGTGGGGGGAGGGGGGGACAAATATTCATTGTTAAAAACTTAGGTGTATATAACACCTAAGTTTTTAACAATGAATGTTTGTCTCACACATATATACAAGTTTATAACAATGAATGTTTGTCCCTCAATGCCTCTAATGGGATATATATGTATCCCATTGGAGGCATTGAGGGACAAACATTCATTATTAAAACTTAGGTGTTATATATAAAACTTAAGTTTTTAACAATGAATGTTTGTCATATATAAACATTCATTGTTAAAAATTTAAGTTTTATATTTTTTAACAATGAATGTTTGTCATGTGTGTGTGTGTGTGTGTGTGTGTGTGTGTGTGTGTGTGTGTGACAAACATTCATTGTTAAAAACTTAAGTTTTATCTATAACACCTAAGTTTTAATAATGAATGTTTGTCCCTCAATGCCTCCAATGGGATACATATATATCCCATTGGAGGCATTGAGGGACAAACATTCATTGTTATAAAATTTTATATATATGTGTGAGATAAACATTCATTGTTAAAAACTTAGGTGTTATATACACCTAAGTTTTTAACAATGAATGTTTGTCATATGTGTGTGTGTGTGTGTGTGTGTGTGACAAACATTCATTGTTAAAAACTTAGGTTATATATATATATATATATATATATATATATATATAAACCTAAGTTTTTAACAATGAATGTTTCTCCCCCACACACACATATATATGGGACAAACATTCATTGTTAAAAACTTAGGTATGAAGTGCACACTAACTTTAGCTCATTTTTTATTACAAAAATGAAGTATTAAAAGGTTAATATCTATTATACATGTTTATATCAAAGGAGGGCCTAGGAAAAATAGCATCCAAACTTCTATTTACATGATTTCTCTCTCTCTCTCTCTCTCTCTCTCTCTCTCTCTCTCTCTCTCTCTCTCTCTCTCTCTCTCTCTCTCTCTCTCTCTCTCTCTCTCTCTCTCTCACGCATGCACGCACACACACGCGCACACACACACACACACACAAAATCAAGAACTACATCTAATTTGAGCCCTCTTTAGAGTATTAGCAATGTAGGCAATACTCATATGGAAATGAAAATTCGCTGAGGAAAGTCCAAACCAATCCACTAACTATTTTGATGTTCTTCTTAATCCAAAGTACAAATATAGGATTTGAAAAAGATAAATAATACAAGTTTAATCATGTAGGTCTAAGGGTGATCATACATAGAAATTATACTTATAGATGCAAGGGCTTAGACTTGAGTGAAAACAAATTGACTCAACCACCTCAGATGAGTTTGTTAAAAGTAGGTGGCTTCAAATTTTCATGGGTGTTTGGACTTTTTTTTAGGCATCTTGCATAGTTGTTATAGTTTATTCTTAATTCAAACCAACAGAGTGATATTATAGAATGCATCCGACGATCTGTGACAAAATAAAAAAACCAAAACTGAGTCATAACAAACTAAGTACTTATTATCCCTTAAATGCTTGATCATTTTTATATTTATTATAGGAAATAAATCAAAGGTAACATCTAGTTTTGTATGATTGTTGATGTACATTATGCAGTATGAATATTCAAACGTTTATGCTTGTTTAGATAACTAAATCAAAAATTAAGAAAAATATTAGGACACCACCTATATATACACAATTGCATTAGTGCATATATAATAAGAGAGATACCAGTGAACAAATATTGAGAGAGTGATAAGACTTCAAGAAGAGGTCAAAAGTGATAAACAAAAGTTTGGCATTTGATTTGAAAATTAGTTGTTCCTCTGGAGTCTTCATATTACATTATTGCCAATTATTTATTAGTGAAAGGTCTTATAAGGATTAGGGTTCACATCACATGACTGCTTTTTGAACTACATTTGTTTCTGGTTTCCAACTTTTTTAGTGATGACGGTCTGACTGAGGCAAGGCCCTTAATTGACTAGCCCCTTTTAAGGTCTTGCAAGGTTTTTTGAATTGCTTAGGCTTTAAAGGAATGAATTTTTTTTAAGGAGATGTACACTAAATTATAACAAATTGAGTGAGGTTTTTGGAACCCATAAGTAGAGGATCAAAGTCATAAGTTTTATTTTAGGAAAGAATAAAGTTTATAGGAGCATCCCAGTCTACACCTAGTCATCCTTGGGGCATAACATTCTACTCTTAATCAAAATTTCAAAGTCATTGGTTTCTTCTAGATTTTTTTTGGGTTTTGTTTGTTCTAGTTCGTATACATGTTTGCACCTAATTTTAGCCTAAAAAGGCATACATATTTATAATAATTAAACCATGAAAATATTATTATTGTAAGCTATTGGAAATAATTGTGTAGAAAGATTATCTATAAACTTTGGATCATACTCCTTGATCAATCATTAAGGCAGCCAAAATAATTTATTTTTTAATAAATGTACATAAATTGTTAATAAATTCTATTGAGACCCAAATCAAAACAAAATATAATTAAAGACGTGGTCGATAATATGTTTGGCATGTATCTGAGTGCTTACCAATTCGAAGTCAATGATTCAAAACCTATACCTCCAACGTCTCTCTCACTCCAATTAAACTTTACCAAAATAAAAATGAGTTATAATACATACTAACCTGAATTAGACATCTAAAATAAAAACAATAAATGAAACATTAAAAATAAAACTCTCAATCTAATAAAAATAAAAATAAAATATAACCAATTTCTATTATAATAAAAAACAAAATACAATTAAGAAAATGCATAAAGCATACAACATGAACCCTCAATCTATTGTAAATCTAAAGCCATTGGGCTCAAACGACACATAAACAAAAAGAGAATGAAATGCATTAAGGCATATAACATGAACCCTCAATCTATTGTAAATCTTAAGGCAAGGCCATTGGTTTTAATAGACCAATCTCAAGTGGTACAGAAACAAATAGAGAATGAAACGAAAATGGATAGAGAAAAAGGCATGGGCCTTCCCTGCCATTGTATTTTGAGTTGCCGAATTAATCTTCATCCCCTAATTAAAATCCCCATTAATGGTGATCATGCATATGTCTTCATCTTCTTCATCATCTCCATACATGCACCAAATACACCTGCATACCATGTTCTTGCAGAATTATTACAAAACATGAGATGTACACAGTTAAATAAAAATGGATTCACCTCCCTTGTATATATAGCAGTTACAGGAGAACAACCGAGGCCACTATCGATTGATTAAAAATAATTATGGTAAGAAGAATAAAGTAATGGTACCTGTCTAGTTCTACCTGCAATTATAATTAAAAAATTATCGACAGGAATTGAGCCGCTAAGTTGCAATGCTTATCCACAGAATTGTTTATTTCACTGTTTACTGTGTGAATTTGTGCTTGCTTTTTCTATAAATCTGGGTGTGCATTGTCTGTAAATGGCTTTAATTTTCCACTTTAGATCTAACCAAATCCTCTCTACAGCGACTGCTCGCCAAGAAGTCACTTCAATATTGATTGTTTATTGACATTTGTCCATTTATATATCTGATTGTTTATAAATATTTGTCACTTTTTATCTAGTTTCGGATCTGTTTTACACGAAGGAGTGACAAGGTTCAGGCAACTAAAATAAGTGCATTTTATAATTTTGTTATTTTAAATGGACGTAATTTGGGGTTTCAATGGTTGAAATGTCGATCGTCTAATTTATTAATTTTAGGTCATTTGATTGTTGGTGGGATTTGAACTTAAATTTTTTTCTTTATATGATAAAATAATGACACTCTCATAGATATGGAAAGTTATTTTTCTCTACTTTAAAGATAATATATATTTAATATTATTTATGATGCATTTCAAAAAAGAAAATCTAAATAAAGATGTAATGAAGTCATTAGCAAAGAAAATCCTTTTTTCCTTCATTGTACAATAAGATAATGGAGCTTTTATTCCACTTCCACCTCAATCATTTAAAAAGATTGTAAAAGAAAATGTTATAAATAACGAGTAAAATAGCCATATGAGTATTAAACGAGTAAGAATGGAGATAACAGAAAAAGTATTGGTACTTATTGTAATGCAAAAAAACTTACTCAATGATGGAAATGCTCAACAAAACTCTAATCACTAGTTTAGGGTTGGCGATACAGAAAGATTTAATTCTTTTATAAGGCAAACAACCACTACAAACATTATCTAAAAAATCAAAAGAAAAAGATGAAAATAAATCAAGGAAACTAGTAAGTGCTCATTCTAGTTAATCTTTTCTAGTATATTTTTTTTAGGGAGAATGTTCTTGTATTCAACCACTTTATTATTATGATATTCAAATATGTGAATCATGTTATGAAATGGCAATATATATCTTTGAATGCTAGTTCATTATGCTTATAGGTGTTCTATAATGGTAATAAGTTATTGCTTTGTCATTTTATAATGGGTGTTAGTGGATTGTAATGTCCATGAGTTATTAAAAATTAATGGTTGATCATTAATTTGATATTCATTTGATCATCATAGAGAGGTTTCAATCTTAGAATTGACATCTATTTGATTATTATATATGGAAAAAAATTCTTATTACTTGAAGAAGTCAATTGAAAAAACCCTGTGGTGGAGTTTGGAGCCCTTTTTTTCTTAAAAAGAGTGTTTTGATCTCAACACCATGGTGCAACTAGATTGAGGTCATCTCTCAACAATCAGTCCATAGATTGAGGCATTTTGATTCCAAATTCCCAAAGCTTATACAAAGACCAAACTTATTCTCAGTCCATAGCATGGCATGGCCATAATTTATTTATTAGTCGATGATAATGGTATCAACAAGGCCTATCTTCTCATTCTCAAAATCAAGGATATATAGGCAAGAAGGAGGTGGGAGAACTACAAAATAATAAGCCTCCAAAGATTCAAAACATAATTAGAAGTACTTGACCCTCAAATTAACCTCCTTGATCCCAAAGCATGTCTTCTTATAATTAAACTTACTAATAACATCGAAGACAAAAACATTTTTTTCATCTAATATGAATTCTCAACTATGCCAATCATTGTTGTTGAAGTCATATCATGAACCATATCAAACAAGTTTATTTTTCCCATAAGTAGACCTTGAATTCTTTACCATTTTTTATTTAGCTTTTTTAGCATCCATTTTTTGACCCACTTTCATATAATACATCAGCGAACTTCAAACAGAGTCCAAATGAATTAATCTATATAATGTAATAAATAATCCATCCATTAAATCTTCTATGTTTAAACCTACTTCACCAATCTTAACTCTTTCATCCCTAGAAAGTTTCATTTCTTTCAATTCAAGATCCTTTTCTTTTATTCTAGCTTAATGCCATGTAGCAAGGGAAACGCAGGGTTTTCCCTCATCCAAATGCATATGCAACAATACTTCCACATAGACAAAGCATAAGAACTACTCCTTTATATGGACTATTCCTAAACTTGTCAATTTAGGTGTAAATAAAAATATTATTTTGGAAAAGATTAAACCCCAAGTCATTTCAGAAGGAGCACATTATATTCCAAGCCATTCAAGAGAATCATGTTTTTAAACATACAATCATACTAAGAAGCAACTAGACTATTGAATCCATGTAAAAACTTCAAATTAATCTTACAAATACGTCAAGGTATAATGCACATAGAGTCATATTACCAAATAGCCTTGGATAGATGAATTATCCTTCCAGCCACGTCTTTTTTTTAAATGAACTAAAAAATCATTTATCATAAAAGCCAAGGCAAAATGCACAATAACCAAGCATGACCCCTGAAATTATTAAAAAATAAATAAATAAATAGACCCAACTCCAATTTAACCTCAAAAATATATATATATATATATATACATACATACGCTTTAAAAAAATTGTCATCAAATTACATTTTTCTCTCTGCACGTGAGAGGGTTCATATTGGAAGTTTGATAAGATGGGAAAAAGCCGTATATGGCGATGTCAAACCTCACTAATTTGGGTAACTAAAGCATCAATGTACATAAAAAGCCTAAGATTATATTCGTAGGTCTATATTGTGGTTTCATCACTATATGTGTATTATCATAAAAGGCCCACAAGTTCCTTTGGATTGAATGTAAAGGTTAAGTTTCATAAGTAGTTTTAGTTGGGTAGTTTGGTTTGTGGTCCCTTTGGATTGATATTTGTATTTTTTAAGTTGTCTGTTACTTCTTAATTTTGTTAAAATTTAGTATTTTTTATTATAAAATAAAATTGTAGTTTGTGTTTGTTTTGATAAGGGTATAATTTATGTTTATTTTTTTAATATAATATATTTTTATTATTAAAATTGTATTATATAGTCAATGAGATGTAGAAGGATTGGTGAAGTGGTTTGGTTGTGTCCAGTCTTAAGTTCGAATTTCAGAGGGTGTCTATAGGTCAGAGGTGGCCGTTTACTTGATGGTTTCAATGTGATCAATGTATTAATGGTTCTATAGTTCTCTAGGGATTGAGCCCCCAGTTGTACCCCAGAACCGGTTATAGCTCCAGTCAAAAGCTAAGCACCAATCTAAAAATCGTATTATATTTGGTTGTATTACAATTATTTGTAGACACCTAAAAATGACTTTTATGTATTTAACATTAGCTAAATTACACATATTTATAAGATCTTAGTTTTTTAATCGATTATTAGTTTAAATTATATGTTAATAGTTCAATTTCCAACTTTTAGTAATCCTCACACATCCTCCCAACACTTTCCAATTATTATTTCCCTTCCCCTCGAATTTGGATGTATTATGCTCCTTTTACTAGAGATGTGGCTTTGATGTTTTGGCATGAGGGAAGCATCACATGTACCATTATGGAAAGCTTTTTTGAGCCCCTTTCCTTGTTGCCGTATGTGACACTTGCTCTATCTTTTTCATTTTTTTGATTGTTAAATGTTGTTGGCTTATATGCTAATCGGGTCCTAATTTGAATTCAATTCATTTCTAAAAACATAAGAACTTTAGTGCATTTAGAGATTAATTATAAATATAAGGGAAACCGAAAAATCCTCTGAAAATAATCTAACATTTAGCGTTCACATAAATTAATTGAGCATTTACAAGTATTTATAGAAATCAAGCATTCATTGTAGCATTAAATTTCATATTAGCAACAAATTGAAGTTACACTAGTTTTTATCACTGATAAACTACTGTGATTATTGGAGTGTTGTTTAAAATATTGTACATAATTGAATGCCTAGAAAATATGATGGTAGCTCAATTATTCTTTGTTGTAACACAAACCTCCCAAAAATATTGTTTTCCTTATGATTTTCAGTTCTAGTTACCCAAATAAGGCAAGGAGAAATACATTTTTTCAAGGATCAAAGAAATAGCTCATAAATCTAGGTGAGGTTTTTGAAGCTTTAGATCTAACAAACATAGATATCAAAATGTATTTTTCTTTCTTGATACTTCCATAAATGTGGATTTGATAGGTTAGATATCCCAAAAGTAAAACTTGACACTTTGGACAAGCTCCTTCGTTCATCGTGAAGTTTCAAGATTCTCATTGTCTTGTCATGATACCTTTATTTTTATTATAGACTATTGTTTGAGCCCTAAATATTCAAGATAAATTAATAAATTCTATTTTTCCCTTTATTTTCCTAGTTTTATGAAATTAATTATGATTTATTATTTTACATATAATTTAAACTTAATTAAATTGTGTGGATATTTATGTTACAATTTAATTGAAATCAATTTATCTATTTTAAAATTTATTGAACCTACATTGTCTTACATGTTGCTTACCCCTTTAAGCCTTGATATTATTTCATATTTTAATATATCTAAATTTGCTTAGGGTTACTTGATTTATTTTCCTCCATAAGGTTAGACCTTGTTCACATAGTATTATATATGAAACTATTTAATTTTTTTAGGTTTATTCCATTATATAATCTTAGATATAATACTTATAAATTATATTTTATCAATTCCAAAACCTAGGTCATTCTCAAATTTATTAAATATATTTTCAAACTCCAATGTGCTTGCCAAAACTTTGATGTCTTATGTGCCTCTTATTATGGCGTTATTTAGAGTCATATTCTTCGAATCATAGCCATTGATTATAGAAATTATTGTAAAATGTGTTTGTGTATAATACATTTCTTCTTATAGAAAGGCATATTGTTTTGTTTAATATAAATATTATATATGTGATTCCATTATGTCATTATTTTAAGTGTATAAATCTACATCATATATTCCTCGCATATGTATCTTATTTTGTATCATGTTATTCTTATTGTATTGAATGTTAGTATTTATGTTAAAATATGTCTATAATAGATAATTGTAAATATTCTAAGACATGTTATGATTTCACATAATGGTGGTAGCACTTCATGTTTATATTTTTCTCCTTTTTCTAATGAGAGAAGATCTTTAGAGCCTTATGTAGACATGTCGTGCTCTAATATAGATGTTTCCCAATGTATGATGGCTTATTATGAGGTGAATTATACTATGGAAAGGAGGGTTAGAGCAAAGACTATAATAGTCTCTCCTAATATTCCTTAATCTCAAGTTTGGAACAACCAAAATACCCTCCTAATCTCCCTCAAGCTCATAATATTTTGTTGCATGTGTCACAAAATATTATGAGATTATGGATTAATTAAAAAATACTCAATTCAAAATATCTATCATTGATTTACTTACCAAATATAATATGTATAATGATATTATTTACAAAGCATTAAAGGACAAAGCATTTCCAAACTTAATACTCAACCATCTCACTTTCCTTTTATTATTATATTCTTGAAAGATTGTGTTAATGCAATTATTTTTTATAATGATGAGGTGCCTTTATTATTATATTCTTGAAATATTGTGAAAATGCAATTATTTTTTATAATGATGAGGTGCCTTCAAAATATTTTATTGATCCAAATATATATTTGCATGTTCAAGTTATCATAAACAATATAGTGATCAGTACAATGTCTTGAGATTAACCATTTTTAGAGAAGCCTTTCTTTTAAAATTAGGCATTGGAAGACAAGCCCTCACTAAATCAAATATGAATATCAAGGGATTTGACAACCATGAAAGAAAATCTCTTGGAGTGCATATTAAATTTAACACTTGGATCGAAAATGGTATCTATGGAATGTAAATTTATATCTAATGATGTAAGCTATAAAATCTAACCTGGAATAGCTTCGATTCATGGCATGTGAAATATTTCATGTACTTTACATATATGTTTGAACTTCATACACGAGAGAATTGTCAATATATATCTTGTAGAAGATGCGTCTTTTATATTTTTCTATATAATTGAATCTCAAGATAATATAGAGATTCACTTGAATACTAATCAACCAATTCTAGTGGAACCTCAACAATTTATGCTAATGGCGCAAGTAGCAACATTTGAAATTGGTAAATGTAATAATGCACAGGAAGATAATGAGGATAATGATTACCAAATTCATAAAATAAATGAAAATTTTTTCAAGTTAAGTTTTACACTAACAATCTCTATGGAATATATAGATAATATAAATGTATTTTATATTAACATTCTTTATATAACTTCCAAGATTATATAATACCAACACAAACACCACTATATATTGAAGTACAACCAATTGATGTTAAGGGTAAAAGGCATATAGTGGATGATTGTTGTAATAAAAGTAAAGAAAAGCAAAGCAAAGAATCCTAGCCTTATTCAATTTTCCTTAGAAAAATATGTATTTGGGCTCAAGTGTGCACAATATACAGACTACAATGGGGGGCTTTTTTAGATAAATATATTTGGTACAAGATTTATTTATATAATGCTTTCATGCAACTATAAATATACATATATTTTCTTCAATTAAAAGTAAAAAAAATATTGGTGCGTTTGCCTTCATCTCTTGTCTTCTTCTTTGATTTTTACTTGACTTTGCAATATTTTATTTTACTCTTTCTAACTTTATTTGCTTTGCCACAAGGAGCCTTAGTCTTGTCTTACTTGACTCTTAAGTTCCTTGGGTTTCAAACGAAAATGGACTTTATGGTGTCTTGAAATTTCATAAACATCCTAAAGGCTTTTCAGTACTTGTTTTGGGCATGTTTTCTTTTCGATATTTATTCTGCACATTTGGTCATTCTTGGGTTGGATTTTTGGTACCACTAGTTCTCAAATTCAAAAACGAGAACTATACATACATATACATATATACATAGACAAATACACACACACACACACACACACACACACACACACACACACACACACACACACACACACACACACACACACACACATGTAAAGTCCATAGGGGGCATTGAGGGACAAACATTCATTGTTAAAAACTTAGATATGAACTGTGCACTAACTTTAGCTCTTTTTTTTTTTTACAAATTTGAAGTTTCTAAAGGTTAGTATCTATTCTACATGTTTGTATGAAAGGAGAGCCTAGGAAAAATAACATTTGAACTTCCATCTACATGATTTGACACACACACACATTCAATCAAGAACTACATGCAATTTGAACCCTCTTTAGGGTATTGGCAATGTAGGCAACACTCATATGGCACCAAAAATTTGCTGAAATCAGTCCAAACCAATCCACTAACCATTTTTATGGTCTTCTTAATCCAAAGTACAAAGATAAGGTTTGAAAAGAGATAAAGAATTCTCGTTTAATCATGTAGGTTTAAGGGTGATCAAACACAAAAATTATAAGGTTACAGATGTAAGGTCTTAGACTTGAGTGAAAAAAATTGACTCAACCCCCTTGGATGAGTCTATTAAAAGTAGATTGATTCAAAATTTTGTGGGTGTTTGGAATATTTCGTAGGCATCTTGCATAGTTGTTATAGTTTGTTCCTGATTGGAACCAACATGGAGATATTTTAAAGTGCATCTGATGACCTGTGACAAAATAAAAAAACCAAAACTGAGTCATAACAAGCTAAGTACTTCTTATCCGTAAAACACTTGATCATTTTTATATTTAGTATAGGAAATAAATCAAAGGTAGCATCCAATTTTGTATGATTGTTGATGTACATTGTGCAATATAAATATTCAAACTTTTATTCTTGTTTAGACAACTAAATCAAAAATAAGGAAAAGTATAAGGGCACAACACTGATATATACACAATTACATTAGTGTATATATGATAAAATAGATACTAGTGAACAAATATTGAGAGAGTGATAAGATTTCAAGAAGAGGTCACGAGTGATAAACAAAAGTCTGACATTTGATTTGAAAAGTAGTTGTTCCTCTAGAGTCTTCATATTATATCATTGCCAATTATTCATTAATGAAGTGTCTTATAAGGATTAAGGTTTACATCACATGATTGCTTTTTGAACTACATAGAGTGTTGCTTTCTAATTTCCAACTTTTCCAGGGATGGTGGTTTGATTGAGGTAAGCCCTTTAAATGACTACCCCATTTAAAAAACAAGGTCTTGCAAGGTGTTTTGAGTTACTTAGGCTTTCAAGGAATGAAAATGATTTTAAGGTGATGTGGACTAAATTCGAACAAACTGAGTAAGGTTTTTGGAGCCCAGAAGTAGAGGATCAAAATCATAAATTTTATTTCAGGAAAGGACATAGTTTATAAGAGCATACCAATCTGCACCTAATCATCCTTGGAACATAGCATTCCACTCTGAATCAAATTGGAGCATAGCGTTCCACTCTAAACCAAATTTTCAAAGTCGTCGGTTTCTTCCGATTTTTTGGGGTTTTGTTTGTTTTAATTCCTATACATGTTTGCACCTAATTTTAGCCTTAAAAAGTATACATATTTATAACAGTTAAATCGTGAAAATATTATTATTGTAAGCTATTGAAAATAATTGTGTAGAAAGATTTTCTATCAAGTTTTGGATCACACTCCTTGATCAATCATCACGATAGCCAAAACAATTTGTTTTATTAATAAATGTATACACATTGTTAATAAACTCTATTAAAATTCAAATGACTATTTGTTTTCTTAAGTCACTTCAAATCAAAATAAAATATAATTAAAGGTAGTATGTTTGATATGCAATTGCATGCTTTCCAGTGTAAAATCATTGGTTCAAAACTTGAGCCCCTAAAGTCTCTCTCACTTTGATTAAATTTTACCAAGATGAAAGTAGATTATAGTAAATACTAATCTATCGAAACCTAATTATAACAAAAATAACATAGATAAAACATAAAAATAACTTACTAATTATAAAAATAATAAAAAATTGTAACCTATTCCTATTATTAAAAAAAACAAATTACAATTATGGAAATTTATTTAGTTCTACATTGTAAACAACACTTACATCACCCTAGACATATTGTGTGATTTAGTATAATCTTGGAAATGCAAAAGGCATACAACATGAATCCTCAATCTATTGTAAATCTAAGGCCATTGGTCTTCATAGAATCAAACCAGTTTCAAGTGACACAGAAACAAATAGAGAATGAAATGAAAATGGATACAGTGAAAGGCATGGGCCTTCCCTTGCCGTTGTCTTTTGACTTGCCGAAGTAATCTTCCCTAATTAAAATCACCATTAATGGTGATCATGCATGTCATCATCATCTCCATACATGCACCAAATACACCTGCAGAATTATTACAAAACATGAAATGTACACAGTTAAATAAAAATGAATTCAGCTCCCTTGTATATATAGCAGATGCAGGAGAGCAACCGAGGCCACCATCGATTGATTAAAAATAATCATGGTAGGAAGAATAAAGTAATGGTAGCTGTCTAGTTCTACCTGCAATTATTATTAAAAAATTATTGACAGGAATTGAGCCACTAAGTTGCAATGCTTATCCACAGAATTGTTTATTTTACTGTTTACTATGTCAATTTGTGCTTGCTTTTTCTATGAATGTGGGTGTACGTTGTCTGTAAATGGCTTTAATTTTCCACTTTAGACTTAACAAAATCCTCTCTACAGCGACTGGTCGCCAAGAAGTTGGTCGAATATTGATTGTTTATTGACTTTTGTCCATTTATATCTGATTGTTTATAAATATTTGTCTATTTATATCACTTGTTTCCTAGTTCCGGATCTGATTTTTCCCCAATATGCCACAAAGGAATGACAAGGTTCAGGGTCGGAAGGGTTTTAGCAATTTAAAATAAGTGCATTTTATAATTTCATTATTTTAAATGGGCTTACGTTTATTTGGAACGTAACTTGGGGTTCTAATGGTTGAATTGTCGATCGATTGTTAATTTTAGGTTGTTTGATTGTTGGTGGGATTTGAACTTAAATTTTCTTTCCTTATATAATAAGATAATGACGCTCTCGTGGGTAAGGAAAATTCTTTTTCGCTACCTTAAAGATAATATATTTATAAATCTAAATAAAGGCATAAGGACCTCATTAGCAAAGAAAATCTTTTTTTCTTTCATTGTACAATAAGATAATGGAGCTATTATTCCAATTCCACTTCTATCATTTGAAATAATTGTAAAAGAAAATAATGTAAATAGTGAACAATGTAGCTATATGGGTATTAAACGAGCAAGAATGGAAGATAACAAAGAAGTATTGGTACTTATTGTAATGCAAGAAACATACCCAATGATGGGAATGCCCAACAAAACCCTAATTACTAGTTTAGGGTTGGTGACACAAAAATATTTAATTTTTTTACAAGGTAAACGACCACTACAAACATTATCTAAAAAAAAAATTTAAAAAAAATGAAGAAAATAAATCAAGGAACCCAGTAAGTGCTCATTCTAGTTAATCTTTTCTGGTATAATTTGTTTAGGGAGAATGTTCTTGTACTCAACCAAGTTATTATCATGATATTCAAATATGTGAATCATGTCATGAAACAACATTATATATCTTTGAATGCTAGTTTATTATGTCTATAGGTGTTCTACAATGGTAGCAAGTTATTTTTTTGGCATTTTATGATGGATGTTAGTGGAGTGTGATGTCCATGAGTTATTAACAATTAATGGTCAATCTTAAATTTATTCATTTGGTCATCATAGATTAGTTTCAATCTTAAATTTGACATCCAATTGATCATCATATGGAATTTTTTTATTATTACTTGAAAAAGTCAATTGAAAAATATATATGGTGGAGTTTAGATCCCAATTTTTTCTCAAAAAGAGTGTTTTGATCCCAACACCATGGTGAAAATAGATTGAGGTCATCTATCAACAATCAATCCATAGATTGAGGCATTTTGCTTCCAAATTACCAAAGCTTATACAAATACCAAACTTATTCTCAATCCATAGCATGGCATGGCCACAATTTATTTCTTAATTGATGACAATGGCATCAACAAGGTATACCTCCTCATTCTCAAAATCATGGATATCTGGGCAAGGAGGAGGTGGGAGAACCACAAAACAATAAGCATCCAAAGCTTCAAAACATAATTGCGAGTACTTGACCCTCAAATTAACCTCCTTGACCCCAAAGCATGTCTTCTTATGGTTAAGCTTACTATTAACATTGGAGACAACAACATTTTTTTTCCTCTAATACAAAGTCCCAACTATGCCAATCATGGTTGTTGAAGCCATGTCATGAACCATATCGAACAAGTTTATTTTCCCATGGGTAGACCTTGGATCCTTCACCATTTTTATTCAGCTATTGGATAATATCTAATTTTTTGCATCCATTTTTTGACCCACTTTCACATAATCCATCAGCAAACTTCAATCAAAGTCTAAGGGAATTAGCCTATGTAACGTAGTAGATAATCCATTCATTAGATGTTATGTGTTTAGACCTAATTCACCAGTCTTAGTTCTTTCATCCCTAAAAAGTTTCCTTTCTTTCAATTCAGGTACCTTTTCTTTTGTTCTAGTTTAATGCCATGTAGCAAGGGAAGGGCAAGATTTTCCCTCATCCAAATGCATCTGCAACAATATTTCCACACAAACTTAAAGCATAAGAGTTACTCCTTTATATGGACTATTCCTAGATTTGTCAACTTAGGTGAAAATAAAAATATTACTCCAGAAGAGATTAAACCCAAGTCATACCAGAAGGAGCACATTGTATTCCAAACCATTCAAGATAATCATGTTTTTTAGCATACAATCATACCAAGAAGTAACTAAACTATCGAATCCATACAAAAACTTCAAACTAATCTTACAAACACATCAGGGTATAATGCACATAGGGGCATATTACCATGTGGCCCTGGATAGTTGAATTATCCCTCAAGCCATGTCTTTTTTTAAAACCAGCTAGAGTGTCACTCATCATGCCAGCTCTAG